>OZ023269.1:77607024-78207024 GCA_964006375.1 Tillus elongatus | reverse complement strand
TGTTCTAAAAATAATCAGTTGTATTTTACTAAAACCTAGCTTTTTTATAAAAATACGAATCTGAGAAAGAGAGGTTAGTCTATTTTTCTTCCATATATGCCATTTAGGGAAGTTGTCTCGAAAGCTAAAGTAAATTATACAATATGTAGTATCATGTATGTAGTGTTCATAGTTTACAGCTATTCTGAGATAAAAGAAAAATTATTCATAACTTTCATATTGATTAAGAACACTTGTGTATCATTACATTTTTCTGGTTACATGAAATTTTCGATAGAATTTATGTCACATACCTCACACTATATAACTAGTGTTTTCTTTTATCAAAACATGAAGTGGGTAGATAGATAGGCTGATTTAGTCCATTCCATTTGAATAAATACAAAATGATTCAGAGGGTGTTCTTTGTAATGTCTAATAAAAAAAGTAACACAACTAAGAAAATAGCAGCAGAATCGATAAACAGGAAAGAAACAACTTACTATGATGAGTAGTACCTGTTTCTCCCAATCTTGAACATTTCTAGAAAAAAATGTTGATGTCTACGATTAGGATATTGGATTGCTCATTGAAGTTTTGCTGTGCATAAATTGTTAAAATAGTATTCATTTCACTATTTGAGAATAAATTGTGTCATGGCATCTTAACACAATAACTTAAAAATAAACAAGGATGAAAAATATTTACATTGGAATAAACTAAAACAACATTTTACATCAAACATATCATGTATTTATATCATTTCATTTAAAATTTGATGTATTCATCTTCTGATTATACATTGAATTTATATACTTTTATTTTGCATATTTTTAATTTAAAATCTTACATTAGTACAACAAAAGCCTAGCTAGACAAGGTTGGGTTATTCCCCAATATAGTGTCTATATCACTTTCTACTATGTTAGCCGCACTTCCCGGTATATATTTTGTTTACTTCAACATAATCATGTATAAGAAAATATATTTTTGTAGTTATAGTAGAATAATATTATTTCTTAACGTCAACATGTCTGGGTTTGATATGATTAAAAAGGAATTGTCTGGTAGAAAATAGCCTTTAATTCCAATTCCTTTTTAATCATAGTAGAATAAAGTTCTGCTTTGTTTTTTATCTTTTGGGAACCTTCCATGTAAAATTCTGTTTACTACATCCAAGGCACCATCCAATACTTTTTTTTAACCACATATATTAACAATTGTGCATCACGAAAAGTAGAATGTGAAGTGATTTAAAAAAAGTAGAAACCATAGCTCCATTTTGAATAATAGTAGTCAGTTTTGATCACAACATGCACCCCTACTCACTCCTGGTCCCGTAACTTCCTTGGGGAGTGTAAACAAGAAATTTTTCTTGGGCTAGGCAGGTTTCTGAAAACAGTGTACATCTTCACAAATGATAATGAGTTGTGACTTGACATTAATGTGCTAAAATGTTTAGCAGACATAATACCACAGAATCATGGGTTCATGCCTAATTATTTTTCGTTGCCAGTAATCTTGTAGTAACCAGTTAACTTCCATAATACACTCAAACACTGAATAAATGATTTTTAAGTTAGACTTTTTTGTAACTTTATAGAGAAGGTGGGGTATTACTGTTAACAGAATTGTGTTAAATTCTACATACCTAAACAGTTAGTAGAAAAATATTTGGATTCTTTCCGTAGCTGACTACAAAGCAGCTGCAATGCAATTATTTAATTATGTATAAACCACATGATGAATATCTCTGAAAAGGAGCTTATGGTGATACTTTCATTAAATTTTTATTTGATAAAGATTAGTATCTTTCAGGAAATAATTACAGTTTTTTTATGTTAGTAAAGTTGTTTACTGCAATACAAAGGCCACGGAATTAAACACATGACAAAACCAGTTGAGTGAGTGGTGGACGTGCCGCCACTTAGTTGCGGAACCGTAGACCGGTCTACGGTTCTAATTGTTGCGAGAATGCATCTAGTCTTACATACTTAGTCCCTATATTAGGGTAGAAATGGGCCAGGGCTAAGAATTTACTAAATTGTTAGTTAGTTGTATACAGTCTCTATTTTTTAACACTTTGTGTTATTTGGAGCTGGCGTGACAACATACTACTTGGTTCCGCAACTAGGTGGCGGCACGTCCACCACTCAGTGTTGAAAGGCTGACTACTATAGCCATATTACTTTATAGGTGTATTTTTGCTGCAATTAGTATGCCGTACTGAAGAGCTCTAATGAGAGCGAAACCAGTCTACGGTTATAATTGTTGCGAGAATGCATCTAGCCTTAAAAACCAGTTGAGCCTGGTCATGGGTACAGTTTAAGTTAAACTAAGTTCGGAATAAGCATCTTAATTATATATGTAACTATTTCAAGCATGGTGTGGGTGATTTTAAGGATAGGTTAAATTAGGTGTACTACTTTAAATTTATACAATTTTATACAACTCAGTTGTTCAAAATTGTGTTATATGTGGATTTTAATTTTCAGTGTATTTTTGTTAACTACATTTCCTGTTTCTCATTTGTTTTGTTGACTTATTTATACAACTGACTGTGTAAATCATTAGTTAAGATTCATGTAGATATTTTGTATTTTATTTGTCCTTTCTGTAGTACCTACTTTTCTTTTACTAAATCAAAAATCTTTATCTTTTCAAAATTTACTATCATAATGTACTTGCTGCGTCTAGAAATTTTTGTAATATAAACTCGCTTACCAAATTAGTTGCCGTTACTTTGTTACTTCCTGAGATATAAATATTTTCCAAAAGAAACCTCAAAATTTTCTGAGAAAAACACTGAGCCGATTTACCTGGCTAACGAACTTATCCAAGCAACTTGCAAACAGAAGCTACTCACCAAATTTGATCCAAATTGGCACATTATTTTTCGAGTCATTGGTATAATACACACACATCTATATATATATATATATATATATATATATATATATATATATATATATATATGTATGTATGTATGTATGTATGTATGTATGTATGTATGTATGTATGTATGTATGTATGTATGTATGTATGTATGTATGTATGTATGTATGTATGTATGTATGTATGTATGTATGTATGTATGTATGTATGTATGTATGTATGTATGTATGTATGTATGTATGTATGTATGTATGTATGTATGTATGTATGTATGTATGTATGTATGTATGTATGTATGTATGTATGTATGTATGTATGTATGTATGTATGTATGTATGTATGTATGTATGTATGTATGTATGTATGTATGTATGTATGTATGTATGTATGTATGTATGTATGTATGTATGTATGTATGTATGTATGTATGTATGTATGTATGTATGTATGTATGTATGTATGTATGTATGTATGTATGTATGTATGTATGTATGTATGTATGTATGTATGTATGTATGTATGTATGTATGTATGTATGTATGTATGTATGTATGTATGTATGTATGTATGTATGTATGTATGTATGTATGTATGTATGTATGTATGTATGTATGTATGTATGTATGTATGTATGTATGTATGTATGTATGTATGTATGTATGTATGTATGTATGTATGTATGTATGTATGTATGTATGTATGTATGTATGTATGTATGTATGTATGTATGTATGTATGTATGTATGTATGTATGTATGTATGTATGTATGTATGTATGTATGTATGTATGTATGTATGTATGTATGTATGTATGTATGTATGTATGTATGTATGTATGTATGTATGTATGTATGTATGTATGTATGTATGTATGTATGTATGTATGTATGTATGTATGTATGTATGTATGTATGTATGTATGTATGTATGTATGTATGTATGTATGTATGTATGTATGTATGTATGTATGTATGTATGTATGTATGTATGTATGTATGTATGTATGTATGTATGTATGTATGTATGTATGTATGTATATATATATATATATATATATATATATATATATATATATATATATATATATATATATATATATATAGAAACTGACCCGGATATGGGGTCTAGGGGGCCTAGATCGCCCTCATTTGAAGAAATTTTTTCGCGATCTCATTAGTGATTTTTTTTTAAAGAAAATTCACTACAAATAAGAGGAAACCTTTAGCACATAACTTAACACATCAACTACTCACCCAATTCCAAGACCATCGTTTACTACTGGTCCAAAACCACCAGCAAAAACGGCTGGTGAATTAAGTGTACTTGTTGATAACACATTATAATTTAAGGCTGCATAAGCTGGATCATCGAAGATATTACAACGAATATTAGTTTGTTCAGCAAATTTCTTGAGAGCAAACAAATGGCGATCAAATCCTTGACCCATTGCAGCTTCTTTGGTTAAACGACTATGAATTTTAGAACATTCAATTATTAATTGCTTCAACTCACCCACCTTGAGTTTATTACATGAATTAATACCTAAAGAAAATTCCTGAAAAGGAAAAAAGCATTTAGGGTGGCTGTAACATCACACATCAACACAACTCTAGCAACAAATAACTAAATAACACAACACGCAGACAAAATTAGTAAGTTTGTTATATCATCACATAAAAATTAAAGAAAAAAAAATTCTATTGGACTAAGTGACTTATCAGGGTTATCTGGTACTCTGTTGCTGTTTTAACCTGATATTTCATTGACTGCTGCAGCACGCAATATGGTAGCAGTTGGTTAGGAGAGTAGTAAAGGAGGAAAGGAAGAGGGGGGGGGGGATGATATACAGAGAGAGAGAGAGAGAGAGAGAGAGAGAGAGAGAGAGAGAGAGAGAGAGAGAGAGAGAGAGAGAGAGAGAGAGAGAGAGAGAGAGGATGGGAGGGAGAGAGAGATTCATATTACTATTAGGTTATCCAAAAATGTAATGTTTTTTCAAGTTCCTGCATGTCGTTCCACACTATAAGTGTCATCTATACATCGAACACAATAAGATGGCTGGTTGATGTTTGTAGTTATTTTTTCGAACTTCTTTATGAAACACTTTGCAAAAACTTTTTTTTTCGATTTTCTGAATAAAATGCTTGGAATCGTATGCATTTTTTTATATGTCCGATATGTGGCTGTAGCAATGTTACCAGATGATTGACCAGATAAGTAGCTGGGTCTATTTTGACGAAACTGGGTGTAGATGAATGTTTTTCTAATGTATATTTGGTAGTCCATAAAACATTGGTGCTATCGTTTCCATTTTGTAGAAAAATCTTGTTCTGCAGATTAAACAGATTTTTAATCAGATGATTGCCTTTTTGTAGAAAGTTCTTATAGTTGTTTGGACCCAATAATTGTTGCATTTTTGCTTCTATTCTTGGCCTTCATGCTTAGAGTAGCATTAACCTGATCTGCTGGTACAATAATTGTTTTTGTCAGTCACCAAGGCTTTTCAGGTCTTAAGAAGCTGCCTCAAATATGTACATTATGCCCCATTGTAAGCACAGAAATCAACTACAGCATAGTCTCCAATGTCAATCTAGCCCTATTCAAAATCGATAGGAATCTGTGTTGGTCATTAGATTTTACACTATCAGAATACTGCACCAAGGACATGGTAGCCATCCATCTCATGATCACAACCGGGGGGACCTGGCTGGAAGTAGTGGCCTGTTTTCGGCCTATTTCCCCGGAGACAGAGATGCAGAACAACCACCTCCAGCAGAGGTGCGGAAATTGATCACCTACTGCAAGAGGAACAATTATCACCTTGTAATGGGGTGTGATGCTAACTCCCATCATCTGGTTTGGGGGAGCACAGACACTAACAGACGAGGTGAGTCATTATTTGAATACATATTAGGGGAGGAGCTGGTTGTCAACAACATAGGCTCGGAACCCACCTTCCTAACGGTCAATCGAAGAGAGGTTTTAGATCTTACAATCAGCTCAAGGCTGTTGAGCTCCAAAATCCTCAAATGAAGGGTGTCGTCTGAACCCTCATGTTCGGACCATGCCCACATCCTATTTGAGATTGAAACAGGTCCTAGACCTGTGGTGGAGTATCGCGACCCGAAGAGGACAGATTGGGAGGGGTACAAGCAATCCCTCGCCACCTGACTCGTGTCTGCTATCCCCACAGTGAGGGATCGTGAAGAGATTGAGATTGCAGCAGAACAGGTAAGGGAAGCTGTGGTCTCAGCATATCACGAAAATTGTCCACTAAAGTCAAAAAAAGATAGTCGAGGGTCTACTTGGTGGAATAATAACCTCGAAAAACTACGAAGAGAAGTGAGACGTCTCTTTAATCGTGCTAAGACAACAGGCAACTGGGAACAATATAGAATCGCTCTAACACAGTACAACAAAGAGATAAGAAAAGCTAAGAGGGAATCCTGGAGGAGGTTCTGCGGGAACATCTCTAATTTGCCCAGCAGCGCCAGAATCCACAGAATTCTCTCACGTGACCGTGTCCAGGAACTGAAATCGATAAAACGACCAGATGGCTCCTGTACTGAATCACGGAAAGAAACGTTAGAGCTCTTAGCACACACACACTTCCCAGATTGTCTGATCCTGAGCAACGAAGATGTCCGGCCAGCCGAGGGTCGATTCAAACGCCCTCGGAGGGAGGACTGGCAGGTTGCTCGGAGAATAGTCACAGCCTCGGCGGTGGAGTGTGCTGTGAAACATTTCCAGCCATTCAAGGCGCCAGGGGAGGATGGGGTGGTACCGGTCCTTCTACAAAATGGACTGGAGATTCTCCTACCTTTCCTAATCAGGCTGTATAGAGCCAGTCTGGCTTGGAACTATATTCCATCCAGCTGCACGGTACTTAGGGGGGTTTACATTCAATACAAATTGGGATGTAATGACCTCCTAGCCAGATCACTGAGACCTGTCAGTATTACATCATTCCTCTTGAAGGGATTGGAAAAAATACTGGACGGACACATTAGGGGGAGCATCTTAGTCAACAACCCTCTTAATACCCACCAGTATGCCTACCAAACTGGCAAATCTACTGAGTTAGCACTCAATAACCTTGTTGAGAAGATCACACACTCCCTGGATAACGGGGAGGTGGCAGTGGCTGCATTTCTCGACATTAAAGGAGCATTCAACAATGCATTACCTATCTCCCTCTACGAAGCCACTATCGCTACAGGGGTGGAACCTACCATTTGTGGCTGGATCGTAAGCATGCTCTACAATCGGACCATTATTACCTCGCTGCAGGGGGAGGTGGTCGGCTTCAGGGCTGCGAGGGGTTCCCTCAGGGGGGAGTTCTATCCCCGCTGCTGTGGTCTCTCTTTGTAGACGATTTGCTGGCTATCCTCGGACTGTGGGAGGTTGAGGTCCAGGCGTATGCTGATGATCTAGTCATAATGGTTAGGGGCAAATATGAGCAGGAACTAGCAAGTACTCTTCAGGAGACACTAAATGTAGTGAATGATTGGTGCCGGAGGGAACAGATGTCTGTGAACCCCCGCAAAACGATCATTGTTCTATTTACCAGAAGAAGAAGGTTGGACAAATTAAAACCACCTATTCTTATGGGGGAAACGATTCCATTTTCGGAACAAGCAAAATATCTGAGGGTCACCCTAGATAAGAAGCTCAACTGGGACATACAGTTAGAGAATGTAATCCACAGAGCTAAACTGTCCCTGTGGACATGCCGGAGAATCTGTGGAAAAAACTAGGGAACAAACCCCCAACAGATGTACTGGCTCTATGTAGTGGTTATCAGACCAATGATAACATATGGAGCCATAGTTTGATGGCCTAAGGCACTTCGTGGTATCGCGAGGGCCAAACTGGCTCATCTACAGAGATAAGTTTGTCTGATGATAACGGGAGCGATAAGCACCGCACCATCAGCCGAAGGTCCTCCTTAATATTCCACCTCTTCACATATGGTTGGCGAGGGTGGCGAGGTAGACAAAGTACAGACTAAAACAAACGGCCGACAGTATGCCGAAGGAAATCAGTCTGGGAGGGTCCGGACTCCTCGATGACATTGGGGTCACGGGATTCTGGGAATGGTCTCAGACTTGATACCTACAAAGATCAGTAGAGATCTGTCTTTCAAGACCATCCTCCCAGAAAGGGAGGACTGGGAACAAAATCAAACGACCCTATTGAGAGCCGATCTCTGCTGGTATTCTGACGGCTCCAAAACCAATATGGAAGTAGGAGCCAGCGCATATGGGGGCAGCACCGATGCTAGACTATCAGCTAGCCTCGGCAAGTACGCAACCATACACCAGGCAGAAGTGTATGCCATCGAGATGTGTGCAAGGGAAAGTAAAAGAACCAGTGCAAACACAAATCGATAAAGATATATGCAGATAGCCAAGCTGCAATAAAGGCTCTTGGTTTCTACCGGTGTAATTCAAAAACATTATGGAGTTGTAAATCTGCCCTTAACGAACTGGGCAGCTGTAATGAGGTGTCGCTGGTCTGGATACCGGGTCACTCGGACCATGATGGCAATGTTGCGGCCGACGTGCTTGCCAGGAGTGGTGCCCAGAGAGACTTTGTCGGACCAAAACCGGTGCTGGGGATAACATCTTGCACAGCAAAACGCACCTTAAAGACCTGGACAGAAAGAATGACAATCCAATATACAATCCAATATTTGCAAAATCTTCCAGGATTAGCTCACTCTAAGGCCTTCATAAATGGCCTGTCTGAGTCAAGGGCTAAAAAACTTCTAGAGTTAAACAGACAACAACTGAGTACTCTAGTCGGCCTGTATACAGGACACTGCCGCTTGCGGCACCACATGCACCGTATTGGGATCGGTCAGGAGACCGAGTGCCGGCTATGTATGGAGAGCGACGAGACAGCAGAGCACGTGCTGTGTTCCTGTCTGGCAGCGGACAGGACTAGATACCTGCTATTTGGCAAGATAAAGCTTGCTCCGGAGGATCTGGATCAACTTTCGCCCACGAAGATTAGCGACCTCGGCAGGAGGCTGGCTTTTTTGGGCGAAATATAACTATTAGGTGTGAGCCACAATAGACCTTATGGTCGCGGTGGAGGCCCACTCACAAACAAACCTAACCTAACCTAACCTGGTCATTAGACATACCCGATGATATCCTGACCATTGACTATAATACTCCAGGATATTCTCTGATCAGCGATGAGGAGCTGAGAGATAGCACACAAGTTTCTGACATTTATACATCTGCTCACCAGGTAGCATAAGAGATATAGAGTGTTACCATGATGGTGTTGTTCCATTTTTGTGACATGTATTATGTTTTATAGATTTCTTTTACCAGTTCGTACATCATGGTAACCAAGACAGTCCCTCCATATTTCAAATTTTCACCTGGACTCTTGTTGTTTTTCATTGTTTCTAAACTTTCCTTTATTTTTTACTTCGTTTGGTCTTCTGTATCTTAAGTAACTTAAGTAACGTCACAGTATATATTATGCTACCATTGTTTTGTTAAGTTTCTGTTATCTGCTAAGGTGTTAAAATGAGCTGTGTGTAATTTATTAAAAAAATATAAACTTCCTCACTATACGAACTGAAAAGCTGCAGAGGTAATATGATCTTACATTAACAGAGGGAATTATCTAACATACATAAACTCATAAAAAGTTAAACAGCGCCTGTATATACGTTCTATATGAAGAATACTTTTTTAGGATTATGATCAGCCAATTTTTTTCTTGATCTTGAATTTGATCATATAATCATGTAATAAATATCTTATAATAAAATTTTGTAAAATACCAGCTACAAAAGATAAAGATACAGTATACTCTCGATTATCCGGCCTAATGGGGGGGGGGGGGGGGTTATCTGCATCACGGATAATACATTGTATTTACAAACATAATGAAATGTGTGTGTATGTGTACACACACACAAATATATATATATATATATATATATATATATATATATATATATATATATATATATATATATATATATATATATATGAACACACACACTAAAATAATAGAGGTTCAATGAAAAACTTACAGTAGATCAATAGTAGATTTTTGTTTCATGGTTACAACGTTTCTTTTCTGTTTTCAGAGACATCATGTATGTATACCAAATTTAATAGCAAATAGACTGTGCATACACAACCTCGCTTTGCTACCGGAAATTAACTGACGAACTAAGTAGTTTCGGTAGCCTTCATAAATTGGAAGGAAAGTGCATACAGAATGTTTAGCAGCTGTGCCTTACTCAAGATGAGTTTATCTTGTTCCTTTCTGTT
The DNA here is from genome assembly GCA_964006375.1 of Tillus elongatus. NCBI lineage: Eukaryota > Metazoa > Arthropoda > Insecta > Coleoptera > Cleridae > Tillus > Tillus elongatus. Next base: position 78,196,846 of record OZ023269.1, on the reverse strand, counting down.
GTGTTCTCAGCGTTCCTATTGTATACCTACGCTGCTATTGTAGTGACAGTAGTTTGGAGATAAATAGGAATTCATCACAACAGAATAAGCAATATGTGACAGTTTATTCTGCATATACATACACACTACCTACAGGTTCTAACAAATTTCAGTTTTATTTTTCTTATGATTTTGACAATGTAGTAATTATCATGGGCAGACCCGTACTTAACTGGTCGTTGGTGTTTATTAAGGATATTAATTATATTTCTGCGAGACGAAACGAAACAAAACAAATTTAAATTTCAATCTATTCCTGATTTGAAATTTTGATCAATATCTCAGCACATAATGGGCACACGAATAATCAAGAGTATACTGTATTACAAATATGAAATAATTTATATGAACTCTGAATCATCAGAAACATTTTTTTATCAAATTTACTTATTGCTGTTGCCACATAACAAACAAAAAATACTTACTTTTGTTGCTGTGGTACAGGGGCGTATAGTTTCTGTACGGCCATGCTTGAAAGCAGCAGTACTGCATGACTCATATGTTCCAACAAATTTGGATGTAAGCTTGTGGTATGCAACCTGAAATCAGTATTTTATTTATTTTTTATACTATTTATTTATTTCAATATACCATCCAACAACATTAAAATGCAAATTAATGATAGGTGAGCACAAACTTTAATGAAAACAAATTAAATACAAATATAGAAATGCATGTAATAAAATACTGACAATATTACATAATCAAACTTAAATGTCAAAGGAAAATCACAATTTTATATCTGAAACTGTGCAACAGAAAATGTCGAGGCCATCAGGCATAGATGAGAAAACCAGTAGATAGATATTGGTAATCTGATTTACAACACACAAACTTGAAATTTTCCTCTAAAGATAATCAAAACTGAGTATGTTCCCTGCATAAGTGGAAGCCCAAACAACCAAAGCATATTCAAGGCAAGATTATCAACGCAGAGTAAATAATTACCAACATATCAGAACAGCCTCTGATATTGGTCATAAGGAAACCAAGATCTGAAGTGATTGTTTGTCTAAACTGCTGATTAAAAGATATTTACCTGTATGTAAACTATCAAGACCATGTTTTGCTGATGTTTGGCCTTGGATCATTAAATCACTTAGCCATCGATTTTTATTATGCTGCTCTTCTCATTGATAAAATAATAGCAGTATATATATATATATATATATATATATATATATATATATATATATATATATATATATATATATATATACATATACATATACATATACATATACATATACATATACATATACATATACATATACATATACATATACATATACATATATATATATATATATATATATATATATATATATATATATATATATATATATACATATACATATATATATATATATATATATATATATATATATATATATATATATATATATATATATATATATATATATATATTCTAAAACTGACCGCAGATATAGGTTCCAGGGAGCCTAGTTCGCGCTCATTTGAAGGCATTTTTTCAAAATTCAAAAGTCGCAAGAAAATTTACTAAAATACTATAACTCAATTTTAATGTACACGTTGATTATTTAGACTTTCGCGGCCGTTGCTACTTGGAATACAATGACACATGCGTCATCCACAGCAAATCTATCAAGACAGGCGATTGCATCATTCATGGGTATAAGAAAGGTTACCAGAGCAATATCTGCTTAGTTTCAGTACAGGTATTGAAGAAGCCTGCAGCTATTGAAGAAGCCAGTAGCTATGCCCGGTGAAACATGTAGCAACCCACTAAGTGAGTTCAACCATGGCAAAACAGCCCAGAAACTTTTTTGTAGTCTAAGGTACACCTATTTTAAAAGAAAGCACTTTTGCAAAAATAGTTTACAAAAGACAAATAAAAACAGCTTTAATCTCTTTACAAATTATTAGTCTAGATAATACTTCTTAAATCATTTTCCTATTTTTTATACACAAATCTTACCTGAAAGCCAAGTTGCATTACAGCATCTGGACTAATCCCATGTTTTCTACATAAGTCTCTACCAATACCATCAAAAATTAGATAATCGACATCTAATGAATCACAGACTGCCTTATAGTCTTGTTGAGCTTCTTTTATACTACTTTTTAGGCTACCATTCAAATTAAAATCTGGAACAAGGTTGAGAAATCAAACCAATGCGTTTCTATATTACATATTTCGATTTTTTACTTTACTTGCTAAATAGAATATATAAATTTGTAAGTAAAAAGATCAAATCCAACAGACAGGCAGAATTTAAAAAAAAAAGTCTCGGATGCAACAAGCCACCGATGTGTTCCATTGCTGGGGAGAAGACTTAATACACTGAACGGCAACCGTGGAATCAGGCTAACAAAAGATTTTGTCAACAGAAATCATCTTTCGATATGTAACCTGAGCAAAGTCCCTCAATTCTGCTAGGAAGGCTGCTGCATAAAGTTTCAATCAGGGTACCGATACTCTTTTTAGCAGGGAGACCGGGATTTTATGGCTTCCCTATTAGAGACTAGAGGAATGTAAATTAGTGCCCCATATCCAATCTCGGTGGCATCTCAAAATCCGTGCAATTCAGAAGAACTATTACCTTCAGCATACATATGGAGAAATTGACAACAATGACGAACAAAACAGTTGCAAGTTGTATATGTCTCATTTAGACTTGACTTCTGGTGGAGGTTTCTTTCCTGACGTCAAAGCTTCTAGCAAGTTCTGAAAATATGTTAAGAGTTGTGCATTTGTGGCCAATTGGATGTACCTTACACGAGAAGCAATCAGTTATTGGACACCACTGTAGTCCTAAGATCTTGATAGGCACTAAATAACCTGAGTCAAAGCGTAAAGGTTGCTGATGACTGCTGAAGAAAGAAGCAAGAAATTCTGCGTCATTATTGACCCATTTTCTGGGCTCAAATCCAGTTTTCTCTAGTATACCCATCGGCTGTGATTTTACCTCAATTGCCTGGTTGGAATCGGGCACACTAGCCTCAATGTCATCAATGTAAGTATCAGACCTTATGATGTTAGCTGCAACAGGATATTTACCACCTAGATCCATTGCCAGCTGTAAGAGTTTTTATTGCAAGATATGTACTGGAAACGACACCGAAAGACTATGTATTGAGTCTGAACCCTTGCGTGGGCTCAGAAACTAGTAAATAATGCATTGGAAGTCCATAGGCTCCTCCGCTACCAGCACTTATTTAATGATTTTATTTCACAGACATAAGCCCAGCTACAATATTCAATATTATGGATGGAAAGAGAAACAGTGTAACTACAACTCATATGGAAGGAAAACAGCGGTGCACAAAATGGCAGCTGAGAAAGGATCTCTGGATAGTCAACCTATCAATGAATAACCTTATATAAAAATGATAATGCCATAAGGGCCCTCCTTTCATCAAGGGATTTAAGGCGGGAACAATTTAATAGTAAATCTTGTGGAAGGCCTCGTTCAGGATAGTGTATATCTTCAAAATAGACCAGGTATTTACGAAATCTGTGTTGCCCTGATTTTAGGACTATATGGCACAAATAAAAGGGGAACCAACATATATTGGCATATTCAAGTTTAGACCATATCAAGGTTATAAGAAAAACAATTAAAGTGCCTACGGATACAATGTCTCTGGAGTTTCTAATAATAAATCCTAGGGATTTCATGAAAGTCGTTAAGATGTCCGCCACATGAAGGTTAAAATGGAAACTAGGATCATACAAGGATCAGAAACTGTCTCAGCAGGTATTAAGTTAATATCGGCGATAAAATAAGTCTGTGGAATCCAGTTAACCTTATTATTGAATGACATTGCCTTACATTTGTTTACATTAAGAGACAGTGAATTAGAGTTGCACCAAGAAAGGATTTCGTTAACATTTTTCTAAATAGTTGTGCAAGGACTTGGAGGTACATTGACATGACGTCTGCAATAAAGGAACCAATGAGTCCGAAAATTCAGAAGCACTGTAACAATGTTCAGCTGCAACTTGGGTCCAACCAATAGAGTGTTAAGCGAAAACAAAATTTGATGCCCAAGTACTTGCATTGAACAGTATCAGTAATTTTGTACCGCTACTCTCAGATTTCACGATACAATGATGAGGGATGTAGTAGACAGCTAACCAGGATCTGATACTTCACACGACATAGGAGACATGTGCCCATTATTCAGATAATCCCTCATGAAAGCCACATACTTTCCACAGATATGATTCTTAAGACATCGTCTTTCCAGAGAATAAAATCGTCACGTTGTCATGGCATGTGACTCATCCAGATCAGGTGCCCCATCACGGAATGGCAGACATACAACATATCTACTATTATAGTAGGGGGAATGTGTGTCCTGAAAGATCTTCCAACACAGAGCATATTCTGGACTAGGTAATGTGCACTGTGGTAATTACTCCAATTTCCAAAATTGTCCGAGTGTTTTGTCTAAAGAAACATTGATTGAAGTATAAAACGAATTAACCAGTACATTACATGAGACCAGTACACTACACAAGATTACCCAATCGAACCCAGTATTGATGGCACTAGGTTCACGATCTTTTCCTTTTCTAAATCCCGACAACAACGCCATTGTATAAATGTCAGCACCCAATAAAATATCAGCATCGTCTGGCTGATCAAGTGTCATTCACTAGAGAAAGGTGTTTGATATCATGACAGACATACAATTGTACCTCTATTCAAGGTAGGGATTGCAATCTGGAAAACCGGATCCGGTAATACGGCGGATCTGGCATCAATATACACTCACCAGATCTGGTACCAATATACCGGATCCGGTGATTGCATATTTTGGCAAAATAACTGCGCTGTTGCATGAGTAGGTACTTCAAACGTGTGCTGCTGCTACATGCTCAGTTCAGTCAGTTTCATTAGCGATTAGCGAGCGACTCGCTCAAGTCAACAAATGTGTTTTGTTTTGTCATCGTCAAATGTAAGTAAATAGACATTTTTTTCTTGTATTTACACACTCATGACTTGAGATTTGGGATAAAATAAACAGTGAGAGAATCCGTAAAGAGTGTTATATTTAAACAGACATCGTTTTTGCTCTTTGATTGATTTTGATTAATGAATTATGTCTACGTTCCACTTGTGAGTGAATGAGTAAAATAGATTATTGAATAAATAATTTCCTGAAGTGAATGAATTTATTTGTGTTGTGTTACGTACGATATGAAGTAAAATTTAAAGCAAATCTTAATTACATATGTAGTATGTTATGTATTTTGTTTATTTATTTATTTATTTATTGAATACATGGCCAACAGGATAATCCCATTAATAGGGCACCATACAAAAAGAATAATATGTAACAATATGAACAAAAAATACTTCTAAAAACAAAACTAAAATACTGTGCAAAACATCACAAGGCAGAAATTCCACAGAACAGTACAGATAATGGTCCCAATAACCGACAAAGTAAGATATAGCCACTCTACGAATAACTGCAGCTTTATCCGAATAGAAGTCACACAAGTTTGCAATGTTATTAAAGTCAGAGCTCATTGTATACACATGTGATTTCATATACAAATTAGTCCCTGGTATTGGAGGCTTAAACACTCTCACCACTCTAGATGCAGCCTGTGGAACCCATAAATTTAATTTCATCAGTAAGTCTGGACAATCAACTTTACCATGAAACAAGTTATGCAGGAACATCACAGATGCAACTTTTCTACACGAATACAAACTGGGTATGCCAGCTTGCATCAGCAATTGGTCATGATCACATCCCCTCTGTGGGTAGGTACCACATGCCCTATATACAAGGTTTTTTTAAAACTTACGCTGAACATCTTCCAGAGCACCAATATATACTATAAAAATTAGAAAAATTGTTACAGGTACTACTTGTACACAGTATACTAGTTTATTATTAATGTAAAAGTTTTAAAACATGTCACTTTCGAAACCAAGCCAGAAGGAGAAGACCTGTAGTGGGGACAGTGAAATAACTGTATGGAATTATAAAAAAAAAGGATAAGTCTGTGAACGTGGATGCGGAATGCACATTGTGCTCTAACATACTAAAAATAAGTAAAGGTTCTTATAAAGGTTTAAAAACACATTTGAAAACAAAGCATTGCATTGATCTAAGTTTTGAAAATAGCCAATTAAAACGTCCCTACTCTGACTCATCTCCCAAACCATCAACATCAAAAACTGTAGCAGCTGATATCATTTCTGAGGAAGATATACCCAAGAAAAAGTCTAAAACAATTGACAGTTATTTTAAGAAGGAAAACTCAATGGAAAAGATTATCTCCAGAATGGTCTGTAAAGATGGTGTGCCCCTCAGTTCATTTTGTACATCGCCAAATTTGAGATATTTGTTTTTGAAAAGCGGAATTTCAACTTCCTAATTTACCAAACACCATAAGACCTATAGTTGCAAATTTGGCAAATACCATTAAAGCCGACTTGATAATTGAGTTCGAATATCTTAAGAAACAAGAAACAATATTTTCCTTGAGCTTTGCTGAATTGACAAAAAAATCACCGATATTTGAACCTAAATATACACCACAAAGAAAAACACTTTAATCGGGGGTTAATTAGAATATATGGTTCGTGCACTGCGGAACATCTATAAGTCTAATAGAAAACTGCTTAAAAAGCTTCGGAGTTGATTCCGATACTGATATTGGTATGAGTATGGAGAGTGCAAATGTTGTGGTCAAAGTAGGTAAACTAATGAATTGCTATCAGCAACTGTGCTACGCACATGGGTTACAATTACCCGTGGTCGATGTTTTATATAGAAAGAAGAAGCAGCAACAACGCCAACAACATTTAATGAATCAGATACAGATGACGAAGACACAATGGATGATGCTTTAGATGAACAAGGAGTTACAGTAACAATAATGGATCTTTCTTGGGCTGAAGTAATTCCTAGATACAGTGACCTTCTTCAAAAAGTGCGAAAAGTGATGAAACTGTTTAAAAGATCGCCCACCAAATACAATATATATCTGCAAGAGTATGTAAAAGAAGATACGGGTAAAGAACTAAGCCTTATTTTGGATTGCCGCACGTGTTGGAATAGTCTTCTGGTTATGATAGAAAGATTTAATAAACTGAAAGTGTGTATCGATAAAGCTTTAATAGATATAGGATCATAAAATTTAGTGGTCTTGAATGGTCGAAAATAAAAGACTTAATTGACAGTTTGCAACCATTTAAATTAGCTTTAGAGGTATTATGCAGAAGGGATTTGACCCTATTAACTGCTCACACTGAAATTTGTTTCAGAGAAGTTGCTCACTTACAACACGGTGTTGAGCACTGATTTATCCGAAGCACAACGTGCCAAAATTAAAGAACGTCACACTGTAGGAACAGGAATATTGATATACTTACAGAATCCAAAGAAATATCAAGTAGATTCAGACAGAGCTGATAATATATTTACTATGCCACAGAAAAAAGACTTGCGACTAGAAATGAAAAAAATCTTGGGAAGACAACCAAGATAATAACTCTAACGATAGATTAGTCAAATTGATGAAAATCCGGTCGGACCCGGCCGGATTGAAAATGAGGCCAGATTGCAATCACTAATTGAAGGTGTATTGCCACAGATTCTGATGGCCACTACAGCATCAATATCAAACTAGGATTAGGTTTGTCAGGAGGCCTCAAGCTAACAGAAGTAATTCCAGAATCAGTAATTGTGATTTATCCCCTGATTTGGAACGCAAATTTGCTGACTCGCACAATCAAGTAGCACACAACATCTGTGATACACCCCATAAGCATAACGTAAATCCACTTTATATACAATACAATGAAGACACTAGATGAGTGCTTGTCAACACGACTTGACCAGTGATGTGGTTTGGTTTATTGTCACTTTGTACATGTGTTTGTTTGGCAGCCTGATCCGAACTCGATGTAGTAAAATGCAAATAAGTGTGATGGTTCCTATCACAAACACGACAGTTAAAGTTCAAAATACATCCTGCAAGTTTGTGTGAAGTGGCAAGACAAGTATAACATGGTTTTCTTCTTAAAAAATGCATGGCGATCCTTAGGGAAACATTTCTAGAAATTTATCACATTTTGTCAACAGGTGCTCCCCCTGACAACACATGCAAGAAATTGATTGATCTGATTTACTAGTACTAGTCACCAATAAATTGGTTGGTTTACGATGCATCAATGCCTTTAAATGTTGGAGAACAGTTTATTGACACCGAGCTCACAGCACAGAGGTTTAAATAGTTTAACACTGTTTCGTTAAGGTCTAGTAAGTGGGGACCTCACTGTCACCAACTGTATTTCGAATTGTTTTCTAATAGGAGAATCTCATTTTTGGAGCAAGAAAATTTAATTTTGTGAAATCCCACAAATCATACACTTGCTCTTGATACAGATCTAGTGCACACATGTTCCCGAGATAAATCGCCTGTAACTTTCGGCATATTGAGAAGCAACCAGTAATTCGTGGGCAGCACACGCTTATTTTCGTACCTTGAAACAAGTTAATTATAAGCCACTTGATAATTGTCTGGAATGAGGGGTAACTTTTACACTATGGAAGCTGGTTATTTTGTCAATGAAGCAATAAGATATTAAAAATGCTCAAAATCTGACAAGGGGTCATTTTCGTGAATGTGTGTTCAAAACAGATCAAGAAAACGTGGATACTGACCAATTGCAACAGTAAATTTGGGAATATTGATCTTAGATAGTCGAACATTACACCTACAACTCATCCCATTATCAGACGGAGATTTATTCTCCTCAGGTGATTTGGATACATTGGCAGCATCAGCAGGAACCTCATCACAAATTCAAAATAAACTTAATGACTTGATGCTGTACTGCATAATGTGGAAGTCTGCCTGAATCTCAGACTGTAAAGTCTAATTATTGTTGTCCTGAATCAATGATACAATGTCGAAATGTAAGGAATCAAATAAATTTACCGAATAATTGAAACTTGGATACCTAATTCTGAAATCACTCCTTTTGGTGGGGTCTGCCTTGGCCTTTAAAGCAAAGTTTGATAAGTGTTACACCTGATTCATAACCAAGTTAGGTTTATTAATTCATATTTCAAATTTAGTTATAATAAACGCCACTTATACCGAACAAAACAAGAGGATGAAAGATCTCCAATTGTGAAACAAAACAATCTGGGGAAAGGATACGTTTAAAGAAATTTGGGTACACCTGACAAAGCTGTAATACCTGGGGAAAACACGTCCCTGGAGGCGCGAACTGTAGAAAATACCCACCTTAACAAACAATTTGTTCCAAGCTTTCAATAAGAAACAATACAATTTGAACACGAAAAATTAAGCTTTGTCAATGATAACACACACAAGTGTTCAAAGAAATCCCTCAAAGCTATAAAACACTATTTCTTGCAACAACAAAAAAAAAACGTCAAATGTGTGGTGTGTGTAAATTAACAATATAACACCCACAAGTGTCATTTCTAATTGAAAACTAAAAAGTACATGGTTTGAAGGCCCAAAATGTCATTGCAACAAGATAATAACAAAAAAAAAACAATGAATTGAAAAAAATTCGGGAACAAGAAAATGTGAAGCAGGTCTTAACACCTGAACTGACACTGTTACAGCGAAAGAGGAGTTAAACCTTTGTAAGCAGGGTACCTGCCTAAGCCCTCTTATTTGAGTAACCTCATTTAATTAACTTTATTGTCATGATGTACTCGGGAGAGTACATTAGGACATTTTAATGTGGACATAAATATATGTGACAACAGTATAACTTTGTCGTCTTTAAAGAATCGTATTATTAATGGGCATATAATTCATAACAAAGTAAATAAAACTTAAACCACTCAATATTGAGTGTTGAAATTCCAGAGTGTCGCCAGCCGGCGAGTAATATGATACTCTAGACAACTCAAATACAAAAACTCATGACTTCACAAAGAACACCTGCAAACCTCTGTTAGTTTGTTCACCCGAATTAAAAAATGACAGTTCAAGGATTAATGGTAAACCCCCATATAATGATGGCGTGGCATAGTCATGGCGGTTGGTTCAGCGAAGCTGCTGTGGTCAGCGAAAATTATGGTGAAATCACGGTGATTCGCTCGCGTGAAAATGATAGGGCAGAGTTAAACCGACAAATGTTGTAAAAACTGCAGTTTTTAATTTGATGAAAATAGGCATCAGTCAAGGGTTCACGTGGTACCTGGGAATGAGAGCGAAGACAGTAGAGACCGGGTCGCAAAGCTTAGGGAACTCAAGAAAAACGTGTATTGCACGGTAAATAGGGGTTGTATAAGTGAAAGAAAAGGCGATTCAAACGAGAATTTTCCGTAACTGCATCTTATTATTACATCTGTGAGAGTGAATCAGTAGGTTTCAATGTCGAATTACATTTATGGGACACACCCGATGTAATTTGGCCGTCTCTAAATAAGAATTAAATTGTTTATAATCTGCAATATATAACAGTCACATAAGTTTAAGACAAAGTTCAAGGAAATATAAAACTGCTTGCCATTAATTGTTGAAATTCTTGAATGTCACCGGCCAGACTGTAATATGATCCCCATGTCAATTTGAACGCAGCCAAGACCCATGAGTTAGGAAAAGAGCACCTGCAGCTTGTAATGTAGTTTGTTTAACTGAACTTAAAGAAAGTCAACTCATGGGTTTTCAGAAGATACCCGTCTCAACAATGGTGAACACTTAGCGTCATTTTGGTTGGTACAGGAAATTTGTGAATTTAGCAAAAATCCAGAAAGTCATTAGCTCACGACAGACATGCTGGCAATTTTCTTACAATTAGATGGGGTTAAACTCATAAATGTTGTAAATATTGCAGTTTTTAATTGTACGAAAAAGATTAGCGGAAAAGAGGCAATATAGAGGTTTTACAAGAGACCCGATGAGGATAGGACAGTAGTGGAGATCATGTCGCGAAACTTATGAAATTAGAAAACAGCGTGTACGCAGGTAATTAAGTATTTTGGTGCAATTAGGTTGGATACTTTTGGAGCAATTATATTTTGTGAGGATAGTTTTGAGAGGAATATAGTGTTCAAGACTATGGAGCTAAAAAGGGGTGTAGAAGTTATCAAAAGGAGACATTATATACGAGCGTTTTGTTTCATAACCACTTGGGAATAGTTCTTTAAATTGAAGTGAGCGTTTGTGTTATGAACCTATAAGGATTATCTGGTCATACGTCTTTTGGATTACATTTTTTACTCATCCTCCAGATAAAGTTTAATTCAAATATGTTTAGAAAAAGACCATTAAATGATATGTTACGAGCCAGAGAGAAATTTGTAAAATTAGTATCTAAGTTGAGCCACAAGTGCCTTTAGATAGAACTCTAATTTGAGCTAACGCTAGGGAAACATACAACGTGAGAGTTAAGATGTTGAGATAATCGTAATTTGTAAAGTATCAGTATATGTATATAAGTTGAGCCCCAAGGCCCTTTAAACAGAAACAAAATTGTTTAATGCTATATAAACGTAGAAGGTGGTGGTTAAAATATCGTTGAGGTATAATCATTATTCCCTGGACTATAATTGGGTGGTTATTTTGTTGTTTAAATTTGTTTTAATAGAATGAAAGTAGAGGGTTGTCAAACCACCCTCCTAATATCAGACCTTTAGTACGATAGTGATTAGAGAATCAGAAGTTTATTGGAAATATGTAGAAAGCTTGCATCAACAGCTCACTTCCAAAAACCTTGCAACCTCTCTAAGCCTGCAAGTCCTCTACCACATGGGTGTATTAGGAGATGCAGTCAAGGAATAGACGACCTTAACGGAACTCTACTCCATGTTCATTTACCACTTCAAAGCACTAACGAATGGCTGAAACAGGAAGTCTACTTGCTATCTCCCGGTTTTTTGCTCAGTTTTGAATACTAGACCTGCCTGAACCGATGTTTATACCTGCTCTAGCAAAGGCTCTCTTCTTTTATTATTAATTATTATCATTATTGAAACTCATACTGGCTTACCAAGTCGAGCAATTTCCTGAATACTTTCATCATAAGGCACAGTGGTTGGATGAACTCTAGGTTTCAATGCAGAATCATTGTAAATATCTTGAACGTAACGTAAAACAGCAACACCATCACCCCATGAGTGTTCAAAGTTAACTCCAGATACTCCATCTTTAGCAATAATAAGTGAAAATGATTTATCAAACCATCTGAAAAAAAGCATACACAATTTTAATGAGCAATGAAAAAAGCATGATATATGTTGTCAAAAAACAAAATAGACATTGGAAGGCAGTTCACTTATTTTTTTATTGAACTTTAATTCACTCCTTCAACTTTTCCTTTGCAAAACCTACTTTGGGGATTGCTTAAAACCATATATAATTATAAAATAAGAGCAAAACTTGACATTACGTTAACATACATGTAACAAAGACATTTAAAACTATTTGGAAATTATTTGTTATTCCAAACATATGTACCAAATAACACATACACCAATGTTTGAAAAAGCAGTTATTACTAAATACCATCACCTAATTCTCTTATTTTAAAATTGTTCCCAGTTTATCTCTCAGCAGTAGGTAGAGATGTGGAATTCCGATACCTCCTCTGGCAGGGTAGCGATTTTACGTTTCCGTGTTCATTTGAAATCGACGCGGTCTTAAAATAAACACTGAAAAGTATTGCAGCATTTATTATTTATTATAAATGACTGGCGGTACATGTTCACGTTTCCGTTTTCATTTCAAAGAGCCCCTTGGTACTGAACACGGAGACGTTATATGAATATAAAATAATGAAGAAAAAATTGGTAAGTAGTAGGTATGGCCTACTTTACTAATTTTTTATTTGTTTTTATTATGGAGCATTGTTGACAATACCTATTGAAATCAATGAACGTCCCAGCCACCTCTAACTCAAAAACTGTGCATCTGTAACATTCCCAATCGCCCTGTAAAATGTGGCGATTCATATTCAAATTGCAGAAAGTCAAAAACGAAAAATTTTGTATTACTTTTAAAATGTTTTAATCAATCTTTGGGGGTTTTCTACCTACGCACAGAACAAAGAATAGGTACCTAGTTATATATAATTTATTTGTCGCTAACATACCTATATTTAACTAAATATTATTTTCACAAACAAACCAAAATAATTTTCATTATGTAGGAAGGTAAGTACTAATGAATTTTTGCAACAGGTTAATTATTGTTAATATTAAGAGAAATATTATGAGAACGGGGACGTTTTCTTATTCGACCTTCATAAGCTTTCGGGTGTCTACCTGACTGGATCCTCCCACTGCAAGGTAAGTCTCTATTTTTTCTACGAGCGATTGCTGTAGGTTGGACGTGGATTTTTCGATTGCTTCTTTGCTTATTCCTTTAACACATAAATGATATGACATCTGAAGAAGTTTGTATTTTTGACAAATTAGAAGCAAATTTGGTAAGAACTTTGGTATTGGCTGAATTAAAGTCGTTTTGTAGAACATTGCAGATTCTCGAGAATTCGGTTTTTATTTTGTCAATGGTATTCGTATAATTTTCATTAATTGTCCCACCACTAACTTGACACTTTAATTCATCTCTTGAAATTATTGGGCATTCAAATGAATATAAAGGAACATCGCAACTGCTGGTTATACTGGGTGTGCATTCTGTTTCACTGATTATTTCATTTGCGTTGGTTAAGGCAATATCTTCAAAGAGTTCTGAAGAAAACTCGTCTCCTAAGGCAAATTTTGCGAAATTTTGCCGATCTGCTTCCGTTAAACGTAAAGAACTTGTTAACAAAATTCCGTACTTTCTACAGCACATAGATGCTTGCAGTATTTACCACCCTTTTCAAATTGACAGTCACATGTTGCCATATCAGTATTCACCACATATAAATGACTACCTGACTTTACAAAATATGTACCACCATCATCCACTTTCACTACTTCATCTATTCCCTTACTATTTTGACAAAATTTTGCATATGCAGTCGTAAGCTTTCGTGATCTGCCATTCGCAAACTGTATGGGTCTCTTCTTGTGATAAGATTCAAATGTTTTTGTGATTAATTCTACTAAAGCGCACATGTTGAAGACTTTACACCATTGAAGTACAATGTCCTTAAATATCTGTATCGATGATTCGCAATAATTGTTAGTATTATTACCTCTGGTAAGAACACCGAATCGATATGGTAAACACCATTCTTCACGACGGTCCCATAAGTTTAATAAATAAGTACCCAACTTCTTATTTTTTCACTTTGCCATTATTTAGCAAATTTGACATATTTATTTCTGCTTCATGCATTGATTTTGCAAACATTACACTGCGAAATCTCTGCATGACGGTTTGACGATTTTTTCCAACGTCATCTTCGTTTTGCCACAACCAACGCCACAATGCCTCATTGACATGAAATATGCAGAGCAATAATCTACTATTAGGAAATACCTCCCTTAAGGCGTTCCTCTCCGCACTTCTATCGTCTGTCATTATTAACCCTGGTTGAAAAATCTTGTTACATGTCTCTTCAAAAAATGATTTTGTTGTTTGAAAGACAATAGTATAATTGTCCTGTAATTGACTGGTATGTAGAATAACAGCCAAACGTAAAGCACCAACCTTGGTAGCAACGAACAAAAAAGTCACACACATGTTTGTCTGGTTGCATGATCCGGTACTGTCAATGAATATAATTTCGTCAGCCAGCCCCGCAACAAAAACTCGTTGCATTATTGGAGTAACTAAAACGCAAATAAAGGGGTCCCATACAATACACATTTTAACATTAAGATCTAATACTTCTGTGTTTTCTTTTTAAAATGCCCACTATATCCATTTTGTCTCTACTACCGTAATTTTTGAGCCGCCCTGTTCATATAAATGGGTAACCTGACGATCAAGAGGATTTTTTGAGCATTAGACAATACTTTATATGCATCTTCCTCACTATTCTCCATGATGCTAAGCTCGTGATACAATTTATGAATGAATAGGATATGAATATCTGTTTTGTGTCTTCATCGCAACGCAATAGGCTTAAAGATTGTGCTATGTTTACCCTATGGGAATGATCAAAATTAATGTCTATAGTGGCATTTAAACCTCTCTTTAATACAGGCGAATTTTTGAAGGTACATTCTGTTATTTAAAAAATAATAATATTCATATTTGCTCTACAATCTATATTTCTATTAACTCCTTTTGTCTTGTTTTTTGATTTGTTTCTTTCTGTAAGTTGACAAACGTATACTTTTTAGAACTCGTAACATACAGGTTTTGGGAATCGACGCATCATTATCCAATTTGTCTTTGTTTCTAAAAAAAATGCACTAACTAAACAACTACATTGTTGATCGTAAGTTCCGGTGTAAAATAACGCACATTGCACCTTGCAAACATTACTCACCGAAGAGTGTTCTTCGAACTTTAAAATTTTAAAGTGTTTAGTGTGTTTACGAAGGAAACTTTTAAAATATTTGATGACTTAACCGGTAACTTTAAAACTGCGATAACCTCACACAAAACCGAAATAGAACAATTTTAATCAGTTGTTGTTACAGTTAACCAATTACCACAATCGCGAAATTTATAGCGAAACCCATTGGGACAATCAGTGCGCACTTTTTGTATAGTTTTAATACAGGATAGAAATTACATCGGGCGCACACTGGACTTGCCAATGGTTCTCGCCATTAGTAAGTAACATTTGAGAGATAGTATGTAACCATTTCGTCCTTAAAATCAACACGGTTTTGGATGTGAACAAATGGGGCTTGTTTACAAACAAATCCGTGTGTGGTTCATTGTCTGGCGCCTCAAAATCAACACGGGTTTGCCAATGAATATTGCAATACTTTCCCGTGTTTATTTCAAGACTGCGTCGGTTTGAATTGAACACGGAAACGTAAAATCGCGGCAGGGTAATGCCCAAGCGTGTAATGTCACAGTCACTTATGCGGATGCATTGTGGTTGGATACTTGAGCACTAGGGGGTCTAACCTGATATGACGTAATTCAAGACGGCAGATCTAGATTTATAAATATAATTTAAAAATTGTAAGTGACCTGACCTGTCCAAATGAGAAGATCAGACATTTTGATTTTGCGGAAAATGGCGTTGGCAAATATGGCAATTCGCACATGGGTAAACCTAACTTTTTTTTGAGCTAGAGACAAGTGTGTGGTGACATAGTTTTTCTTTGAGAAATCAAAATTCAAATTTACAGAACTGGCTTGCAAAAATGCAGATTGAGCATGCGAAATCCTAACTTTGTTATTTGAATATCAAGTGTGAGGTATCATTCTTGGCTTGATAAGTAAAATCCAAATTTAACATCACATTTGTCTGATCTGTCGAAGTGGAAAGATCCAACACCTTGATTTTATAGTTGGCGTATGTAAATATGGCAGACGGAGCATGCCGAATCCAACTTTTTTATTTGACGTTCAAATATTAATTCTCAGCTTGACAAGTGCTCTCTAAGTAGGGCACTATTTGGTAGCAATTCCTAAGTTACATTCCTGTTCGAATATAACCTTAGTGTTATATATACAGCTACATACATGTGAGGCATATCAAATTAATTGTCTCAATGAGTAGATTGCAATAATGGAGTCATCCAAGATGACGACCAAGATGGTGGATATTGATTGGAAATAAGAAGTGTGGATTCAAAACGGCAGTCAAGATCAAAGTTGTAGAAAATAAGATCCAAAATTTTTAATTTTACTAAAAACGATCTATGGCGATCAAAGACGCATGCATTGAAATATTAAGTGTGAAATATCATCATACTCATTTCGGCTATTGGAATCCACTCATGCTACAAGTGTGTGAATAACTACCTGTTCAACATGTTGTAGAGGACTTATCTCGTAAACTGTGATAGCTATCACAAAAAAAGTACGTTTTTAACACCCTTTATAAAACTCCGTAGCCGTATCCATTTAGTTTAATTGCATAACTGAAACTTTAAATGATCGCTGCGGACAAATCGTAGAACCAAATAAATGACGAAATGTGATTCCTAGGATCAAGATCTACAGGTCTCCATGTTTGTCTAGTTCTACGATTCACAAACTGTTTGCGATAAGCGGTTAAAGTTTCAAACTATGTTGTTAAACTAAGTGGATTAGGCAACACGGTTTTATAAAGGCTATTAAGAATTCACTAATTTTTCAACAGCTAATCACTGTTTACAAGATACGGCCATTGTGACATGTTAGACAGGTTGTTAGGCACACGTTTGTAGCATATGTGGACACCAATAGTTGCAACGAGAATGATATCTTACACTCGCTATTTGAACATCAAATGAAAAGTTTCCATCTGCACGTGCGTCGATCACCATATTTGCTATCATCGTTTTAAAAGAAAAAAACAAAAATTTTGAATCATATCTGTTTTTCAATTTAGGTTGGATACCGTTTTGAATTGAGGACTTATTTTCAATCAATATCCGCATTCTTGTGTTGCTCATTAAGACGATTATTTTTATATTCTACACACGTGCGTAGCTACAGAAACTCAAACATGGTTATACTTCGAAACAGACTTAAACCTAAGAACCACATGCTCGTTATTAACCACCAAATCATACCATATTATGACATCGGACTTGATATTTGAATGTCAAATAAAAAGCTTAGGTTTGCTCATGCTCCTCCCGCCATAATTGCGTACATCAAAAAAAAACAAAAAAACCATGTCGGAGCTTCTGGATTCGAGGTCACATCAAATGTGATGTTAAATTTCAAATTATTTTCTTAAGATACAGTTACGCCATATTTGCCGCCATCTTGGACTACGTCATTAATTTGGATTTTACTCGTCGAGCCCAGAACGATAATGTCGGATCTTGTCATCAGAAGAGATCAGTTGCAATTTTTGAGTTATACAGATTTTTAAATCCAGATCCGCCATCTTGAATTGTGACATTTCAGATCAGACCCTCAGTCATCGCTAACACAAAGGGCGCTCAAGTAATGAAAATATTTTGAAGCCTAAGATGTATGGAACCACATAACCAATGTTCTTTCAACCTGATAATATTGTACACTGGACTGTAAGAACAACTGAAAGGGAAATAGGCAGGTATCAGCAGTGTAATGCTAAATCTAAGGTGAAATGTTCCATTTTGGTTGCAATTGCTGTGTATCTCGGTTATTCGTAAGAATCAAACCTGCGGTTTTCGCGAAAATAAACTACTGTTTTGTGAAACGAAAGAAAGCTCTCTTAGTTTCCAAGCTATAGGGCGATATTGAAAATATTGCATTTTCAGGTACCCTTGTATTTCAGTTGTCTGACAACTTGTCAAAAAGGTAAAAACGATTCCATTTAGAACTTTTTACGTAGAATCTAGTGGTATAGTTAGTTTTTTTCTAAATATTACTGTTTTTGAGATATTGACCAACGTTTGGTTTCTTTAAATGGGACACCTGTATGTTTATGCTGCCATTGAAGTAAGGAATGTTTTGTGGAATTTCATGCCAGAGTATATTGTAGTAGTTTACCTAAGTGCATGTTCCCAAAAAAAAAAAAAAGTTGCAATAAATACATTAACAAAAAAACTTATTCAGTACAAATGCATTTTAAGAAGGTTACAAACAGTTAATTATTTTTTACTATAGCTGCCCAAGTGCTAAAGATATATGGATCTGCGCTGATTACTCCTCTCGCCATAATTATGCAATCTTCTTTATCATCTCATGCCCTGTCCCAATCCTAGCAAAGGTTACTGAAATATTCAATAAAGGTGACAGATCCCATCCTTCCAATTATCGTCAAATAAATCAGATACCTTTAGTAGCCAAGATTATCAAATCCATCATTTGTAAGAGCATACGCGTTCCTTCTTTATAAACATATCATCCCGCAAAACCAAAATGGTTTTACGCCCGGCCATTCGACACTCACACACTTATTGACCTGTGTTAGCCATTGCTGGATAGCAGAAAACCTGTCGACGCTATTTACCTAGATTTCTCCAAAGCATTTGACAGGGTACCTTTGAGGCGCCTTTGTGCAAAGCTGTCATCTTGTGGAATTGGTGGAGATCTGCTTAGGTGGATTCGAGCTTTCCTGAGCAACCAAACTTTTCGTGTACACGTGAATGGTCCATACTCTGCTCCCCGACCTATGTTGAGTGGTATTCCCCAAGGCTCAGTCCTCGGCCGCTTGATGTTCCTAGTATACACCAGCTATCTGCCATTGATTATAAAATCTGATTCCGTTCTATTTGCTGAGGACATCAAGTTGTACAACGACCTGCTCGTTTATCACAGTGAGATCGAGGTAGATCTGCTCAGGCTGGAGCATTTGAGTAAGTCACAGTTGCTTCCCCTCAACACCTCCAAGTGTTCAGTGTTGCACATTGGCAGCTTATCCAGACTGATCTGGGTCATTGTGAGTGAAGGACTTGACGTGGTCTGCACATGTGTCCTGTATCTGTTCCTAGGTAAATCGTATGCTGTGCATGATCCGTTAGTATTTTCACCATATTAATCCTCAGTGTGCTAAACTTGTATACACTGCCTACAATAGACCTCTAATGGTGTATTGTTGGCCAGCCTGGTATCCAGTCCTATCAGGAAAGTGTGACAGACTACAAAAAATGTAGCAGGCAGAAAACCGACTACTTTATGGCATTATCAGGTCTAGCTACGAGGTAAGGTTACAAATACGGGGTATAAAATCATTTGCTGAGAGACGAGATGACCTAAAATTTTACGTATCGTATCTTGCACAGTTTTACTAGAATACCGTTGAACACCCTGTTTACTCGGAATTCTGATAGTCATCTCCCTAGGCACGATTACAAACTTTCCAATAAGGCATTCAGCGTTGGTTGTTGGCAGAACTTTCTCCTGAATCGAGTGTTTGGCAGTTGGGATAGTCTGCCTTCTCCAGGGCTAACCTTGATGCTTTTGATATAAATATTGTTAGGATTGATTGGGATGTAATATACTAAATGACTGAAGTCATTATGTGTTATTATTTTACTAGAAACCGAATTTTATTATTTAACATTCATGCACCTGTAAGAACCATATAAGTAACAATACCATCAGCATCCACCTTGGTCAATACATAACTCAGAGCAAATGAGTAGTATTCAGATAAAATACTTCACCGGGTATTTGCAAAGTCGAATAACTATAAATGACAATGCATTTTTTCATTGAGGCAGTCGTTAATAATAGTAAAAGTAAGTTACAAACTTGCAAGGATTTAATTTGTTGCTCCCACAACCCTGCGTGGCCAACGTACGCAACTAGTACACTTACAAATAGCACTAACCACTACAAATAATAAAAGTCTGTGGCTAATGGATCTAACAATCCAAGGCCTAACATAACAGCAACAACAACAACCTACACAATTTGAATTAACTTTTCACAATTTTATGAAAAAACGTTTATGAAAATTCGCTACCATAACGCACTTGCTGCATCAGTATTTCGTTTAACATATTATGTACAATCAATAAATATCTGTAGTAATTTTAAAATAACCACAGAATGTTGACTCGTACATACATTTCATAGGCGATATAATGGATAAATACCTACTCAGAGATTTAGAACACCTGTTTATTCTCCTTTTAGTTAAGCCATATGCATACAAACCAATTACTTTATTTTTAGAACTGATTTATTTAACATTATGTGTAATTCACAAGGAGAGCAATGTCTGAGGGAAAAAAGTTGTTTGTAGGGTCTTTTATATACTACATGCATAGTCCCTATTTAGAGGACCTTCACATAGTGTGTGCCTCAATCATACATTTTGGCACCTAACTTTATTGCCAATTATTTTATAATCAAGCTTATATATAAGATTTTTGCGTGGATTATCCAATATGCTAATAAATCTGAGACCACGACTCATCACAGATTGTAAGACCTCACAGATTGATGTGTTTTCCAGTGTACTCATAAACATACGAGGACATGTATAGGTGTGTGTGTATACACTATGTCCGTAAAGTTAGGAACAAATTCATTATTTTGACACTTGTTTGTTAGATTTTTGCCAAGGCTTGTGTAATGGGATTTCTTGATATGACAAAATTGATTTTCACATCAGAGTTGTCAGACTTTTGCAGTTTTGCCACAGAAGCTAGCAACTTTTTTGTTTAAAGAACATCTATATATTTTTACTTAGTCAGAAAGGTATTTTCAATGTAAATGCAAGAATGTAGATTGTTGATTGTTTAGTGAGTCATATATGCCTTTGGCCTCTCTGCGCTGCGACCCCAATGGATCTTTTGGGCATGACTCTTTTTCCTAATAGTTGCCCAAAAAGTGCAGACTTTTTATGTAATCCAATACATTAGACATTAGGCCTTAGCCCAATACATTAAAGCAAAACCCTAACAAGAAAACTGCTCCATGTATAAAAATTCGCCTATCAGGCGGGCTAATATACATTAGACGACTACACTGTCTAGTGAGGTGGATAGAAAAACTTTTGTGACCAAAGGAGTAGTCCTCAGTGTATTCATTGACATACAGGGTGCCTTTGACAACATCTCATATCACTCCATCAAACAGGCCCTATAAGAAAGAAAAGTGGCATTCCCTGTTGTAAGATGATTGAATCAATGCTAAAAAGCCGTGTTATCACAGCCACCACAAATGAAACCAACGCAACAGTGATGACAGCAAATGGTTGTCCTCAAGTACTGCTGTGGTCACTCGTCGATAAACTTAGGACTACATTGAGAGAAGCAGGATTTATAATCCAAGGTTACACAGATGATGTTGTTATAGCAGTAAAGGACAAGCATGATGCTGTAATATCCAACCTAAAGCAAACAGCCCTAAATATAGTAAAGAACCAATGTGAAACAAAGGGACTTAATGTCAATCCTCATAAGACAGTTATTGTCCCATTCATGAACAAAAGGAAAGTAAATTTAAAAGCTCCCATTCTGAATGAAACACAGATACAATTTTCCATTCAAGTTAAATACTTAGGGATCTTCTTAGACCAAATACTAAATTGAAAGACACTTGGACAAAACTTTTTCAAGAGCCACAATGGCAATCTGGACATGCTGTAGACGCGTAGGAAAGATATGGGGTCTGAATCCAAGGATGGTATACTGGCTATAGCAAACTGTTGCCAAACCCATGGTCACTTATGTGTCTATAGTATGGTGGCCAAAAAAAGAACAAGCCTCAGCACAAAGAAAATTGCAAAAATTGCAGAAGGTGATCTGTCTTGGAATCACAGGAGGTATAGCATCATGCCCTACAGCTCCAATAGAGGGAATGCTGAATCTTGCTCCACTGCACATATGCGTGAAAAGGGAAGCAGCACTAAGTGCCTCAAGAATATTCCAAGCAGACGAATATAAACTAGGAGACCACCAGGTTGACCAATTGAAAATCCTGGAAATTATTCCATTGGTGTCACTCACTAAACCAACAGATCAAACGCCAGCCAGGCTGGACTTCATAATTCCATTCGATGTGGACATAAGTGACCGCCAATCATGGGACAGACAGTGCAATGCTGACAAACAACTCATCTGTGTGGTATAGCCAGGTCTAAACAAATCGAAGGAGCAGGACTGGGAATAAGAGGACAAACTTTAGGCTCGCTAAGTCCCTATGAAAAACTTCTGCCATCTTCCAAACAGAAATGTTTGCTATAAATCTCTGTCTACAGGAGTGCATACAAAGAAGACTCGGAAATAGAGATCTACATCCTGTCAGACAGTCAGGTAGTACTAAAGACTCTTTCAAAACCGAGTCTAAACTGATCTGAGACTGCAACAAATACTTGAAGCAAATGGCTACGAACAAAGTAACTTTGATATGGGTACCAGGGCATCAAGACGTTGAAGGAAATGAGGAAGCCTTGCAAAAGGCGCAGCAACAACACCATTCTATGATCCAGAGCCCTATTGTGGACTAACAAAAAGCCAAGTAAGAAATTAACTTGATACTTGTCAAAATAACCAAATGCTGTCATACTGGAGGAAAACGCCAGACTTGAGGCAGACCATCACCATATCAACAGACAAGTCTGAACTGTTTCTTGGATTGTACAGGAACGACTTGAGAATTATCACCGGACTTTTTACAGGATACTCCCCAATAAGGTATCACCTAATGAAGATGGGCAAGGTGGACAGTGAAAAATGCAGATACTGCGCTGAAGCAGCAGAAACAGCAGAAAACTTGTTATGCGACTGCATGGCCCAGTTCTGCAAAAGGTTCAAATACCTTGGATGGGTGACCCTAGCACCCCCAGAAATAGGTAAAATATCCCCCAAGAAAATAGTGGACTACATGCAATGTAAGGGTTGATACACTGTATTTTATTACAAACAGAAGCTTGCTACATGGTAACAAAATAATTTAAGAGTCATACGAAGCAAGGTGAATTTTCATGTGACTTGATGTTAAGTGTTTGGAGTAAAATAAAAATAAAACATTTTGTAGAACAATAAAGCAGACTCAAATATTTGCTTTAGGTAACACATTTTCTACTGTAAAGCTCAATTTACTTTATTAAAGTTTCCAATACCTTTGTTTTTAAAATTTGGTTACACACCCAGGGTAAAAAAAATGTATGTGTGCTGTCCGATAACAGAATATACACCCATTTTTACAAACATATACACCAGCCTATCATCTCCAATAATAGGTTAAATTACTTATGTGAATGCATTATCTACTTAGTTTAATGTAAATTACCTGTTTCCATCGCCACACAGAAATTTTCTCACAACCTTGCAAGGATCATTTGTAGCACTATCACTGTCAAGGATCACATTAAACAACGCAGAATCAATCAATTTTAATTGATTTTCATTTCCATTTTCTGCTAAAAGATGTCGAACTGTAGCCCATGAATTACGTTCCTTTGTAGTTAGAATGCCAACAGGAAATTCTGAAGGTTTCACGTCATCATTCAAAATATACTTCAGCCTTGCTAAAATCTGTTCAGGAGCTATTATGTTGAAGTCTTTGTCAAGAACTTTAAATGCATAAAAATGACCATTGTGCTGAACAGTTATGTGACTTCCTTTATTAAAAGTGATTCTATCCTTATCGGTTTCTGGAATCCTTGCTGTATTAAAGAGATTTGGATACTGACTCATATCAAGTGGATATGCATTAAACATATAGGCAACATACCAAGAAATAGAAGAAGGTACACCTGCACATAACTTTTTAAATAATTCTGTGTTACTTTTCAAAGGATTGAGATGGAAAACTTCAGGTTCTAGTAAATCAGTATGTAATGATTTATAAAATCTTAATGAACTTATAATCAAGTTAGATGCTTTGATTAATTGATCATCATAACCAGCCCCAGGAGAATTTTGATTCATTACTAGCATGGGATTGTAATTAATAGGTAATGGCTTGCGATCATGAAGATACATATCAAACCACAATTCTGATATGTAACTAGTATTTTTATTTTTTCTATCATGCCTGATCAACATATCTTGCAATTCTTTACCAGCAATATTTCGAAAATTGTTAACATTTGATTCAGTCTTTCGATAAGCTTCATCAATTAGCAATGGTTTTTGGGCTGCTAAGTAACGTTCACATGTTAAATCCAGCTTTGGAATAGGCAGGCGAGGTAATGATTTCTGGAAATGTTGTGTCGGGATGCTGCTTCTTTGTAAATATTGGTATTCTAAATATGTTGAAAACTCATGTGAAAGCTTATTTGTTTTAATTTTAGTCACAAAAAAGGCACTTTTCTGGCGTAAGATATTAGACCTACAAACAAATGAAAATGTTATACTTGAGCATAAATATTTTAGCAAATTTTCATTAAAAAACATGGATATAGATTACATAACAATAGTACCATTGAAAAAATATTGTCATATGTGTGCAAACTATCTAACCTATATTCAAGATCAAGGTCAATTTCAAGAAATATATATTGTAAGATGGACTCAGTTAGATCAGATCAGATCAAGTCAGGTAAGGTAACATAAGGTCAGGTCAGGTCATAAATAATAACAATGCAATAACGAATGAAAACCGAAAACAACTTATTTACGGAATTTTATTACATAATAATGTAATTGTGACATGGTACAGTTGGTACGATATCTGTTGAGACAGAATTCCAAGACCCTGGCGTCACTTTCTTGGAATTAACGGCATTCGACACCAGTTGTTGTACAAGACATTGGTAGCATAGCGTTCATTGTAGCACCTTTCATACTGTGTTTTGCAGTTACAAAAACGCGTTTCTTCGTAAGTGTATCGTCCTGTGCATTTTCAGTGTTATTTCTTATTGAAATAAATCAATGGAGTTGAAAAATAAAATAACGGAATTTAATTCCCAGTCGAAGGGTATCGTGTTCAACATGTAGAATTATTTTAAGACAATTTTTCCAAACCAAAATTTAAAAAAAACAGTGTAAGAGCTGCTACAGAAGTATCTTTAACCACTATAGAGAAAATCTTAAGTAAAAGTGTCGAGTTGCAAGCTTAAGCAATGGTGACAGTGAGGTAAAAACATTTGGCACAGTGGGATTGTCTGTGGAGGCAACCTGGTAATTGGTTGGCGATACTTGTTTGAGCACGTCCCTTCACGAGGCGAATTTAGATGTGTAGACTTTGTTGCCTTACGCAGAGCACGCAGGTTCGCTAACACTCGACCGCCTGGTTTATAAAAGCTCCTTCGCCACGGACTTTATCGGCGTAACATTATTTCGATTTGTCCCGAGAGCATTCACGTCTCTCCCGCACTGTCTTTACAGTATTGGAAATTATCTCTAGGCATGGGGTTATCTGCAGCACAAAAGTGTCCCGATACACAATAGCACAAAAATATCTGTATATCGTCTGAGGTGCGCATTTCATGTCTGAAACTTAAATATGCAGCTGAGTTTCCAGTTGCGATACCTGAATCTTTGAGGCCTTGCTACCATGTAGCAGCAGTGTCTAACAATATTGTCATCAGTTACTAATACACATTTTTTGTAGATGGTGATTGCTTAAACACATTTACATCTTTAGATCCCTTAAATATGTGCCGACAGCTCGAGAATTTTCCAACAGGAGCAATCAGAGGGTCAGGTCGTCGTTTTTCCCGATCAGATTTGGCCATTCTTTGCATGCTGGTCGGCAGTGCCTGGTGGTTCCACGTTTGTCATCACTATAGATTGTGTCCTTCTTAAATCAGTAAGTAGATATTGTGTCGGTTTGGGGTAGACAAGACTGGTACATTTGAACTACTATGGTTAAATATGGGATCTGCATTACCGACATAACAGACAGATCTGATCACTTCAGGTAGAAACGTGATAGTTTTAAATTGTTTGACCCATTTAATCAGATTTATTAAACAACAGTTTCTTAAGAAGCTAAAATATGCACTCAGCTATAATCCAGCTGTATATGTTAGAAGAAAACAATCAAACAAGCGCACGTGCATCCGACCACCCACCCACAGCATTTAAGATATATCGTTGCACATACTGACTAATTATGTAATCACGGATGCCAAAGTGAATGTCACCTTTGGTTCAGAGTGCTTTAAAAATGGCAATGCCTAACTCTCATTTAAAAAGCAAGTGATATTACTTTTGAACAAGTCTGGAATCACTTACGTCAATATATATATATATATATATATATATATATATATATATATATATATATATATATATATATATATATATTGACCGTGGATCGTCTTCTCCACTGTTTACTTCTGTCTTCTCTCCTTGCACGTCTTCTGTCGCTCGCGTTCCTGCTACATCTCTTGCCTACTGTTCGTCGTTCACTGCCTCGCCCTATATCCGCTGTCAACACTACTACCCTGCGGTCGTACTGCTTCGCTATACCCTGCTGCTCCCGGGTGGGTTTAAGATTCGGCCACGCTACTCCTGGCGGCACACTCGTCGCCATTGGTAGGCTCGTCGTCGTCTTCTGAACTTCCCCGTATTTTTCTCGTAGTTTCGTATCATGAAGTTGCATCGTCAGTAACTAATCAGACCCTCGCATTCTCGCAGTGAATACTTTCAGACTGGCTTCTTCGATGTTTTATTCAGGCTCAACTGCTTGTCGACTGAGGCCGTCAATGTGCTTCATTTTCTCTCCAGGTATGTGTTCATAAAATAACCAACGGGTTTCCACACGTCCTCATCATTCTGCAGAAGCATACCGGCTAAACCGATCGAAGAGGCGCCTGTATAAACCTGGTGATGCTTCTTGGGGTCGTATAACTTCAGTACAGGTTGCTCACAAAATTGCGTCTTCAGAGTTGCAAAAGCCTGTTGTTGTTCTTCCCATTGAAATTCTTGGCCCTTCTTTGTCAATTTCGTTAACGGTGAAGATATCACCAAAAACCCTAGAATGAATCTTTGGGAAAATCCACAAAATCCTACGAACTGCCGGACTTCTGTCACGGTAGTCGGTTTTGGAAGGTCTTTAATAGCACTCAACTTTATTCTTCCCAGGTTTCACGCCACCCGCGTTAATCTCGAAACAAAGATAGTCTAAGTTCTTACGCAAAAATTTCCACTTAGACAGTTTCAAAAGTCAATCCGAGCTCTTGAATAACTTTTAACACGCGCTCGAGTTTTTCCATATTTTCGACAAGTCTTACTGGGTATTAATATATCATCCATGGAGTTAAGAACGACTCCGTGACCTATCCGTTTAACTACTAAACTCATCAGTCTGTTAAAAACAGTTGGTCCATTCACCAACCCAAATGGTACTTTGTCGAATTCGTATTGCCCGTTGTCGACTACGGACGACGTTAGATGCTTTGAATTCTCTGCGACTGAGATCTGATAATAGCCACTCAAAGTCTAAAGTGCTATAATACACACTACCCGCCAACTGATCCAGCTGTTCATCAATGAAATTCATTGGCACGTACTCCTTCCAGGTTATGGAATTTAATCATCTATAGTTCACACAGAGTCTTTTCGTTCCATCTTTCTTCAGTATGAGGACTAACGGACTCGCGTATTCTGAGGTAGATTCGCGTATAATACCGGCGTCGAGAAGATCACAGATGATCGTGTTTGTCTCGTCACGATCGACGTATGGAATTTGATATGACCTATACTGCACGATCTCGTTTTTCGACAACTCAATCTTCATCTCGATTAAGTCTGTACTACCTAGTCCTCGGAGATTCTGGGGAAACACTTTATTAAAATTATTGACCAATGGGCACATGTTTTGCTTGTCTTCTTGGCTCATTTTGGGACCTACATCTATATCATTTTCCTTTATGACGGAGTTTTCTTCTGATAATGTCATAATTCTTTCAATTGTCAGGCTTCCTTCTACCTTTGCAATTCTGATTCCGGGCTGATCTAGTGCAGAACGTCCAATAATCATGTCATCTTCTTGCACATGGCCCGGAGCAATCATAACATTCAATATCTGTAGCGTCGCCTTGCAAAACTAGATTTCGTCGTCCAATTACCGTACACCCGCCTTGACCAAAACCTCGTAGGATGACATCAGATGGTAGATGTTTTAGACTTAAATAATTTGCTTCTCTCTCTCTCTCTCTCTCTCATTGTTACTACATCGCTGCCAAAATCAATAAATGAAAAAACATGTTTTCCACCTATTACGACTCGTTTATGATACTCATCATTTTCAAAATTACTCTTAATTCTTTTGACTGACCTTGTTTGTTGAGCTTATGGACTTCTCTCCCTCTTTTGGCACTCACTTTCCTTATGCCCACACGTTGCACTTAAAGCATTTCATTCCTAAAGCCTTTGATTGACAATCGGCTGCTTTATGGCCATGGTCTCCGCAATTGTAACAATGAAATATTCTCTTGCCTTGTTTTTATTGTATTGGTTCAGTTTTCCTTTCCGTTGTACATCTTAGCTGATATTCTTTTTTCCTGATCCTTATCTGGGAGTAAACTTCAAGTTTCTTCTTAAGTTCATGGCAATCTTTTGCTCCAAAAAGAATAGTTTTGTTATTTAGGTCATCGTCGATACCGTCAATAACATATTGAATGACTGCATGCTTTTCAATATTGCCCCTGCTTCCTAATTCTCTCATAACCAATAAACACATTCTTCTGGCGACTCATCCTTTCTAATTTGCCTCTGCCTTAGCATTTGATGTAATTCAGCACTATTAATTTTCATAGAAAATTCGGCTAGTAACACTTGCTTCAACTTATTCCTTGATTTCACTCCTTTCTCAGACAGCAAATAGTTTTGACATTCCTCTTAAGAGTTTCTTTCCAAAAATCAACTTGTGTATGTCCTTCCAGCCTAATATTAAATCTGTAATCTAGGA
The DNA here is from genome assembly GCA_964006375.1 of Tillus elongatus. Lineage (NCBI taxonomy): Eukaryota > Metazoa > Arthropoda > Insecta > Coleoptera > Cleridae > Tillus > Tillus elongatus. The sequence goes on along the minus strand of OZ023269.1, from coordinate 78,167,529 downwards.
ATCTATTGGGTATGTTTTTATACCATCGAAAGGCTTGATTGTGTCTTTGACGTCTCTAAAAGTTAAAGACAATTTGGAAATTGCCATTTCCCATGGATTTTCTATGCACTTTTTGTCTTCATATTGTCTTAATTCCTTCTCTTAATTTTCGTTTTTCACTTCTTTATAGCTCGTATCTTCTACTTCATCTTCTTCAACAGGGTGGTCACCATCATTGCCTTTATTTAACATGTTTATGTCTGTTATATATTTGCAAAGGCCGTTAGCAATTGCTTCTTTTAAATTTTCTCCTGAATCTAAATTTAAAATGGAACAACACCGAATAAAATAGGTGAAAGATAGATTATCTATCACAAAGTGAACTTTATCATTAATCTCCTTAGATTGTTCAGCAAACTCAAAATCCGAAAAATCTCTCAATCTTTACCTATTACCTCTATCGCCTTCGTCCTCAAAAATCCGTATATGTAGAGCTTTAATATTAGAGCTCCAAGCATTTTTTATATTACTTAGAATAGACGGAATCTGTGAGAATTTTTCCATGTTCAAATAAAATAATCTTTCCCCTAGATTTATCCTCAATTCTTTAAAAGGATCTAACTCTTTAATTTCCAAGACAATTATTTCTTATTTATATTTACATCTTAAATAAACATCATATAAGTGACAAAAAATAAAGGGCTTCTCCTTGCCAATAAAAGAATTATATTCCAAGAGGTTCTCGGCAACGTATTAATATAATAAATCAGTCACATACCCGTAAACATCTACTTTTAGCTTCTTACTTCAACGAAGGGCGTATGTACTCCAGAGATGGTTGCAAACTTGTTCTCTAGCAATGCAGGCCGTGATTTGTGAAGTCCGCACCCTCTGGCCGCCTGCTTCTGCTCTGGCTCCCGTTCCGTCAACGGCATCTACCGCTTACAGCTAGGAGGAAAGGTGACCCTTCTTGTGCGTTTCATCGCTTATTATTCACTGAATGTTATTAATACTCTTCACTTTTAAACACTGAATGTTATTAATATTCTTGACTCTCTAAACACTGAATGTTATTGTTAACATTCTCAGCTTGCAACTAAACTTCTAATACACAAAAGTCAATTATCGCAACTATTCCCGACTTTTACTGCACTGAATTGAGTAACAAGTTTTTAATCACACCGCTGCCAATTGTTAGATACGCTTCTTAAACATAATTGTCAGAATATTAATTGATAGGTACACTTCACAATCATAGTGGTCAGAATATCCTACTCTGTTAATTTGTCTACTCTCACATCTTAATTCACTCTCGTCTTTTAGTCGTAGTTTTTGGCCGTCTTGCCCTAGCATCTTCTCCACTGTATACTTCTGTCTTCTCTCCTTGCAGGTCTTCTGTCGCTCCTGTTCCTGCTACATCTCTTGTCTACAGTCGGTCGTTCACTGCTATCCGCTCTGCATTGTCAACAATACTACCCTGCGGTCGTACTGATTCGCTATACCCTGCTGCTCCTGGGTAGGTATAACTCTGAAGTCTTCCATTATGAGATATTTACAATGACTATGACGTAATTGAAGTCATACAGGGGATGTGGAGGGGCACATGCCAAATGATATCCTACATTTGAAGAAGAATGCAGCACAAACGAGGCCTAGTAACTAAAAATAATGAAGACAACCTTTGGCTTTCTAGAACTCTACATGTTGCAATAGTATATTCAGTCAAAAACAGATTTACAGATAAAATTGAGAGAAATTACAAAGAAAGTTATATATAGACATATAATCAGAAAAACTGTTTAAATAATCAAATACGATGATACCACAGGAAGGCGGTGACACTGAAAAATTGCAAAGGTTTCAAGATTTTATGTCTGATTTTATAACTGTTTATAGCTATGGGTCCAAAGGAGATGTTATTTTAAAAGAGTTAGATGCTCCCCTAAAAATTAAGCTTTTGCATCATAAGTCACTATAATGTTGTTACAAATCTGTAGGGTGCCTTGTCTATGTTTATTAATGTGAAGCTTGTCATGTATCACATATCACAAAAATTGCAATCAATGTGCTGCTTCATGCACTTGTTCCCAACAGGGACATCCTTGTCAAAAAATGGCGGGAAGGTCGCTTGTGGAGACTGCAACCGCAAATTTAGACGCCAATGATGTTACCACAAGCGCAAACAAGATGGGGCTTATGGCAAAGGAACAGTGTGCCAATTTGTAAAAAGCTGTCTCAACGTTTAAACACAGTGCTAACAAGTTCACACACTTGCGAAGAAGTAAATTCTCATATAATTCTTAAGAAACTTATCCAAGTCCATTGATTTTAAAATAAAATCTGATTAAATGAGTTACTGATCAAATAATTTAAAAGCGTCTGTCTACCTGAAGTGATCATATCAAGGGAGTTTCTCATCTATCAACTGTTACATCCCATACTTAACCACAGTAGTTCAAATGTATCAGTCTGTATATCCCCAACCGATGTATCACCTACTAACATACAGTTCAGGCAAAACGAGCACAAATCGAAGCAGTGTTAAGTTGATGGAATGCAGTCTTCATTATTGTATTTAGTTGATCGCAATTCAAGAATGCATACTCAGCAGTGGTCATAATTTCTAAAGATAATTATCAATTTCTAAATTACGTGGCCTGAGTTGGCCTGCAAAATTAATGTAAGAGGGCAGCAGCTTGCTCATAAATACTGAAAATGCAATAATAAATAAAAACCAAACACAGCTTATTTATTGAATTTTGGTTATACAATGATGCCATTGTAACATGGTGCATTCCTGGTAATCTCCCTATTCCTTCTGTCGAATGTACAAAGTGAGTCGATTGAAGAAAGTAAGTTTGTCATTTGTGTGTAAACTTTTTAAATAAAATGTATATAATATATTATATGGTTACTAAGTGTGTGCATTTGAAAATTATTATGGACTGTGCAAATGTTCCAAAAAAGCAGGGCTGTACAAAGGTGGTATTTTTTCATGGAGCACCTGTGTATGATTCGATTTTTAAATTCCAGATCTAATTCTAAAAATTAATTATTATAGAGTTGATATATGTCAAATTTATGGTTTCTAAATTAATTAGAATTTTACCCAAACAATCACATTTACAAGTTTCACTTTATTGTTATTTACTAACCTGTATTTTGCTAGAAAATTTCTCTATCTTGATCAAGGGTAGTTTAAGCTTATTTATGTATGCTTTGCCTAAAAATATTTGAGATAAAAGCTACAGGATGTTTAAAATATATGTTCAAACCTGAGAAATTAGAAATTCAAATAGATCCCTTTCTTGTCAAATGGATCAGCTGTTTATTTTTATGTTATGTTAAAGAGAATTAAAAACCTCACAACTTTTCTTGAGCATGTTCCATACCTATCTTATTGATTTTGAGTTATTTTGATTTTACTATTATTGAATATCTGAATGATATTTCTTGTTAGTCGTGGTAGCCATGAGAACAATTGTCCACATCAAGAATTTATGATAATCAACAGTAAGAGCCAATACCTTCACACTATCTTAATTCGGGAAATTAGAACCAGGAAAATGCAGTCCCTGCTGCTTGTCAGGAATTGACTTAAAATAGTTGTTTGTAAACCATATATCAACTTTAAATACAGTCTCCAATATTACCTCATTTAAATTCTAAGACTTGCAAGCATAAACATCCATTATGAAAGGATATTATAATTCTAGGCATAAAGAATTTATAACAGCATTGACTAATACGCTCGGCAGTATAAAGCATGTCGACTAATGTTCTTCGTCATGTAAAGTATCTGTGGTCAGTAGCCAACAGGAGATGCCTTTGGATATACTTTCAAATTTTTAACATGTAATAATACAAATGATGAAGATTGAAGCTTCACAATTATAAAACAATTGATCACAAGGGTAAGTTCCAGCTTTATTTCCTAATATTTTCAGAATCCTTTTTCGTATTAAGCCTAAACTCTTCAAGTGTTCATTCAGGACAGCACCCCACCCTACATTTCCATACCTGAGATCACCGGTCTAAAGAATGGTACATCATCAATTCTATTTGATCTAATATTTTTCTAAGGTCTTTAAATATGTAGGACATTGTTCTTATTTTCTTTGTTACCCACTCGGCATGTTCATCTACCTCAAGTAACTGCCTGTGTATTTTCCTGGGGTCTTTAAATAGGTAGGACATTGTTCTTATTTTCTTTTTTACCCACACGGCATGTTTATCCCACCTCAGCTAACTGCCTGTGATAATTACCAAGTATTTTGTGTCTTGTATCAATTCGATACCTTTGACTTCTTTGCTGTGTCTTATTTTTAAATCACTAAATTTGGGCTGAGAAGTTTTTTATATGGAAAATCAGATAGCCACAGTCTTTTCATAGTTTATAATCAATAACTTATAGTGATGCCAATTATCTCCAAGTCTCTCTCTGCTTTTGCTTTTATGTTCTGCCAGCCTTCATCCGCAAAACGTATAATTATGTTATCTGATCTGCTTAAAAACAAGTTTACATAAACAATAAACAATATTGGTCCTAGTACAGTTCTCTGAGATACCCCACACTGTAACTGAACTGTATTACGTCTAGTGTTTCCCACCTAAACACATTGCTATCTGTTTGTTAAATACCTTTTCATTAATTTGTTTGCTATTCACCACTACCACATCCTCCCAAAATTCAAGAAGCAAACTGTTGTCAACAGTATCAAAAGCTTTGCTAAATACAGAGACACCAAAAGTGTCTGTTGTTCTTTATTTAAAAACCTACAGATAATAATGTTTATTGTTGCAGATTTTATACAAACCAATACAAATTACAGAAAATTGCAAAAATATTTTGAATCAAACAAAACAAATAACACTGAACAAAATGAGTTACAACAATACATAATTCAAACAATCCACTATAGACGAACCTTGTTAGTAAATATATTTAAAATTCTACACTATTGTCATGTGTCTCATTCGCTTTTTCCTGCCGCCAGCCGTACAGGTTCCAGATACATCAGTAACGCTAAAGGCGACGTCCATGATGCCCTTCTCTGAGCAAACATAGATGCATTCAAAAACGTACAGACAAGCATAGAGATGCATTAACATACAAATGTGTATATACACATGCACACATATACACACGCAGGCACACACATAAACACACATTTAAGCTCAAATGTGCACATACATTGTTTGCATTCACCCATTTACACTCATTACAATCAAAAATATTTCTGAACCGATTGAGTTTGTCAACTGTCTCCGTATAAGCAGGAACTGATCCTAAATTAAAATCAAAATAGTTAAGTTAATTAAACCATGCATTTTGCCTCTAGGTAGCGATGCTATTCATCGTCCAATCCTTGCTTTGAAGAGCTTGACTGACTGCCTAATCACAGAGAAATTCTGAAGTACAATTTTGGAGCAGGTACTATAAGGATGATCCACTGTGTTCCAGAGATTTTTGTTTCTGAACTGCCATGTTAAAATAAAGCACAAATACAACTGCTTCACATCAAAATGTTTAACGTCCTGATATAACTGGTCTGATGAATATAGACGTGGTATTTCATACATTATACTATTAATACGTACTTTTGTACAACTTCTAAACAACGTGGGCGAGTGTCTGCGATTCCTCCCTATACCGCAATTCTACCCGAGATGTGACTCCACAAGAGCACAGTAGATAATCCGTAAATATTCAGCTGGAAATACCTTTTTCCGTGTCCTCAGGCTGTACAAGATACACCTCATTTTTTTCACAATGTACTCGATATGATGGTCCCATCTCAGGTGTCTATCAATTACAACTCTGAGATACTTTAGTCTCACAAGATATGCTATAAATGTTAGAATCCTGTATTATATCTATATATTCGTACGCAGGTTGGTTATTTCTGTAACACAAGAAAGATATAAACTTTGTTTTAGTATAATTCATAATAAGTAGACTGCTGTAAAAAAAACTTGCAATGTTCTTCACATCGTTTTCCACTCTTCTTTTCAAGTTGTGCCAAGTTTCACTGTAAAATACGACAGTAACATCTGGCGAAGACCACAACTCCTCCGACGGTCTGAACCCTAAATAAATCATTCACATAAATATTAAATACTATGGGATCCAGCACTGTACCCTGAAATACTCCACAAAGGAATGGCCGGGATCCGTTAAAAACATGTCCCCTCACAGACTACTGTCTATTGGTGAGGTAATCCTTTATAACATTTCCGGGTTCCTCTGAAAGCTATGTCATTGAGTAGTGACAGAAGCTTATTATGTTTTACTGCCTCGAAGGCTTTAGCCAGGTCAAAGAGTACACATAATGATGAAAGTTCATTATCTAGACTTTCATAAGCATTTGAGACCAACTTAATCGTCGCATCTTCTGCCGACCTAGACTCGAAAACCAAATTGTTTGTCAGACAGAATCTTATATTTTTTGAGAGAGTCAGTTATTCTCCTTTTCAAGATATGCTCAAAAACCTTTGCCAAGATACTAATCAAAGATACCAGCCTAAAACTGCAAACACCTTTTCGACTTCTAGACATGTAGACTAGGATGACAATAACGTTCTTGAAGACATCTGGAAACACTCCCATCACTCAAGGACAAGTTTATTATATAGATAATTCATCGTCAACTTCCATCATCCATAAGAAGAACTACAACCTATGGTGTGATGTGTTTTTCATATAAAAACATAGGTGCAAATATTGTGTTATTTTCCATTTTATTTTATTATGCTTGTTAAGCATTTCCTTTGTGAATGTCAAAGCAAGTACTGCAGACAATCAGATTGGTTTTAGGCGTGCTTGCTATAACATTGTTGTTCATAACTAGTAATCTTTGTACCTTTCTCCTTAAATAAACTTGTATTTATTAGCCAAATAGATTCCCTTTTTTGGCTGCCCTTAAATCAAGTTACTTAACTTGCGCTGTCAATATAGAACAGGATTTTGTGACGGTCCCTTTCTGCACAAAACGTAGAATTCGGCATCTCTGGACTGGTTTTCAGTAAGAAATATACACTTACAGAACCAACCTGGTATATTTACACATCCTAACGGGAGGACAGTGAAATTAGACGACAGTAGAAGAAATATGAGCTATTTCCAGTAAGTAAAACATTTCCTTTTATATCATACAATTGTATCTCGCTTATGTTAAAATTTGAACAATACACCTATTTATTTTATGTTAACAAAGAAATTCCTTTCATAAACATTAAAATCGATTGCAGATATTTTACATACTTTTATTGTGGTATTTATTATTTATGTCAATTCGAGAAAGATCTCCTATATGTCTAAATCGAATTGCTTATGACGCGGAATTAGAAAATAGTAACAAACGTTTAATTAAATATAAAATTAAGTCAGAAAATAACTCCCAACACAATTATCATGGCTCAGCACAATATTTAAGCATGATTTCTCAAGTCTCTATGATGATTCCGGAGTATTCTGGTAGTCAGAAGCATTTAGCATATTTTATTAACCAGTGTGATTCATTTAGATGCAATTACAAACAAGAAGGAAATACCACAGAGAATTTTCATATAAATAGTATGATATTAGAATTTATTAAAGCTAAGATCACGTGAGACGTGCTTTTTAACAATTGAAAATGCAACATGGGATAGCATTAAATCAGCCCTTAAGGCACATTATTCCGACCCTGGGTCAGAAAATTTGTTATTATCAGATTTGACAACAGTATTTATGACGAAATCACAATCAATACTCGATTTTATTAATATTATTAAGGAAAAGTTGAAAAAATTCAATGAATTTGTTGAATTAAAAAATTTAGAACAAGCTATAAAATCTTATAGAAAACAATATGTCAAAAGTATGGCCGTTTCTGCATTTAAAGCAGGTTCCCACGAAACTAATGATTCTCATGGTAGGCTAATAAATATTGATTCTCTTGAGACATGGTTATTAGAATGCCAACATATTGATAATGAAGTCATGCAGGCGAATTTTATTAGTAGTATAAGAAATAAAACTTATAATAATAATAATAATAATGATGAAGCAAAGGTTCAGATTAAAAATGTAAACCCTATATTTAAGCGATCACCCAGAAATTATTCAAATTTTCAAATTATAAATTTTCAGCAACCAATTAGTCAACAACTGTTTCCTAGTCGACCAATTAGTAATATTAGACCAATTTTCCAGCATAGAAATTATCCTTCAAATTCAGAAGTTTTTGGTAACAGACAACCACCACTGACCCCCATGTCCATTAGTACTGCTCAGAACACAAGTAGCTTTAGAACACAATCCCAGGGAATAAATAATGTCTCTAACCCGCGCTCTAGACCCACATCTGGTGTCAGAGAGCTTTCTAATAATCAAGGAGAGAGTTCCTTAGATTACTATAATGAAAAGCCACCTATGTATCATGAGCAAGAAGAACCAATTTACTCCAAAGATAATGACTGCGAAGATGAAAATCAGGATGTTCACTTAGCAGCCTCAGGAAATTAATCGATTTCAATAATACTCATTATCAACCCACACTCCCGTTTATTGCCATACCCATGTTAAATTTAAAAATATTGATCGATACAGGATCGACTGATAGCATAATCAACCCTACAGTATCACACAAATTATTTTCAGACTGTTTTTATAAAGAAAGTTTTGCCCTTAAGTCTGTACACAAGGTTACAAAGGGTAGAGATAATATTAAATACCCTGTATTACAAGAGTATGGTGTAAATTTTCCATTCTCCTTCAGAGTTATGGATTGGCACAATATATTCGATGCCCTTGTTGGTACTGCACATATGCAAAAATGAAAAACACAAATCGACTACGAAAGTCAAACAATTAGATTCGGAAAAATTGAAATTCCATTTTTATTACAATTAAATCCTTCAAATTAAACACCTTTTAAACAGATAGTAAAAGGTCATGTTAAAATACCTGTCGCTATTAACAAAGGAACAATATTAGTTCCTAAAATTGAAACTGAAAATGTATGTGTGGAAGAATGCATAACCGAAGCAAACAACGGTGTATGTATTGTACCCTGCACAATGGAAAATAATGTAGTCAATTACATTATCTGTTAACCAACATTTTGACGTATCCCCTATTCAAAATTTCAGCGAATTACAAAGACACAAATAAAAATGTCACTAAACCATAAGATAAAATTTTAGACCAATTAAGATTAGAGCACCTCAACTTAGAAGAAAAATCAAAATGATTACATTTGTCAAATATAAAACAATATTTTATCACAAAGGATCAGATTTAACCTTTACTAACTCTGTTAAACATGAGATTAAGACCAAGGACGAACAGCCGGTATACGTAGTGTTATCGTTATCCTTTTCATTTGAGGGAAGAGATACAAAACCAAATTAAAAAATTATTAGACGGCAAAATTATACGCCCTTCTATATCACCCTAAGCAAGCCCTGTATGGGTAGTTCCCAAAAAGGTTGATGTCTCAAGAAAGAAAAAATATAGATTAGTTACTGATTATTGTAAGTTAAACGATAAAACAATAAGTGATAGATACCCCCTACCGCGTATAGAAGAAATTTTAGACAGTCTAGGTAAATGTACATATTTCACGACCTTAGATTTAGCTCAAGGGTTGATCAGATCGAGATGTATCAAAATAATAAAACGGCATTCTCTGTACACAATGGGCACTATGAGTTCGTGCACATGCCCTTCGGAATTAAAGGGGGGCCAAGCTCCTTTCAACAGGTAATGGATAATGTTTTACGTGAATTTTTGTATAAATCTTGTTACGTCTATATGGATGGCATAGTTATTATTTCAAAATCACTACAGGAACACGTGATTCACCTAAAACAAATATTCAATAAACTATTAGAATGTAATTTAAAGGTACAGCTTGAAAAGTCAGAATTTTTAAGAGGTCTAGTTTTTGGGCCACGTCATAACTGTCGACGGGATCAAAGCGAACCCTAATAAAATCTCTGCAATCCAAAAATACCCTTTACTTAAAGCCCAAAAGGAAATAAAGTCATATCTAGGGATTATAGGATACTATAGATGCTTCATAAAAAATTTTGCAAAAATAGTTTTTCCCTTAACAAGATGTGTGAAAAAGGCCTGTAACTAGACATAAATAACTCAGAATATAGATAATCTTTTGAAAAATCAAAACAATTAATTACAAATTCACCAGTACTGACGTACCCTGACTTTGACAAAACATTTCATCTTACGACAGATGCAAAGAGCGTAGCTATTGGCGGCGTTCTTTCTCAGAACGACAAACCTATTGCATTTTATTCACAAACTCTAAATTCTGCCAAGAAAAATTACTAGACAATAGAAAAATAACTGCTCTCAATTATAGAAAATACTGAACACTTTAGGCCTTATTTGTATGGTAGAAAATTTTATATTGAAACTGATCACAAACCATTGGTTTGACTATGTTCGATCAAAGACCCTAATTCATGACTAGTAAAGTGGCGACTTCAATTAGAAGAGTACGATTATGAAATCAAATACAAAAGAGGTAAGGATAATATTGTAGCCGATGCCCTTTCGTGCATAGAAATAAATGCTATGGAAGAAGTCGGAGACTTAGCGTCTCTTTTTAATAATTTAGACCCTTCGGATTTTAGAGTTTTGACTGACAAGGATTTAAAAGAACTTGGATTAGAAATCAATGACCAACAAATCAATAATGAACAATCGAATGAACCAACAGACACATGACACAACACACTTCTGTACAAAACCCCGTCTTTAACATGCCAATCTCAGAAAACCCACTTAACCACTTTAAACAACAAATTATTTTTAATTATGGTGAGAAAAATGATACAAACATTTCGAAAGCATTTAACAATACTTGTTCAAGAATCTATACTGCAACAAATTACAACTTTTTCGAAACGTAGTCACCTTAAATCTAAATATTACTGGCCAAATATGAAGACACATAAATGACTACATTAACAAATGCGAAGTTTGCCTTTAAGCTAAATACGAACGATACCCCTATAAACCACCGTTTTCAGGTCCTTCAGTGGCAACAAAACCGTTCGAAATAATTCACTTAGATGTGTTTAATTTTGACAACTGTAGATTCCTTACTTTTATTGATTTATTCAGTAAATACGCTCAAGCTTATTACATAATATACAAAACTGCCCTTACGATAATAAATAAATTACGCCAAGTCGGTGTGATGGGGTCGTGACGGATACTACCGTGAACTGATTTGATCTAAGCTTACTTGTGTCACTACAGCGTCTAAACCAGGATCAAATCAGGAAGGACGTGCATAATCCACTTGAAAAGTCTGTGTCACTACAGCATCACTTTTCGAATGGCTTACAACACGCTAACAGTACTAGGATACCGGGAGAGAGGGGTCTTGTCTCGGACACATGATCTCGACGTCGCCGAAGGGATACAATATTAAGATAAAATATATGAAAGGTCGCTATCTTTAAAGTATGAAAAGTCGCTATCGCTAAATATCATGAAATTAACAAAGACCTTACCTATTCGGATAACCTAGCGAGACAATTCTTACTGTGTACGGTACTAGACAGACGGTATTTAACTCCGAAGACTAATTACAATTAAACGGCGGGAATCTCTATTTATCTAACACGGCACTTGCCCTATAAAATCTTCAACCTTGCTGCTACCAGTAGAAAACTCTTTCTGCCTTCAGTCGTTATTGTATCTCCAGCCACCGGCTGAAAAATCTAATCGGTGGTAGATACCTTATCCTTATCTTGTGCAGATATGTTTTTATTCTGAAGCGATAATTCGAAATGCGTGTTTGTTAAGAATATTAATGGCAACTAAATATTTTAACTCGGGAGAATATTTTTATCAGTATGATTTGTATTAAATTTATTTTCGAATGGTTGCTTTTAATATCTACGGCTGCCCCGAAAATATCTGCTTCATTACAAAACCATTTTCAAAGAATGGCGTAGACAGGGTACCCAACAAAAGTAAAAAAACAAATTACCTGACATTTCCAGGCCCCCGAATAACTTTTCATAATACTCGAAATAAAAGACTCGCATATCAGAGTACTTTTTTGTGAACAAAATAAATAAAAATTATGAACAAAAAACTTTTTTAATACACATGCATTATCAAAAACAAAAGTACGCTTAATTCTGTTAAATTAATAATATGTAGCATTTTCAACACAACAATTTGGAAATTTTTCATTAAAAAATTTAACTTTAAGAACTGGCGATAAACTAAGCATCCAGAAAGAATTTTCCAGTGTGATGAAATAAACCAGAAGTCTCTTGGTGGCGTAGAAGCATCACAAACCATGTTGTCCATATACTCGTGTTTATATATATATATATATATATATATATATATATATATATATATATATATATATATATATATATATATATATATATATATATATATTTATTTATTTATTAGCTCAAGTACATCAGGTACACAAACAAAGACCAATCAATTGGTATAGAGCACGTCAAAAGACAACAATAAAGTTACAATTATGTTTTATGCAAAATATGCCATTCTTTGGTAACATTAGGCTAAAAATGTACCAAACAGATAAAGTATAAAATACAAACTCCATAAATAAGCTACTGGTATACTATATACATTCATATAAAAACAAATATCATCATTACACCTGGTAAAAATCGATAGCATAAACACATTAACTACACAATTTCACAAAAAAATATAAAGAAACATTATAAATAACATCAAAAATGTTTATTAATAAAATCCAATAATAAACTCTCAGACAAAATCACATTCTAAAAACTGTACGCCAACCAGTTCCAACTCAAGTAAATACAGCAGGTGTCAAATCACTATTTAAAAATTCGTGTAGACTATACAAGGCTACATCAATTAAATATGTCTTAAATTTATTCTTGAGGATTTTTATTGGCACACTTCTTATTGATAAAGGAATCTTATTATAAATTCTTATCAAGTTATAAGTCGCATTTTTTTTCAGAACTGTAAGTCTGCTATATGATGTTGCATAATCTTCCTTTTTTCTTGTGGAGTAGTCGTCCTTTTCTTGATGTTCCACAAACAGGTCTTAATTCTCTTTTACGAACATCACTGACACATACACAGAGTAGCAGGTAAGTATTTTATTGGCAATAAAATGTTCTCTATCTGTTTAAGAAAAAGCATACTACGAATGCATCTTTTTTGAGCATTAAACACGCGGTTTATATTGACTGAGTGACCCCACACTACACCATATCAAAATACGCACCCAACAAACGCATGATAGGAAACAAACGCCGCCTCCTTAGAGAACAGGGGTTGAATTTCAGGATGATGGTTTTTTTTCAGTGTTCATTATCAGGTTGTTGTTCATCTCGTACCGCTCTTCAACGTTCTCTATAACTTTTTCTATCCTGTCCTTTAGTATCTGTTCCTGATGGCTGCTCACAATAATAGACATATCATCTGCATATTGACCTAACCTTTCCTGTCTCCAGTTTGGCAGATCGTTGGTATATATTATATATAGTAGAGGTCTCAAAATAGAGCCCTGTGGTGCACCTCTAATTACAGTAGTGTTCCGACTTTGTTTTTCTTCCACCAGCAGATACATGGACAAGACATTGTTGTCTTTGTTTTAAATAAGACTCCATTAACTTAAGTGGTTGTCCTCTTATTCCATAGGCTTGTTTTTTGATTAGTATGTCATGTTCGATGAAATCAAATGGTTGCAGAGATCCAAGAATATTCCAATGGCTGTTTGTTTATTATTAAATGCCTTAAAGATGTCACCCAAACTCTGATAGAATGTGCAAATTGTTGTCTTTTCTAAATCCATTTTGGGCTGAAGTAAATAAATTATATTTTTCAAAATACTTAAGTACCCTATCACAGATGATTTTTTCAAATATCTTGGATATAGCTATTTGTCTATAATCAGAAGTATTCCCGGGATCTCATTTTTTGTAAAAGGCTCGGATAACTGCTATTTTCAATTTTTCAGGAAATATGCCAGGTGAGAATACCATATTAATTACATACAAAGCAGCATTCTGCATCCTATATTCTGGAGGTATTAGGATACGAGTTTGCTAATGTGGGACAAATATTCACAAATTCATTATTAAGTTTGTCAAGTAGCTCTTTTTCTTGTATCATATTATCTTTTCCTAAATTTTCCAGGAAGGTCTTTTGTCTTGTCTGTTTTTTACCAGTCATATCTCTGATTATGTCCCATGTTGTTCTTATTTTATTCGATGAAGCTTTGATTTTTTGCTCATTTCCTCTTCTTTTCGCTTCCAGTAGAACTTAAGTACTGAAGTATACGTTTTATAATAAGTTCTAGAAACTTTGCCTGCAGTCATTTCCCTATGTAGTTTTCGCTTATCTTGCTTGAATTTCTGATTCCCATAGTAATCCATGACTTATTACTAATGGACCCTGAACGGAAGAATAGAAACAGTGCATTCATTTCCCGGAGGACAGGGTGGCAGAAACCATCAGAGACCGCATTTATGTCGTGAGGTGGAAACGTTTCTTCCCACGTTTCCTGTAGCAGTTTTTCTCTGAACAAATGTATCTTGTCATCTGTAATCCTTCTTACATACTTTTTCTCTGATTTCAATTCTCTTGTTTGCTCTGTCGTTGTTCGCACAAGTCTAACACCTGTGGGTAAGGAGCTTGTCTACTGTGGTGTGTTATTATTATATTATATTATATTATATATATATATATATATATATATATATATATATATATATATATATATATATATATATATATAACTAGAAGGGTTCTTGATCTGATGTTTGATAGTACTAACAAATTTCTGTAACAGATTCTACATCAAAATAGTCAACCTCGAGGGCCCAGTTAACAGAACTCATATCTAAATACGTTTTTTGAAATCAATGTGCTTCACATCCTTTTTTTTTTTGTTTGTTTTGGGTTTGTTTTCTCCTTGTATTACAATTTGTACAGCTATGAGATACTAATCAGACATTAGTCAGTGCTGACTGAAATATTGAGAGTAAGGTCATACCTTCTATATTGAACCCATATGGTGTCTATATCTGGCTTCAGTGATGGAACGACAATAGGTACAAGTTGAAAAGAGATCCACCACAGGTTGGTATTGGCATATGAATAAGATGAAATATCACTTGCATCCATAAGAAAATACATTAAAATATGTGCCTAATAAACAGTCAATTTTAATCAAGTTAACAATCATTTTTTAAATTTTCAAACCTGGATTTTAGGTATATTTTATGTTATCAGAGTTACTATATCTTTAAGAATTTGAGTAATAAATGAAAATATTTATATACCTCCTCATAAAAGTAATAATTACAAGATTCACTATATCTTATTATTATTATATAGCAGTGTTTTGTTACAATTACCTTCTTCAAATATTAAAGTAAAATGTGTAGTATAAATCAAATAGTCATTTATTATTTCTATTTGAACATGGATGTACATCAAGAATTGGCAACAGCCATGTCATTTTTATGTGTTCTTTATTAAATAATAAATGTAAAACCTATTTAGAAACCTTAAAAAATGTCAGATTGGGACGAGTTATATTAACCACGAGAGAATTCATGCAGGTAAATAACAATCAAATAAAACTTGTTAAATACAGAGTATTTGTTCTTGTTATTTATGTTGCGATTACTTTGATTTTTTTTATAATTTCATCATAATTTCATCTAACATTTGCCAAGTCAACATTTGTCATTTGCTTAACCCCGTCCTTTTGACCTTTTGGTCCTTTTGACCTTTCTGTCCTTTTGACCTGAGATTAGTTGCAATCACTGTAACCAGTTACTAGTCGGGTGCATGCAAGCGCATAGTGAAGGTATTTGTATCCCGTAACAGTAATACTACTTACAAAAGAACTAAACAATACTGGATACAGAAAAGTTCCTGACCTGTACCTGAGACACTATACTACCTTCTAAATGAATAGGAGTCACATACAACTCTTGAAGGAAAAAAGTAAAGAATACAGCTTTACACTGCCAAAAAAACTGGAGTAGTCACAACCAGGTTTATTCTCTACAGGTACACCATATTACTGTTACCAAGAACTTTTTGTTTTATGGTTATGTCGAAAGGGATTTCATTTTAAAATTATCAATCTCTTGTTTAAAAGTTGTGCTAATGTAGAAACATTTGTTAAATAAATTACACAGCAATACATGGAAAAGCTTAATATTTACTAACACATTTAAGTAGGTAACTAATATCAAAAAACAAGTTTTGTAAAAGTTAGTGTTTCTGTAAACATAAATGAAAAATGTGAAATATTTAAATTACTTACATTTTGGGAATGTATAACGAAATTTCCTAATTATTCCAAGACAATAGCTTAAAAAGGAGAAGGCACAT
Source organism: Tillus elongatus (assembly GCA_964006375.1). Taxonomy (NCBI): domain Eukaryota; kingdom Metazoa; phylum Arthropoda; class Insecta; order Coleoptera; family Cleridae; genus Tillus; species Tillus elongatus. The sequence continues at coordinate 78,151,142 of OZ023269.1, read as the reverse complement.
AATTTTCAGATTAATAATTGATCAAAAACTATGAATTGATGATTTGCATTTCATTCCAGTAGAGCAAATTAAACAAGAGTCACTGAGTCACCACCATCCCAGATTCTTTTATTATTTGAAATTAGAAATAAGGGTCAATTTGGAACAACTTTCCACGTTACAATTCACAATCTTCATCATTATTCATACTTCATGCAAAAAAACAAAACAAAACTGATTATTTCCTTAAAAAGGTAGGTCTTACCACCAACCATAGAGAACATATCTATATCTTTATCTACCATAGAAAATAATATATTTTCAACCAGTGAGAAAGAGAAAAGTAATTTTAGTTGGGCGCTCATGTAGATAGCGCCACAAGCGGTAAGCGTAGAATTTCCACGAATTGCTTAAATATCTTTTTTTAATTGTCGGTTTACTATATCCGCGACTATTGCCAAACACTGACGTTAGGAAGCAGTCTCACCTCACCATCCTGGAAAGTTTACCGAATCCCTTAATTTCTGTAAGGAGGGTACGTATCTTTAACGTCTCCAGCATCTCGTGAGACACGGGACTTGCGGCTCCTTTCGAAAGGCGGAACATACAGACATTCAGCTTGCGCAAACACAATACCACATCATCGGTTGATGTTAATTTACAATATGTACTTAAAATTATTTGACGTTTCTACTGAGAATTGAACCTGGGACCCTTGGCTCTACAGGCACACGTTCTAACCTCTGGACCACCAAGGCTGCTATATATCCTATGCAAGTATAATGGTGTCGATCAGTTAGGTAAAATCAGTTACTATTCTTCTTAACGTATATGCTACTAAAGTCAAATGAATCTACTTGTTGAATTTTTTTGTGAAAATTATTTATGTATTAGCTTTTTATTGAATTTTTATTAAAAAGATCATCAATGGGTTCACGACTCTCCAGACAGCACGGACACATTCTAAGAATATACCAGGAATGTTTCGAAAGAATATTCAAATGTCCCCAGAACATTCTCACAAACTACAATATATATATATATATATATATATATATATATATATATATATATATATATATATATATATATATATATATATTCATAGAACATTCTATGAACATGAGAATGGGACAGATTCTGTCATACTAATAAGGTTCTTAGATTGTTATTTATAATATTCTTAGGAGTGCCCAGTAAGTTCTGAAAATGTCCACGAACATTCAATTAACCTTCTCAAAATGTTCATACTTATAATCATGGGAACATTGCGTTTTTAAGAAAGATATACAGGCTGTTTCGCATAAAAAACGACACAGAGCAGGGGCATGTAGAGGTCCCTAAAATATGGTGATTTAACACAACTTACTCCTACACTAAGGTGCATCCCTGAGAAGTTATAGGCCTTCCAAGTGGGATTTTAAATTTCGGAAAAAAAATCAATATCTCAGTAATACTTCAACTTAGAAAAACCAAATTTGGTACACATTTTGGGTGTACCAAGAGCAATAATCGTTGGTGAGTAGAGTTTAATTGAAGCATTTCAAAGGGTTGAATAGTGGTGATGTACCCACCCATACAGCACAAGATATTCTCAGAATATTTGTTTCAGAATATTCTAATAACATTTATGGAATTTTAAACTTCAATCTTGAATATTCATTCAATCACATCCTAAGAAAATTCTTCATCAATATACCGAGAATATTTGAATAGATTATTATACCGAATATCGGCTCAGAATGTGCTTGAGATGTCCTTATAATATTATATAACTTTAAAATTTAATGAAAAAGATAGACGATGATTACAGTATAGTGGTGAGAATTATAATTGTAACTATTTTGCATGTTTGATTATGTTACCTGTCTATGGGAAACACATCCGAAATTGTATATTTAGGCAATCTATTCTTTAGGCATAGAGCGCATGTCCATGTCGCCGGGAAGGGAAGATGTCAAGATGGCCGCTAGACGTAAATAAAAAGTAATGTCAAAATGAATGGTCTGTGGTCAACGTTGTATAAGGTTTAATTCTAACATAATTAATTAAAAATAACAATGTGACGTGAACACGGAGAACTGTGTGTAACTGCAAACATATATCTAGAGTACAGAAGCAACTAAAACATGGTGTGAGGTTATCAAGAACTAAGACGCACCCAGTAAAGAAACAAGTTTTAAAGCATCTCTTGCAGTTCACACTGACGATGGGTTCGCCAATTTTGCTTGAGACTGGATCATATTACGAATTAAGTACAACTACATTGTATAATATGTAATTTAAAAATTGTGTTATGTTCAATAGTACCTAAGTCATGCAATATAAACCACCACCACCACCACAGTTTGGTGTGGATGGACTGGAAAAGTGCAAAAATACTGCAAATCTATAGAATTGTCTAAGCAACCTCTCAGGCTTTTTAGTGAATTTTCGTAGAAAAAATTCACTAATGGAGAGATCCCGACTTTTGAATTTTTAAAAAATGTTTGCAAATGAGCGCGAACTAGGACCCCTAGAACCCATATCCGGTGTTAGTTTCAATTTTTATATATATATATATATATATATATATATATATATATATATATATATATATATATATATATATATATATATATATATATATATATATATATATATATATATATGTATCACACCGATAACTCAAAAATAATGGGTCGATTTTGATAAAATTTGGCACGTACCTTCCTTTTGTAAGTGGCTTGGACAAGTTCGTTAGTCAGGAAAATCGGACAAGGTTTTCCGGAAAAATTTTGAGTTTTCAAAAAAAAAAAATATCTCAAAAAATAAAAAAGCTATGATAACCAAATTCGGTAGGTAGATTTACGATATAAAAGGTAAACTATACACAAAAATTCAGATTTCTATGTTACAAGAAAAAATAGTTATAATAAAATATTTGGTGCCAGATCATTTCTATGAAAATTCACTACCATAACGCACTTGCTGCGTCTTTGAGTTTTTTTACTCCTGTGGAAGAAGTTAATGCTGTGAGAAGTATCACTATAAAGTGAAGAAAATGTGGACCTGAACATATGGTAGGAAGATGATTGTACAATAAAACTTGCAATTTATCAAATACGGAATCACTTTGCCAAAGTATGCCTTTACAACCAGAATATTCATGCTGTTGGTGATAAACATTGGGCATTGTGAATTTGAAATAGCTTTAGAAGTCAAAATCAAGTCGGCGGAAGCAGAGCAGAAAGCAACCATACAAGGGAAGGGTCAAAAGGTCTTGCAGTTATAGTTTTGTGTAAGTGCAATAGAGTGTGATTTTGTGGCATGTTTTGTCCAACTTAGTTGTATTCTATAACGGTGTAAGTACTATTGCGTAATGCAATTTCTTTAATGCCACACTGAAAGCCTGTAGGAGCAATAGTCTAGCCAAATTTCAAATTACTTCAGTGGGGGTAACCGTGATTATTCATCTCGAAAACTTTGTATTTGACTATTACATTTTCTGGCAACTCCAAGAACTGTATCTTTATTTCTTTGATTTTTATGTTATTGAACTTTTAATTGTTTTATTAATATTTTATTCAGACATCTCTTTGTATTTGTTATAAGTACATACTTAATCTGGATAAATGTGCAATACTCGAATTGTTGCCTTATTACGTATCTGAACTTGAGTTTACAGGTGTGTGTAGCCACTGGAACAATATGGTAATACCTACACAAGGATGAGTGATTGAAGTTCAAATTCTAGCCTGTTGGGCTTGCTTATACGAAAATATATAAAAGGCCAGTTGAATGGTGGAAAATCAGTACATTTTGAAGATAAATGCAATATTTCATATCTTTGCATTTTCTTAATTTCTGTAGCATTCAAAAAATGTATACAGGGTGTTTCCCATAAGGACCGACACAGGGCAGTGGCATGTAGGTAAACGTAAAATATGGTGATTTAACACAACTTACCTCTATATTAAGTTGCACCCCTGAGAAATTATAGGCCTTCAAAGTGGGGTTTCAAATTTCGAAAAAAATTAATATCTCTGTAATACTTGAACTTAGAAAAACTAAGTTTAGTACCCGTTTTGAGTGTACCAACAGCATTAATCAATGGTAAGTAGAGTTCAATTAAGGCATTTAAAAAGGTTGATTAGGGGTAATGCACCCTTAAAATGTCACAATTTTTAGCAGATTGGTGGATTTAAGAAAATATTTCATTTTATAAGGAATTGAACTCCAAAACTTTGTTACTCCTGTTATTTTCAAAAAACTTTGTCATTTTCAAGAAAAACACGAATAAGTAAAGAAAGATATTTTATCAATCTTAGTAAAAATCATCGAAAATTAAATATTTGCCAATAAACTTATGTATAGGTAAAATTTGACAATCAAGAAAAAAGTGTGAATAAGTATAATTTATTAGAAAACAGACAACTCAAACAACAGAAATGAAAACATTGCTATCGATAAGTTATAGAAATTCTTCAGCATGATAATTTCACAGGCATCTATTGAATTTTTGATGATTTTAAGTAACATTAATGATATACGTATCTTTAGTTATACGAGTTTTTCTTGAAAACGACAGAAGTTTTTTTTAAATTAAAAGAGTAAAAAAGTTTCATAATTTACTTCCCCATAAAATGAAATAATAATTTTTTAGATCCGCCAATGGGTTAAGAAATTCTGTCACATCTTATATATGGAACCTCCATGCTACATGGTTCACTTTTTATAATACACCGTACCAAATTTGGGTGCCCTTACTTTGTTATTTCCGGAGATATACATTTTTTACGAAATTTTCCGGAAAAACCTGAGCCGATTTTCCTGGCTAACGAACTTATCCAAGCCACTTGCAAGAGAAAAGTACGTACCATATTTAATCAAAATTATTTTTTGAGTTATCGTTGTGATACATATAAAAATTGTAACTGACCCTAAATATGGGTTCTAGGGGGTCCAGTTCGTGCTCATTTTAAGAATATTTTTGTTAAAAAAAGTCACTAATAAAAATATTTTGAATTACTATTTGATTGTTAGGTATACGGATTCTTAGTTATAAATAATTCATTTAAAGTAAAATAAACATGAATATCAAAAAAAAAAATGTCAATGTTACGTATTAAAGTATTGTTACGTTCTACGGGGTTCTGGATTTGTTGACGAACAAAACACAGCTTTTCAAACTACTAATTTATTATAAGCAACTAATTTCCAACACCAGTATCAATTAAAATGTTTCTCTTTATTATTAAATGTCCATAGAATTTAATTCCACTATTCGCCTTCTATGATCGTTTCTTAAACACCTTAACACTTACCGCTAACTCGCTTAATACTCTATAATCACTTCTTCACCACACCGACTTAATACTGAACTAACTTACCCCGCGCACCGCTCGTCTATTTATACTGTCCATAGAGATTCTAGACCTTCTACACTTTTCTATACGTGTCACTTCTGGTCCATTCTAGAAATATAATTCCAGAGTGTTCGCTCTCACCAACACACTTTATAACCGACATCTGACCACAGAATAGCGAAGTCCATAACCGTAATTCTCATAGACAAATGTGACACTGTCCCCCTCTTATATTCGACCGACCCGGTCGAAATCTGACATTTCTTGGAATGGCGTAAGTCTGTGCATATGGACCACCTTCAGCTTGCTCTTCGGGTTCCTCTGAATTCTATAGACAACGTCATTGATTCTTTTGACCACCTTATAAGGACCTTCCCATAATTTCTGTAGTTTTGGTGACCGTGCCTTGCGTCGTACTGGATTGTAGAACCACACAGGATATCCTTCTTTAAAACCAGTTGAATTAGCTCGCACGTCATAACGGGTCATCATGCGGTCGCTTTCTACTCATATATGCATTCTGACAGCAGCGTAGATGGATCAGTTGACCGTGGAGCATCTGTGAGTTTTCCAAATATGAGATCAGGAGGAAGTCTTAACTCTCGCCCAAAAACCACTCTGGCTGGTGTATGTCCGGTAGTCATATGTACAGCCGTGCGGTATGCCAGTAAAAATAGTGGAATGTGCCGGTCCCAACCCGTTTGGTATTCATTGATAAATATTCTTAAGTGGGACTCCAAAGTAGCATTGAATCTTTCCACCATTCCGTCAGATTGAGGGTGCATGGGTTTTCCTGATTCCCATAAGCTCACAAACCTTCTGAACGGTGGCCTCTTGATTCGGGACCGCAAACACTTCTGGCCACTTGCTAAAATAATCCATGGCTACAAGCATATAGCGATTTCCTGCGTCTGCTCTAGGGAAATGACCAGCTATGTCGATTGCAACTCTTTCGAAAGGGGCTCCCACGTTGCACCGCTTTATTCGCCCACTGGTTTTTGATTTAGGCCCCTTACTGGATGCACACTCTTAGCAGGTTTTGCACAATTCTTCCACATCAGCTCTACATCTTAACCAATAAAAACGTTCTCTGACCTTTTCCAAAGTTTTATTTACTCCTAAATGACCTCCATCTGCCCCGCCATGGATCTCCTCGATTACTTCCCTAACTTTTGGCCGCGGAAGGATTATTTGCTTCAATATGCGGGTTCCATTCTCTGACCCCCAATTCCTGACCAGAAGATCATCTTCGATTTCAATGGAGTCCTACTGGGCCCAGTAACTTTTGGTGGCAACGCTTTTATCACTAACTTCTCACCAAGTGGGTCTTTCGTGGCAAGTCTCCTTCCATCTGTAGATTGGTTAGATTTCAGGGTCTTTTTTTTATCCTCCATTAACCTCTGCGGCTCCCATCGGTTAACGGGCTGCACCGTTGTCCTCCTACACACTTCGAGATTCAATCCTTATTTGTTTTCAGCAGAGATGCAATGCTTGCATTTTGGTTGCAAGGTCTCCTAGATAGGGTGTCTGCATTACCGGGCTGTCGTCCAGGGCGGTGTTCGATGGTAAAAGTGTACTCTTGAAGGCGTTCAAGCCACGTCGCCATCTGCCCCTCTGGATTTTTAAATTGAAGAAGCCAGCGTAGGGAAGCGTGGTCGGTTCTAAGGAGAAATTCTTGACCATATAGATACTTGTGAAAATGCTCCAACGTCTTGATAATGGCTAGAAGTTCTTTCCTCGTTACGCAATAATTCTTTTCTGCTTTGGACAAGGCTTTGCTGAAATACCCTACAACCTTCTCCTGGCCTCCCTGTTCCTGCGAAAGAACACCTCCAATACCAACATTGCTCGCGTCCGTGTCCACAATAAACCTGTAACCAGGCTGGGGGTATGTCAGAATCGGGGATGAACAGAGAGCCCGTTTTCGTGTCTTGAATGCTTTTTCACAATCATTGATCCAAATTAAGGGTGTCTTTTCTTCCGTCAGTTTATGTAAAGGTTTCGCGATGTCAGCAAACCCCTTTACAAAACGGCGGTAATATGTGCAGAGGCCCAGAAAGTTTCGCAGCTGATGTACATTGGTTGGAATGTTCCAGTTCATAATACAGTCTGTCTCCGCTGGGTCGGTTTTGACTTCATCTGGGGTGATAATGTGGCCTAAGTACTTGACTGCTTTTTGAAAGAGAGAGCATTTATTCGGATTTAATTTCAAATTGGCTCCTTTTAGTTTCTTCATGTGATCTTCGAACGTCTTTCCTAAGATAATGACGTCATCTAGGTACACGAGGCATGTTTTCCAGTGTAGACCTCTTAAAACTGCCTCTATTAGACGCTCAAAAGTGGCTGGAGCATTACACAACCCAAATGGCATGACCACTACCAGTGGTAAACGCAGTCTTTTCTTTGTCTCTGGGCTCAATCTCAACTTGCCAGTTGCCACTTTTCAAGTCCAGTGTCGAAAACCATCTTGCACCTGCCAATGTATCAAGTGTATCGTCAATTCTGGGAAGTGGATAGCTGTCTTTCTTAGTGACATCGTTCTTTTTAACTAACACTACTGGAGAGGCCCAAGGGCTTTGCGATGTTTCTATAACTCGTGCCTGCTTCATCTCCCTTAGCATGGTGTCAACTTCGTGCTGTTTTGCCAATGGCACCCTTCACGGTGGTTGCTTGATTGGTACAGATGTCCCAGTCTCAATGTAATGGCGTACTAGGTCTGTTCTTCCAAAATCGTTCTTGTCGGTTACGAAAACGTTGCGCTATTTTGACAGCAGTTAGCAGCCACTGCATGCTTTTGTTGTGGAGAAACATTTCCACTAGCTTCCGCTAAGACATCGCGTAGATGTTCTGGAAGTGGTTCATCCGGGATGGGCGAGGCTGGGTCTTCTTGGTCGTGGCAACGCCGTATGATGGTTACTGGCGAGAATGTTCCGATTTCGGACCCTTTGGAAATCTTCTGATCAAAGCTCTTAAGGTTGGCTATTCTGACAGCTGCCAGCTCTTTTGCTTGAATAATAGTTTTAACGACTAGTAGAGCTTTCTTAAAAAGATCGTTATCTTCTGGTTCTATAATACCCAGCACTTGTCCCGAAATGTCTCCAACTATCATCACTGGGACAATACTTTCACTCTGGGCTCTCACATCTTCTTTCGCTGTGACTTTTTGAATCGCAAGGTTATTGACAGTCCACATGACTACTTCCTCATCGCCGATATTTAAAACATTGTTCTCGAGATCTAACTTGACACCGTGACCTTGTAGAACATCTAGTTCACGTATAACGGGGTCTGATATGGCAGCAACAATAACTCGCTGTTTGGTTTTCCAAGCTCCAATTTGTAGCTTGACCTCAGTCTCACCAAACACACGAATCTGTTCGCCACCAGCTGCGGTCACTTTGTAAAATCTTTCTGGCTCTCTTACCCGCCATCTTGGTATTATATCACGACAGATAATCGTTCTGGATGTGCCAGTGTCTACAAATATTTGAGCCTTCTTGTCGCCGATGTATCCGTCTACGATGAGCGTGTTGCCAGAATCGTTGACCATTGAAATAGTTGTCAACCTCCGGGCATTGTGGTGGGCAACCAGCTCTCGTTCCCTAAAGCTAGCTGCATTTAGTTTTCCTGTGCGTTGGTTGAAGATGATCTTGGGGCCCGGCATTCACTCCTTATGTGTCCCACCTTGCCACAGTTCCAACAGCGTATGGCACTTGCACGATGAGCTTGCGTTGGCTCCTTATGAGTCGTGTGCTTCATCTGTTCTCCTAGTTTCTCCAATCGCTGCGCAAACTTGGATAAGTCTGGTTTATTTTCCTCTTCTGGGACTTGGAGACTGCGAACCCTCACACTTCCTTTAAAGGCTTGCTTGGCAGCTTCAAATTCCAACGAATATGCCAAAGAATCGTTTAAGTTTTTATGCCTCGCCATCCTCAGCGCCTGTTGAGTGTCGGTATCCCTGATGCTGTCAATGAATGTTTGCAGCAGCAGCTGGTTCAAAAATTCCACTGGAGCTGTGTGGTAAGCTGACCGCGTTAGTCCGGCAACGTCGGCTTCAAATTGTTGCAGAGTTTTGCCCGATTTCTGACCGCGACTTTTCAACTGAGTTTGGTACAGCTGTTGTGAATGTTGATCTCCAAATCTAATTTATAGGTAATACAGAATGCTGTCGAAACTGCCTTGTTATTCCCTGGGAATTCCTTGAAGCACGTCGAGGGCATCTCCTCTGAGAGCTACTATTACCGACGTCGCTTTCTCTCTCTCTCTCTCGCCCCAACCATTTGCTGTAGCAGCGACTTCGAACTGGCGTAGATAAATACCTCATGGGACTGAGCCATTAAATGTGGGAACCTTAATTCTTACGTGGTTATCTTTGAGTCTGGTGTTTCCCTTGACTAGAGTATCATACTTCTTTTCTTGTGATTGCATTTTTTCCTGTACATCCGCTTGTACTTCCTGCACACTCGTTAGCTTGTCATGTACATCGTCGCTAATACCCCTCACTCGACTTTATACTTGTTGGAAGATGACGTCTTTTACCTGCTTCATACGTTCGTCCACACACGAAGTAATATTCTCAATTCTGCTGGCTTGTTCTTGCAGAATTTTCTTTGTTTCTTCATCTCTTCTTATCATTTCTTCCTTTGCTTCTTCGTCCCTTTTTCTCAATTCCTCTGTTATCTCTTCGTCTCTTTTACTGACCTCTTAATCTCTTTTTCGAATTTCTACTTTGGCCTCTTTACCCCCTTTTCTCGTTTCTTCTTTGGCTTCTTCATCTCTTCTTCTGGCGTCTTCATCTCTTTTTCTCATTTCTTCTTTCGCTTCTTCATCTCTTTTTCTGGCGTCTTCTCGTGCTAATTTAGCTTCTTAGTCTCTTCTTCTCTCTTCATCTCTTTTTCTAAATTCCTCTTTGGCTTCTTCGTTTCTTTTTCTGGCCCCTTCTTTCATTTCTTTCACCAATTCCAATAGCTGGGCGTCCATATTGGCTGTTGCGCGACGTGTCTTAGGCACAGACGTACGTCAAGCTTGTACACAGTTTATTCTATTTCAAGAACACATGACTCACTGCTGACACTGATCTTCCAGAGATTCTAGAAGTTTCTGCGTTGTTGAACGAATATTCTGGAAAATATTTCCGCTAGCAACTTAAAAATCCCACTTCTGACACCAGTTGTTACGTTCTACGGGGTTCTGGATTTGTTGGCGAACAAAACACAGCTTTTCAAACTACTAATTTATTATAAGCAACTATTTTCCAACACCAGTATAAACTAAAATGTTTCTGTCTATTATTAAATGTCCATAGAATTATATTCCACTATTCTCCTTCTATGATTGCTTCTTAAACACCAACACTTACCGCTGACTCGCTTAATACTCTATGATCACTTCTTCACCACACCGACTTAATACTGAACTAATTTACTCTGCGCACCGCTCGTCTATTTGTACTGACAATAGAGATTCTAGACCTTCTACACTTTTCTATACCTGTCACTTCTGGTCCATTCTAGAAATATAACTCCAGAGTGTTCATCTTACCAACACACTTTATAACCGACATGTGACCACAGAATAACAAAGTCCATAAACGTAATTCTCATAGACAAATGTGACACTATGTTTCAGTAGCTGTATTTTTTTATACGTAGGCATACTTTGTAGCATCATTGCTATCTATGGTGTTGACACAATGTAAAATCTCAACTTTGTTTGTGACGTACCTATTTCTGCAATCTCTTTTATAAGCTCTATTTTCAATTACATGTATAGCTACCCCTATATGTTTAATAAATTATTATTATAGAGCAACATTATCTTTGACCTTATATTATTTTTAAATGAAATTTTATTTAAAATAAATAATTTTTAAGTGTATTATTTGTTTCTTTACAAGTTATAATGATCATGCAGGTATACAATTTTTTAATTAAAAAAAGAAAATTTCTTCTAATTATTATCTTAATATACAATAATACTTTCACATTTTGTGTCAACATTTTTTTTAAATGAAATGGTCGTAATTTTACAAAACTTAAATTATCCATTTTCTATTAAAATATTCATTTTGTAGCTTTCACAAGACGAGCATCTGTGGTGACGACACAGTAGGCTTGGCGGCCGTGGCGCGCGGCTGACAGAATCTAGAAAGTAACATATCCTCTTCAGTTTATTACCCTTGGTCCATATGCACAAACCTACGCCTTACCAAAAGAAATGTTAGAATTTGATCGAGAGGATCGAATGTAAGAAGGCAGTGTTACATCTTTCTCTATTAGTCTTAGACAAGGCTTGTCTAAGATTAGAATTATGTTTATGCACTCATAGAGTATATTACATTTTAATGTATTACCTCTATGGTCACAGGCAACTTGTAGAGTGTGTTGGTAGCGGACACTCTGGAATTATATTTCTAGAAGGACCCAGAAGTGACAGGTGTGGAACAATGTAGAAAGGTCTAGAATCTCTATGGATATTATAAATAGGCGAGCCGCAGATAGAGTGAGTGTTCACAGAACACCCCTAATTCAACCTTAGCCCTATTCCATTAATCCGCAGCATCTCTGAACTCGAAAACGCAGTGGATCATTTATAGTCCAAAATCCAAAGTTTAACTAAACACGCATCGAGGACTTACTCTGCCCCAAACAATCTGTCCACTTTTCCGACTCATATTAGAGAAATGATACAAGAAAAGAACAGAGCGCTGCGACTCGTCCAACGCACTATAGTAACCCCACTGACAGACGAAACGCTAACTGGCTGATCAAACTCGTCAGAACCATCCTGCTAAATTTTCGAAACTCCCGAAGCGAGGAAAGCCTGCAGACCCTGCAGACCCTGTCGAACCGAGAGAACTCCATTTGACACATGGCCAAAGCCGTTCGCGCCCAAAAACCCCCGATCACCCCACTACATGGCTGGTACGGCGTCGTATACACCGACGCAAAAAAAGCCAGCACCTTCGCTGATCACCTCGAGTCACAATTCAGCCCAAGTTATAACAATGCTGATCTGTCGCACGTCGCAAGACTGTACCGCCAAGTCAGATAGGCGCTTCGAAATCCCCCAAACACCCATATCTATCCCACCTCATATGCAGAGGTATCAGAAATCATAAAGTCCCTGAAAAAGAAGAAAACTCCAGTATATGATGGAATCTCCAACGTAGCGCTGAAAAATCTTCCACACAGAGCAGTGGTATTCATAGTGACACATATGAACGCCATGTTAAGACTTTACATTTCCCATCCAAGAGGAAAATAGACAATGTTTTAAATATACCTAAACCCAGACAAAATAGCCGAAAAAATCATTCAGAAACGGCTAGCCACCTTCACTTTAGACAACCAAATCCTCCCAGACGAGCAATTCGGTTTCAGACACCAACACTTCACCGCCGACCAAGTTCTTCGCGTGGTCGAAAACATCACCGAAAGATTTGACTGGAAAAATCTACCGGTGCACTATTCCTGGATATTGCTCAGGCATTTGACAGGGTCTGGCACGCAGGCCTCCTAGACAAACTACTAAAATTCAATTTCCCTATGTCCCTGAGACTTCTTATCAGGTCATACCTGACAGAGAGGAAGTTCCAGGTAAAACACCACGGTACCAGATCACCGATCAACTCAGTCAGAACGGGCCTTCCACAGGCTCAGCCATCTGTTTTCTGCTATACAACATTCTGGTAGCAGACCTCCCGCCACCACCCCCAAATGTGAAATACGCATTGTACGCTGATGACACTACTATTCTCAGTAGTTCAACACAGCCACATATAATAACCAAACGTCTGAAAACTGCCGTGGACGAGCTGCACGACTGGTTACGCAAATCGTGCCTAACCATAAACTCCGAGAAAAGCACAGCAATTATATTTACCAAGAGGAGACACACACCTCAGAGCCACGTATCCATAAACAACAGCGATATACCTTGGCAAGATTCCGTCAAGTATCTCGGGGTTTACCTAGGCAAACATCTAACATGGCTCTCCCACGTCCAATATGCCAGCACAAAAGCTTCGATCTTAATATCGAAGTTCTTCTCACTTCTTAACAGAATATCTTTACTGTTCATAGATAATAAACTCCTTATCTACAAAGCAATAATTCGACCAGCCTTGACCTATGTAGCACCCGATTGGGCCACAGCTGCGAATACCCATATCAAAACGCTCCAAACCATCCAGAATACAATTCTGAGTTCATAGCTAGACTTGATTGGTTTCCAGTTCAGCGCGAAAATTGAATGACGCCTCGTAACCTTACCTGACATGTGTATCTACGTTTAGGTTTTAATGCATTTCGAATTTTGATTCAGAGAGTTCTTAAAATATTGTATATTTTATCAGGTATTTACTCAATAAAATTGCGAAATCTATTACTGCAGAACATCGCAGTTTTTATTATGTAAACAATGAGTGATTTCTTGTAAATTAATAATTCTGCTCATTTCAACAAGTCAAATATACAAAAAGCTGGGGTACGTTGTATTGAACTAATAGAAAAAAATATAACCGCGCCATCTATATTTAATATGGAATGGATGTTTCATAGTTTCAAGTTTGTATATACTTAATCTCCTAGAAGCCAAACACGTTGTTAAAATTCTTCACGTAACTTTAGTGCATGAGGATAGCTTGTATAACCATGCCTATGCGAGAATATTCCTTAGATTAGTGTTTTGAAGTTTATACAAAGCAATATGATTATACCTACCCTCGCCGAAGTTTGATCACAAACTTCCTTAATCCGGAAAACATCATTTCAATTTTTTTTTTGGTTTAGTGTAGGTGTAATTTTCGGTCCGATTGTTTGCCATAATTGAAAATAATGTCGCAGTATAACAATTATAAGCAGGGTTACCTACTTGAGTTTTGGCTAAGTGTCCAAGAAGACAACTATGATTATGGGACAGTCTACATAGTGCATAAGTGCATAAATACCGCTAAATAGGATTTTCTTTTAAGTGGGATTTGTAATTGCGGTACAGGCTATATAGTGCCTAGATACCATTAAATAATGTTTTTTTTTTCATTTTGGGGCTTGTAATTGCGGGACAGCCTATATACAATACATAAATTCGCTAATTTAATACTTAAATGCGTTGAAACAATTGTCCGCATGTTATGAAATAAAAATCAAGTATATCATTGCAACATTAATTACTCGAATGAAAATTTAATGTGAGCAAATACCGGGTAGAGATTTTGATACTTGCTGGTAAAAACGTGGAGATATGTTGAAACTTAACAGGGTGGAATCATCAAAATCGCACTACCGAGTTAAGATATTTCGAAAGGACTTGAAAGAAACTGATACCGGAACGCTGACATAGGAGGTTGGAGTTCGGACTTTAACTTTGTCAAGACCGGATAATCACATGTACGGGGGGTACATGAGTTTTCTTGAGGAGATAACGCGGGTCGACAGGGGAGTGAACCGCGTGTCACGGGAAGACACAGTGGTGCTGTGTGACACGGGTAGAGTCGGTGTTTAGTTAGAGGTTCAAACAGGCAGTTTTCTATAGATATTAATTAATCGTTATCGCTCGATAATTATTCAAACCTACAAGAGATAGGGTACTGGAGTGCCATTGCAAGGTCGGTATTGGTTTTCTTTCTTACTGGAATATTCTAACGAAAGGGGTAAGTGCTAGCTATAATTTTCTTTTCTTGTCAAGATAAAGAGGCATACATGATAGGTGTATCGGAGAATTTACCATAAACATAATTAAATCTAAACCATACAAGAAATCATCAGATTGGTTCATATTAATTTTAACTAGTTTACGAGGGAGTAGATTTATGTTCAAGGGATAGATAGAATAGTTTTAGTCAAGGAAGTAAGCATAAGTGTAGTAGTTGGGGAGTGAGGAATTAAAGTAATTTAGATAAGTTAATTAACCTCTGGAGGGGGTAAACTAAAAAAGGGCCTATCTAGATATTGTAGTTAAACTCAGGCTAACATTTTCTCAGTTCTAATTTCGCCCACTTTTTAAAAACAAGTAAAGCCTTGTAAATTACTGGAAGGGTAAATAAAAACATGTTCTTTTGAGGCGCCTTTCGCGCAAGATTTAACGCCCCGCTCTCAGAGGCGCAATTAAGTAGTCATATTTTAAACATTGTTGTTCAATGTTCTTTTTTTTTTCTATTGTAAATCGTATGTGTTGAATTCATTTAAATTATATTAAAGTGATTTTAAAAGTAAGCGGCTGAATTTCATTCTAGATATAGTGAACCAACCACCCTAAATTTTAAGTAATGTTATAAACTCGTACAAGGGCGACGTAAGGGGTCGCATGATATATGATACTGTAGTAGGTATAGTAAAATTGGGGTTTAAAATGAAATATTCCCATGATTTACAGTATTCATTCCAATAACACATTTTCATATGCCATTTAGGGCCGATTAAGAGATTTAATCATCTAAATAAAATTTCGGGGAGCTCAAGGGCGCCCGTTACACAATTAACAACTAACAACTAATACCAAGAAATCAAGAATTAAGTTATGCCTACATCCGATACCCATCGTATTTATTCGCATGCCGACGAGATTAGCCAATCATAGACCCTCAAAATTCAGGTATATATGCACTAAGCAGTGAGATCCGCGAATATGTTCAAAATCAAGAGTCCCAAACAAATTCTCAAACACTAACAAAGACGACTAGACCGACTAAAAACAACCTACCAACAGAAGTCTATTTCATCGGCTCAGGCTCAGGATAACGGGATAAAAGTACAGCTCTCCTGGTACATCATGGAGTCAAGACAAGTGACAAGTCCGCGAATATGTGTTCCCGCAGCTTCATTGACAAATGTCAACATTTTTTGCCATAACAATGGAGCCACTGGAAGTGCTGGCGCCTGGTGAACTGGCCCAATCAAGGGCTTAAGCTTGCCGTCACGTTCATAAAGTAATAATCCACCGCTTCTTCTTTCCGCGCGAGGGCACCAGAAAAATAAAAAAATCGGTTCTTTTCAGAACCACAATATGCAGTTATTATTAAGTTCACTGCCAGCAACCAGCAACTCGGTCAATGGGTGAGTCACCAGGTCAAAGCATTATATTTTTCTGCTGTGATGGCGCCAGTAGCTGCATTATTATGTTAAGAAATGTTGACAAAGTCAACATTCTGTCAACATTTTTTGACATAACGATTGACAAGTTCACCAGGCGCCAGTCGCTGCAATGTATTATCAAAAAATGTTGACAAAACGTTGACATTTGTCAACATTTTTTGACATAACAATGGCAGCGACTGGCGCCTGGTGCACTTAACCAATACAGCTGCTGGCAGCTCTGGCGCCTGCGCCTGGTGAACTCGCCCATTGTTTTTTTTTTGTGTATTGTGTATTTGTATTGTGGCTTAGTGTTAATATTGTTTGAGATGACACAGCTATCATTCACCAACACGATTCTGTGAATCCACGTGATCAGAACTTTCATACGCTGAACGTAGAAAATATGTGGATGCGTGCCAAACGCAAACTAAGGAGGCAGTTTGGCATGTGAGAAGCATCACTTACCCAGGGTTCCCCATTCACTTTTTTACAACATGCTGTAAAATTAACATCAACCGAGGTTGTGGCATTGTATTTGAGCTAGTTGGATGTCTGCACATTCCGCCTTTCGTAAAGCCATCGGTCCCGTGTCCAGGCGATGTTGGGCACGTTAAAGATTCCTACCCTCCTTACAGAACAGCAGGGGTTCGCCAAGTTCCAGGATAGTGAGATGAAACTGCTCCCTGGCGTCGCAGAAATAAGCCGACGTTAAAGTAAAAAAAATACATATATGATATATATATATATATATATATATATATATATATATATATATATATATATATATATATATATATATATATATATATATATATATATATTTGTATGTGTATATTGTTTAGTGTTGGTATATAATAAATAAAAGTTCGGGACGCAGCAAGTGCGTTATGGTAGTTTCTTTTTTCCCTCAGGGCTCGTCCGCGTCTTTGTCGCCCCATAGCGCTGCAGCCTTTGGCTTATTGTGCATGCCTTTCCTAAGGCAACATATCCACAAATTTCATTAAAAGAACTTTGTAATTTTTTTCTAAAGAAAACACAAAATTTGAATCTAAATTTTCTATAAACTTAGAAAATTGAATTATGGTATGTAGTAAGGTCTTTCCCAAGGCAACATATTCACCAAATTTTCTTGAAATAGCTTTGTAATTTTCGGAGAAAAATTTGTTTTTCTAAAAAAACTCAAAATTTACCCAGAAAAGCTGGGCTGATTTTCCTGGATAACGAACTCATCCAAGCCATTAATAAAAGAAAGGCACTTGCCGAGTTTTATCAAAATCGGTTAATTATTTTTTGAGTTATCGGTTGGATTTCAATTCATTGAAAGGTTGGCTACTATAGCCGTATTACTTTATAGGTGTATTTTTGCTGCAATTAGTATGCCGTACTGAAGAGCTCTTAATGAGAGCGAAACCGGTCTACGGTTCTAATTGTTGCGAGAATGCATCTAGCCTTACATACTTTTTCACTTAGTATTGAAAGGTTGGCTACTATAGCCGTATTACTTTATAGCTGTATTTTTGCTGCAATTAGTATGCCGTACTGAAGATCTCTAATGAGAGCGAACCCGGTTTACGGTTCTAATTGTTGCGAGAATGCATCTAGCCTTACAGAGAGGAATTGTTTCAAATTTATTTTGTTAAATAAACACTATAACACATTTAAACCAGAAACTCTATAATTTAAGCAGCTGCTATAGATACGTAGAAAGGGAATATATCAAATAAATTTTCTGCAAATGTTTTTGTCAAATGAAGAACAACAGCTATTGAAACAGAAATATAAGACTCTATTAGGCATATTTCTTGCAATGTTTATTATCCAAAACCCACCGTTGTTTTAGAATATTTGTTTAAAAGCTTAAAAGTTAATTTTGACGTTTCAAATCACAAGATTGACGTTTCTAGAAGAAAAATCATACAATTTTAAAAGCAGTTTTTTTTGTACTTTTGACCTTTCCTTACCAAAACAACTTAATTTTCGTCTGCAATATGCAACATTGTGGTAATTGCATATATTATTTTGGTATTTTGACTTCCAGTGCGACTGATTTTTTTCTTTAAAGCTAGGGAGCTAAATTTTAGTACATGATTTACGCTACATATGAGCGACTTGCATACGAAATTTGGTTAAAATATCTTTAGCAGGTCCAAAAAAAATTCTGAAAGAAAACCAAAAATTTTCCTGGAAAAACTAGTCGGATTTTCCTGGCTAACGAACCTCTCCAAGCAATTCACCAAAGAAACACGTGTGGGAACTTTAATTGAAATCAGATGATTGATTTTTCAGTTATCGTGGTGATACAACAATATATAAATAAATATATATATATATATATATATATATATATATATATATATATATATATATATATATATATATATATATATATATATATATATATATATATATATATATATATATATAATGCAACCGATCATGAAAGACAAAGTCTGTGCCCCTCTAGGACATCATAAACTTGATTCTTGTGCGAAGGTGGGTGTTTACTCCTTTCTTGAATAGTTGGAGATTTTATATGTCTATAATCTGCCGGGAGGGCATTCCAAAGCTTCCATGAGGTAGCAAAGAACAAATATTTGTAATGAACCGTTTGACAGGTGAATTTGATACTAAAAGCGTGTGCTTTTCGACTAAAACAGATTGGTTGATAAAAGGTCGCAAGCGGAGGTACTAACGAAGCAATTTGTAAGAAGCCATGTCGATAGAAATATCGATAGAAGGGGCAGAAATCTCCAACTTTTCTTCTGTGGTCGAGAGAAGTGAGATTGACGGTGATAGATAAATCTCCTATAAGGCAAATTGCTTGTTTCTAAATAGAATCTAGGAGGGGACAAGGTTGTCTGTGGGGCAGCACTCCAGACATGAGAACAATATGCCAACTGTGGCCGTCTCTGTGCTTTATTAGGTGTTAAAATCTGCTGTGATGAAAACAATCTTTTAACATAAAACGGAAATCAAAGCTTCTTTGGTGCTGCTTTAATCACACTGGAAATATGTAAGTGCCAGCAAACATTGTTTGCAATAGTTATAGATACCCAATGTAGATTTGTCAATTTTTTAGGCAGTACTTTGGTAGCCATCTGAACGTCTGGAACCTGCGTGTCACATTCCTAGAGAGGAGGCAATTATCTGTTTTTGATGCATTAAACATAACCAAAATTACAGAGTACTAGGTGAAAATCTTACACAGGTCGTCATTTGAGGAGTTGGTTACTTCAACTGTCATTGATAAGTAGCTAGTAGCAGACATTGGTCGAGTCGATGAGAACGTGCTGCGAAGAATACTTTCATCAGCGAAGCTTTGAATCGCTTTGTAGGTTGTTGGCAGGTTATTTAGATACAAAAAAGTGTGGGAGTCCAAACGTATCCCCGCGGAACACCGGCATTAATTTTTAATTTATCTAATGAAACACCATCGACATCAACTGCAAGGAGTTCTTCAAAATACTAGCTCTTTTACGAAAATTTGCTAAAAACAGAAATTCCTTTTTCAGATGTCAATAAACGAATGAATCCCATCCTTTTAAATACATCTCTATCATGTATGGCATAATAAATTTGATTACTTACATAATTAAAGACCGTTTATTGTTACCGAAAGGTGAAAATAACGATCTCTAAAAAAATATAGGAGCAGAAGAAAAATTTAGAAAAATCAGTGTTTTACTAAAACTATTTGTGACATTAAAATATAATTTTTGTCCGCAATTACGTTTTTAATGTGTATCTTAGCTGATACAGTGGATATACGAAAATATTTGCTAAAATGTCTAATTTTGTTTTTAATCTTTTGATGCAACTTTATAAACCAAAGTACAATAATTATTGTTCACAATTCCATCGCTTCCCGAAATTATTAAAATAAAATCTGATTTGCATTGTATATACGTTCTCGCAGCAGGGTATAAGTGTCTTCATTCTTCTTTCCAAATCTTTTATAAACTTATGGGACAACACTGAGTATCAACTATCCCCAAAGACTACATGCCTGGTGTGCATCCGATCGTCTCATGTACGGCTAAAGTGTATGCCAGCAGAAACTGTGGATTGTCTTTATTCCAGCTGATTTGGTGTTCATTAGTAAACACATTTAAACAGACTCAAAAAATTTACATTATTGTCCTCTTCAGCACCATCTCAACAAAAGCGTTATCCGACATTTCCCAAAGTTTTCTTTACACCCAAACGGTTCCACCTGCACTACTATGTATTTTTCCAGCGACCTGCTTTATTCTTGGTTGTAGACAGACTGTTTGTTTTACCATACAGATTTAATTTTCTCATTTTTAATATATAGATAAAAGGCGGCTGGATCCAGTAAATTTTGATAACAACATCTTTACGACATTTTAACGCAAGTTTCCTCCCATCTATCGATTGGCTGACTATTTGGCCAACCTATTTTGCCTTTGATTAACCTCTGTGGATCCTACTACTTTTATGGTGGTAGCGTTGCCTTTTTCGACAGTTAGATATTTGACCCTTTCTTTCGCAGCGATGCAATGCTAACAATTAAATGGACAGGGTATCAACGTGACAATGCTGCCATCTGGATTGGTGTTCGATCGTTAAATTGCATTCCTGGATACGATGCGTGAAGATTAGAACCTGTAATGAGCACTAATAAGCACAATTTGGAGAATCCAACTCATCACAATACATTTTTTAAACCTGACGATCGTTTCGCTAACAAAGTTAGCGTCATCACAAGGATGAATAAACAGTTTATTCATCGCTCTGATGACGCTAACTTTGTTATCGAAATAATCGTCAGGTCAAACAAAGTTAGCCTCATCAGAGGGATGAACAAACTGTTTAGTCATGCCTCTGGTGACGCTAACTTTGTTAGCGAAACGATCGTCGAGTTTAAAAACAATATTGTGATGAATTGAGTTCTCCAAATTGTACTTACTCCTAGATACGTTTAACATACATTGCCATTATCTGTAATTGTGGGTTTTTGAACTGTAATATAACATAATCAGTTCTAACGAGCAATTTTTCCCCACATATAAGTACACTTGGAGAACCCAAATCACCACAACACATATTTTTCAAAGTCCTTATGATCGTTTCACTAACCACGTTAGCATCATCAGAGGATGAAAAATTCTAAACTAAATAAGCTACAAATGTAGCTAAGCCGTAGGTAAAAATTGTAGTCGGAGACCCATCGTTCGTCTATTGTCTCTATATTGCACGGACGAAGGTTGACAAACTACTTTAATCTTCTAGTTGACAAATTTATGAGCTTTTATCTAATTTAAAGGATAATGGGCTTAAAAAGAAAGGTGCCGCGTTATTTAATTGTATTTCATTTTAAGCCCATTATCCTTTAAATTAGATAAAAGCTCATAAATTTGTCAATTAGAAGATGAAAGTACTTCGTCAACCTTCGTCCGTGCAATATAGACACAATAGACAAACGATGGGTCTCCGACTACAATTTTTACCTGCTGCTTAGTTCGTCTATCTAGGTATCATATAAATACATTTGTCGCTGTTAATTTAGTTTAGAATTTTTCCTCCTCTGATGATGCTAACGTAGTTAGTGAAACGATCGTAAGGTTTTTAAAAAATAAAAAATATGTGGGTTCTCCAATTGTACTTATCAGTGCTCATCACAGGTTCCAGTTTTCACATAGTGAATTAACATTAACATCAACCGAGGTTTTAGCATTGTATCTGGGCAAGTTGAATGTTTGCACGTTCCGCCCTTCGGAGGGGGCGTAAAGCCGTCGGTCCCGTGTCCATGCAATGTTGGGCACGTTAAAGATCCCTACCCCCCTTACAGAAAGGCAGGGGTTCGGCAAAATTTCCGGGATAGTGAGGTAAAACTGCTCCCTGGCGTCGGTGATTGGCTATAGTCGCGGAAATAGGCACGCACGCACGCACGCACGCACGCACGCACGCACGCACGCACGCACGCACGCACGCACGCACGCACGCACGCACGCACGCACGCACGCACGCACGCACGCACGCACGCACGCACGCACGCACGCACGCACGCACGCACGCACGCACGCACGCACGCACGCACGCACGCACGCACGCACGCACGCACGCACGCACGCACGCACGCACGCACGCACGCACGCACGCACGCACGCACGCACGCACGCACGCACGCACGCACGCACGCACGCACGCACGCACGCACGCACGCACGCACGCACGCACGCACGCACGCACGCACGCACGCACGCACTATAATTTTTAAAGAATTTTCGTAGAAAAAATTTCCTATTGAGGAGACAGAGTCGTTTAGATTTCCAAAAGATTTCTTTAGATTAGCGCGAAGTAGGCCCCGTAGAACCCATATGCGTTGTTAGTTTCAATTTTTATCTGTTTATATATATATATATATATATATATATATATATATATATATATATATATATATATATATATATATATATATATATATATATATATATATATATATATATATATATATATATATATATATATATATATATATATAGGCTGACGCATTTCTAAGGTAAAGCCGTTATTATACAAGATACTACAAAAAATGTATACGTTAATTATAGGGTGTCTCGAGCTACATCTTGTAAAATTATTTCGACAATCACATGGCTCATGAGTCGTTGGTGATACAAATTTTCCTTTTCTAAATTTCCATTGAATTATAATGCATGTTTGCAGAAAAAAGAGTTATTTCAATTGTTTCAGATTTTTGGCACAGATCAAAAACTATGATACGGCGTTTTTATCAATATATAGCAAAATCCCACGAAAATGAAGCATTCAGAGAGGTTTTCGTTTATATTATTTGTGAAAAAAATCGAGGTGCTGTATACAATTTTCTTGTGTTTCCACAGAAATCATTGTGTCAAACTTTTGTCAAATTTTGGTAATGAATAATAAATGTTTAATAAGTTATTGTAAAAAACATGTTTTCGGATTTCCGTGAAAAAATTGTTTGTAGATTTTAATGAATTTTTTTTTTTTGATGTTTCGTCGAATAGATTTTTGTATGATTAATTATATCTTGGTATGTGGGTAAATAGTTTGAAGAGGTTTGTTGTGCCAGGCAAATGAGACCAGTTTTTTCGGGAACATTTTAAGCTCATTTTCAAAAAATGTTGTACTTTTTCAAACAAGAAAGTTATTTTGATGAAATGTGGTACATTGTTTTTACTATATAGGTATATAGGTTAGACTGGTAACCAAATTAAATGCCTGCTGTTATTAAAAAAGATACATTATTAAAAGCATTTGTATAAAAATTCTCTACCATAACGCACTTGCCGCATCCAGACTTTTTAGTGATTTTTTATTTTTAAAAAAATCACTAATAGAGAGGTATCGATGGTGAGACTTTGCAAACATTTTATAAAATGAGCGCGATTTAGAACCCCTAGAACCCATATCCGGGGTTAGTTTCAATTTTTATATGTTTATATATATATATATATATATATATATATATATATATATATATATATATATATATATATATATCCGTCTGATAACTCAAAAAATAATTAACCGATTTCAATGAAACTCGGCAAGTGCCTTTCTTTTATTAATGGCTTGGATGAGTTCGTTAGGCAGGAAAATCGGACGGGTTTTTCCGGGAAAATTGAGTTTTCTTTCAAAAAAAAATTTTTTCTCCGAAAATAACAAAGCTGTTTTAATGAAATTTACTATATATGTTGCCTTGGGAGAGGACTTGCTAAGTACCAAAATTCAACTTTCTCGGTTTATAGAAAATTGAGTTATTCAAATTTTAAATTTTCTCTTGAAACAATTTTTTTTCTCCAAAAATTACAGTTATTTTAATGAAATTTGGTGGATATCTTGTCCTAGGAAATACCTTACTACCTACCAAAATTAAATTTTCTAAGATTATAGAAAACTGAGTTAATCAAATTTTTATAGCTCACTGCAGTATTAAAATCAATGGTATTTTTCTCACTATTTTAAACACGTGAGTCGGGGACTGACCGAATTCATTCCCAGTTGCTATTGATCTACTCATATTATCTGAATATGTTACAAGACGTGGTATCTACTTCATTCCAAGTCGCTATTAACCGACTATTTATGAAATCAAATAAGTAAATTAAATCGATTGTCATAAAATATGTAGTGTATTAAGACTAAGGGAAAAAGAAATAAAACATATATAACTGTGCACATTTTGATTATATTTTAGGGTGTGCGGCGCACACCTAGCTCACTAGGAGAAATCGCCACTGCTTGAGAGAGGTATTGTCACAGCATAATATCTTATTAAAGTTCATTTGTAAATAGGTTTAATTTATATATATATATATATATATATATATATATATATATATATATATATATATATATATATATATATATATATATATATATATATATATATATATATATATGTATGTATGTATCCGTCTCATAACTCAAAAAATAATTAACCGATTTTGATGAAACTTGGCAACTGCCATTATTTTATTAATGGCTTGGATGAGTTCGTTATCCAGAAAAATCGGATGGGGTTTCCCGGGAAAATTTTGAGTTTTCTTCGAAAAAAATTTTTTTCTCCAAAAGTAACAAAGCTGTTTTAATGAAATTTACTATATGTGATGCCTCAGGAGAGATCTTACTACGTACCAAAATTCAACTTTCTAAGTTTAGAGAAAATTGAGTTATTCAAATTTTCTTTACAAGAAAATTTTTTTCTCCGAAAATTACAAAGTTATTTTAATGAAATTTTGTGGATATCTTGCCTCAGGAAAGACCTTACTGCGTATTAAAATTAAACTCTCTAAGTTTATAAAAAATTGAGTTATTTAAATTTGAAGCATTTAATAAAAATTCACTACCATAACGCACTTGCTGCGTCCCGAGTTTTTTTATTTGATATGATGTTAAAATCGTAATATACTACAGTCGACTGCTGGACGCATTTGTTTAAGTTGGAAATAAAAGTCTGAATAATTTCTGTTTACTATTACTTGTATTAATTGCATCTATTTATAGGTTATGCACACACAATGACTGCTGTCATTTATCATTTGACACCGACAAATAGCTATAGGTAGTGTTGTCAGATTAAACAAGGAGCGGGACATGGCTTTTACATACCGTGAAGAATGGGAAGCTTGAAATCTATTCATAATAAAACGTAGTTTTAGATTGCTTTGAAATAAATAGAATAGAACTTTCATTAAAATTTTTATTTATTGTTATATTTTTTCCTAATATCTTCAGATTCAGAGGAAAGTTGTGGCAAATAGCACCCCGCTAATTGTTAATTGTGACATATTTTTGTAGCCTGTACGTTTAAAATTTGATCTGGACCTTTTGTTTGCAATGGCATCGGAATCCGGCTATATCTGTCTGACCTTGTCTACCATTATAGGCATCCATTTAGACATAATTTCAGGTCATGTCGTAGACTATTTATTTTTTATTTACACAAAACTCAAGATTTACTTAACCAATTGAGTTTAAATTTGGTAGATAGAACTACTTATACGATATCTACGTGCGCGTAAAGTTTTGGTTTTATACTTCCAGCAACTTAAAAGTATTACGTCTTCAAACAGTTTTTTTTGCCGTTTTTTCAGAAACTGTTTGAGTGCCAAAACTGTCTAACGAACACATCCAAGCTATTAACAGGATGAAGGGAATTGCTAAATTTAGTTTAGATTGGTCAAGTATTTTTTTAATTTATCAGTTGGATATATATATATATATATATATATATATATATATATATATATATATATATATATATATATATATATATATATATAAACATTCAAACGGACCTTAGATATGGGTTCCAGGGACTCTAATTCGCGCTCATTTGAAGAAAATTTTCGAAAGTCCTCGATAGCTCTCTACTAGTGAATTTTCTTAATGAAAATTCATTAATAAACCGTATCTTAAGGCAATTCGTAACTGTATTTAAAATTTACATAAACAACTGAAATTATATTACTTCATTTGGAAACGAGTTCAAAGCTTTACTTGTAAATTAAATAAGCTAATACAAACATGAATACCTTGACTTTCTGTCAGAGTGGGAAGGACGTCGACGTCAGTGAATCAGACTGAACGCTACTGCGATCACTATTATTTTTTATAATTACAAATTTATATAGGTGATATATAATATACATAGGTACTTAAGATATTAAGGCTAGAAACGGCAAAAATGAAAGAATCAAGCATTTATTTTTTAAACTATTATTAACATCCTACACAACAATTTTAACAATTTGACAGTGAGAATGTATACAATCATATAAGTAGCTAATGAGGAATTACAAAGAAAAGGGGCTATAAAGACCTTGTGTTATGTCTAGTTAAACAAATAGGATAAACCGTTTTATCGTAACCATTGTTAAACAATGACCGTATGTCTATGTGACCACTGCGTACGTGTTTTTTAAAAGTTGTTCGACTTAATGTGCAGAGAGTGTTTTAAAAGTTTGAAGCTTGATTCCTAGATAAACCCGTGCAATATACATCAATTAAGGATATTTGTCCTACATCAGGCAAGGGGCGAGGTCGTTCACCATGAAAAAGTAAGATATTTGGTTATAATTTAAATATGTCCTATTTCTAGTTAGTGTACTTACTTTACTTAAATATTAAAGAAGGTTTTAATTTATTTGTTGTGTGTGTGCGTGTATATATATATATATATATATATATATATATATATATATATATATATATATATATATATATATATATCGTATTATATAATAATTTTAATTATGTGTGTTAGACTTATATGTTTATTGAGTCAGTGTTAGAACTTGCCTAAAATTGTTAAAAATAACATTTTCGAAAGCTGTATAACAGAATAGCTGAGCATGTTAGGTCACTGATCTGTAATGCTCGGTATGTGCAGTCGTAGGTTTCAATCGCATACTTGTACACGTTTTTCTACTTTAACATGCTTCAATTAGTTGTGTTTTGTCTGTCAAAAAATTGTATTCCCAAAATAATAAAATTATTTTGATCAAATATCGTACAGATACGCCCCTATAGATCTACACCATGTATTCAATTATTAAATATGAAACTGACATTAATAAAAAAAATTAAAATATTTCTGAAAATTCGCTACAATCCTTGTAAGGTGTTATATACATATACACACACACACACACACACACATATATATATATATATATATATATATATATATATATATATATATATATATATATATATATATATATATATATATATATATATATATAGGTATATATGTCTCACAATTATAGTTTAAAAAATAATTGCCGGTTTTGATCAAATTTGGTGAGTACCTTAATTTTGCAAGTGGCCTGGATATGTTCGTTAGCCAGGAACATCGGCACTGTTTTCCGGAAAAGTTTCGGGTTTTCTTTCGCAAAATTTTGATATCCGGGAATAACAATTATATATATATATATATATATATATATATATATATATATATATATATATATATATATATATATATATATATATATATATATATATATATTTCAAACAAAAAAAATAGAGGCATTTAAACAAAAAAAAGTTGTCACTGGTGATCAGAAAAACATACAAAACCAAAATATTTTGTATGGATAACAAAATCTATTGTATATTACAGACAAGGGTTAAGTTTTTTTTCATGTAAAAAGGTCAAAAAATACCAGAAAAAATGTATAGTTGCTTTTTCTTAAAGGGTCATAGTCGCGATTTGAAATGTCAAAATTGTCAACTAATAGGCAAATAACTTGAAACGAATACGGGTTATTTCGAGAAAATATCGCAAGGAGCGTGTTTTACAAAGCCGTAAGTTTCCTCAAGTTTCACCGTCATATGTCCTTTATTTTACTAAAATATTTGCAGAAAATTAATTTCAAATAGACCCTTTATCTGATGTTTTGGCAGCAGTTTCACTTATATAGTTTGTGGTTTAATAATCTATAATTTTTAACGAATTCTCATAGAAAAAAATCGTTATTGAGGAGATCTCGACTTTTGAATTTTTAAAAGATTCCTTCAAATCGGCGCAAACTACTCCCCTAGAACCCATACCCGGGGTCAGTTTTAGTTTTTATATGTTTACATATGTACAGGCTGGCGCATTTTTATGGCAAAGCTCAATTTTACGGTTACTGTGCAAGATTGAAAAAAAATATGTTAATTATAGACTGTTTTGAGCTGCATCTTACAAAATTATTTTGACAGACACAAGGTGGCTCAAAAGTCGTTGGTGATACAAGTTTTCTTTTTTTTTTAACGGAAGATCTCTTATATTATTGCATTTTTCATCGAATTATAATGTATGTTTCTAGGAAAAAAAATGATATAATTCATCCTTTTCGAGTTATTTTAACTGTTGTAATTTTTACGTTTTTGGCACATATAAAAAATTGTGATACGCCGTTTGCACCAATAGATATCGAAGTCCCATAAAAATGACGCATTCACGAAAGTTTTCATTTATCTAATTCGCCGAAAAATCAAGATACAGGGCGCTCTTAAATAGTGACAGAATTTGAAAAAATTCAAACTGCCGTTACTTAATTTTTTTCAAATGGAATAGCATATATTTTCTGTTTCAAAAGTAAAGGGCATGCCCTCTGTTTCAACTTTTGTAAAAAAAACTCCCGATATCCAGAAACCTTGGTTTAAAAATTATTGACATTTATAATCGCATACCATAAATTCTGTAGGATCAAATTTATTTTTCAGTTTTTTATTCAATTCTAATAACTGATTAGATTATGGGATTATTTAGCGAATTTTCGAAGAAAAATATTCAAATTTAAATTAACTTTGTCACCAGGTTATATAATATATAATAGAATTTGACATTTATGTATTATGTATTTGTTGTTGTTTGCTGTCAACGCGCTGTCGACATCGATGACTGCGGCTTTAAGCCCTTCGCCTATTACAACCCGATTTTAAAATGTATCCACTATTCTCCATTTTTAAATTGTTGTGTTGGGATCCGATCATTTTACAATGTTTAAGTGTTTAAAATTGAACTAATATGGAAAGACCGGGGACACTCACTTCATTCCTATGGGCCTATATGGGCAATTTTTATAACAATACTTCACAGACGGGTCACGGAAAGTAAGGATTTGAAAACATTGAGGAGAAAACAAATGACGCGTCCTAAAATAACTATAAAAAACATATATGAAATATAAATTATTACTATTATAAGCATTTCTGTATTTTTTTTTTTCAGAAAAATTTCGTAATGAAAATATTTAGTCAGTTTTTCCCAGAAATGCTTTTCATTGTTTTCCCAATGTTTTGTCAAAGTTTGTGAAATGTTATTAATTAATAATTTAATAGGTTACCTATTGTAAAACAATGCTTGCGAATTCACGTACAAAAGTTGTTTTCGAATTTTTGCGAAAAACATTTATTTCGCATATTTTCGTGTAAAAAGCTTTTTCTAGATTTTCGTAAAAATATTTTTATATGATTCTTGTGTAAGATTAGTTAGCCAAACTTTGTAAAAAAATGACGAATGTTTTGTGAAACAATCTGTTTGCAAGTTGTCATGTACATATTTTTTTATTTCTGTCAAAAAGCTTTCTGTGAATAATTATATCTTGACAGGTGTGGTTTTTGTGTAAATTGTTACGATACATTCGTCGTCCAGGAAAGTCTGACCAGTTTTTTTTGGGAAAACTCTAAGTTTATGTTGGGGAATAATTTGTGCTTTCTCAAGCAATAAAGTTATTTTGATGGAATATAGACCTAGGTTTCTACTATAGAGGCTATATACTCTCCACTACATTCGATATCTAATTAAAAGAAAAACCTATATTTAGCATTAAAAACATTTGTATGAAAATTCGTTACCATAACGCACTTGCTGTGTCCAGACTTTTTTTGTTGTTGGTTGGAAACGCCATATATATATATATATATATATATATATATATATATATATATATATATATATATATATATATATATATATATATATATATATATATATATATATAACTTAGAACTCATATGAAACCTACATTTTTGCTGAACCCACTTATTTCGAAATAACGACTATTCGTTTAAAAAAATATGTGTCCTTAAAACCCCAAATCCTTAAAACCATCAAATTGATATTTGCTTAATGTTCGGAAACATCGAATGCAATTTGGATCTTAGATATTTTATATATGTTTTGCTACGAAATCTTTTCTATAGACGTACGTATTATAATTTCATTAGTAATCGTTTTAGTGAATTTTCCTAAAAAGTAGTTATTTTGACACAACATTCAGTTTGCTTCAAAAAAGGTTTACTTGTTGCAAGTCCCTAAAATGCACCATTTTAGATAAAACTGAGTTCCAAGTATTTGATAAGTTTGGAAAATAATACAAAAATTATAAGAAATAGGTTCAAAAATATATTGCAGTTACAACTGTCCTTTGCATAACAAGGGAAAACGAAAACGAAAATAAACTTAACATGGATCAATATAACAACATAATAAGATATATGTACTTTTGAAAATGACAATTACCAAAAAATCTTATTTGAACCTAAAAGCAGTACCAAAAAGAAGATATCCGTTTTAAAGTTGATTTATAAATGTCCGCCATTTGCTTCAATTCATTTTCTACACCTTTCTAAGCAGTTTCTTCTAACTGCGAAGAATGTCGGATGGATTTGCCTAATTTCATTTGCCGCTGCCACTATTTTTTTGCCACAGTTCATTTCTGGTATTAACAGTAGGATCAGAATAAACTAGGCTCTCAATATATCCCCAGAAATAAAAATATTCAAATCTGGACTGCGTGGACGCCACGGATGTTCAGTTCCTCGTCCGATCCATCGATGGAGGTATACGTTATTTAAATCATTTCGTATTGTTATGGGATAAAGGGCTCCATCTTGAAGTACCACATACAAAACCTATTGTATTTAAAGGAGCATCATCTATTACATTCAATAAATTATGCGGGAAAAAAATCTAAGTAGTCCTATCCATTCAGTGTTGCTGGAAGTTCAAATGGTCTTACAAGACTATCTTCAGCTATATCAAATCAAACGTTTCATTTAAATTCGTACTGTTTGGGTTTTCTTCAGCCCATGTGTGACAATTTTTGTAGTTGAAAATTCCTCTTCTCGTAAATGTTGTCTCATCAGTGAATAAAATTTTAGTTACAAAAAGTGGAACGTGTCCATTGGTGAATTTTCTTAAAAAAAATTCACTAATGAGGAGATCCCGACTTTTGAATTTTGAAAATTTTTTTCAAATGAGCGCTATTTAGGACCCCCGGAACCCAAATCCGAGGTCAGTTTCAGACTTTATATGTATATATATATATATATATATATATATATATATATATATATATATATATATATATATATATATATATATATATATATATATATATATATATATATATATATATATATATATATATATATATATATATATTTATGTGTCACACCTATAATGAACCGATTTTGATAAAACTTGGTGAGTACCTTCCTTTTGCAAGTGGATTGGAAAAGTTCGTTAGCCAGGAAAATCCTCCAAATTTTTCCCAGAAAATTTTGTGTTTTCTTTCGAAAAAAATCAAGTTTTTTTTATATTTTTAAAATTAACAAAGTAAGGGAAACCAAATTTCATACGCGGGTTTATATCATTATGAGCAAGTTACATACCAAAATTTACCTCCGTAGA
Source organism: Tillus elongatus (assembly GCA_964006375.1). Taxonomy (NCBI): domain Eukaryota; kingdom Metazoa; phylum Arthropoda; class Insecta; order Coleoptera; family Cleridae; genus Tillus; species Tillus elongatus. Next base: position 78,119,037 of record OZ023269.1, on the reverse strand, counting down.
TTAAAGGACAAAAAAGTTACAGGCATTTAAAGAAAAATAAATTTGGGTTCTCCTCAAAACGTCAAAATCCCGATTTTAAACGTCAAAATTGGTGAGTACCTTCCTTCCGCAAGTGGCTTGGATAGTTTTGTTAGCCAGGAAAATCCGCCGAGGTTTTCCCGGAAAATTTTGTGTTTTCTTTTGAAAAAAATTTATATCTCCAAAATTAACAAAGTAAGGGCAACCAAATTTTATACACGGGTTTATATCATTATAGGAAAGCCACCTACCAAAATTTAGCTCTGTAGGTCAAAAGACAAAAAAGTTATAGGCATTTAAACAAAAATAAATTGGGGTTTTTCACAAAACGTCAAAGTTGCGATTTAAACGTCAAAATTGGCAACATTTAGGAAAAGAACTTGAATCTAATACGGGCTATGGAAATAAAATGTCTCAAGAAGAATGTTTTACAAACCCTGATGTCTTAGTTTCAACCGTCATTGTCCTTCATTTTAATAAAATGTTTCCAGAAAATTCATTTCAAATAGACCCTTTCTCTGACGCTTGGAAGTAGTCTTAGCTATAGAGTTTATCGTTAATGGTATATAATTTTTGTAAAATTTTCGTAAAAAAAATCAATAAAGCTCAATATATCTGTTATTATACAAGATATGAAAAAAAATTGTATATATTAATTATAGGGTGTCTTGAGCTACATCTTAAAAAATTATTTCTACATTCACAGGATGGCCCATAAGTCGTTGATGATACAAATTTTCTTTTTTTTTTATCAAACACGCCTTATGTTATTGCATTTTTGCATTTTCCATCGAAATATAATGCATGTTTGTAAGAAAAAAAATTCTGGACGCAGTATGTGCGTTATGGTAGCGAATTTTGATCAAATGCTTAATATTTGAATAGCTCAATTTGCTATTAACCTATAAGGTTGACCAAGAAACGAGTTTTTTCGGGAACACTTTAAGTTTACTTTCGGAAATTTTTGTACATTTTCAAACAATAAAGTTATTTCGATGAAACATGGCACATTGTTTTTACTATATAGGTTATAGTGGTAACCAAATGTGATGTCTGCTTTCTTAAAAAAACACATTATTGCTATTAAAAATAAGTTTTATGAAAATTCACTACCATAACGCACTTGCTGCGTCCAGAGTTTTTTAATTTAAGATCAATTAAAGTTGTTTTGCACTGTATAAATATGGTACGGTATAATTGTTCCCGTAAATTGTTAAACACAATACCCTGAACTCATTGATTGTTGTTGCCTTACTTGGTGAAACTGGTCCATACTACATACAGACTTGAATACTACCTTTCTGGCTTCACTGTTGGGTTTTGATTTTGTAAGTTAGGGACGTAGCCAGCGCGTAAGGTAACTGGCCCTTTTGAATTCTAGGTGTTCCAGGATGTTTCTCAACGTTTCTGTAACCAGTTTCACTGCTTGACAGTCCTCAGACAGATAAAAATTAAATTAATACGAAATCATGACAACTATAAATAAATATCTGTTGCTATGTTATAACGTTTTGATCAACAAATTCTTTAAAATTGAAAATAAAATGAAACACAAATGACGGATGAGGCTTTCAAAATGTCTACGTGATGTATGTCAATATTTAACATAAAGATATAACTAACCTATAAAAGTAATATCTATAATATAAGTTACAACAATAAAATAGCTAAGCAATAACAGTAATAAACCACACTGTATACCATGAAAATATCGACATACATCAATTCATTTTCTTGTTACAAGTTTTTTGAAAAAATTGATTTATTTTGTTTGATTTATTTAATTAGGGAGAAGAATATCCAAGAAAGGGGAATTCACTAAATCAAAAATGTAGTGGTTGGTTACTGTAGGTCTATGTTGGGTATCAATAATATATTTTACAAATGTAGTTTTGTCAGCGTGGTTATTTCTAAGTGCAGAATTATGTTCTTTGTATCGGGTGTTAAAATTTCTACAAGTTTGACCCATGTAGATTGCTTTACAATGTGTATAAGCTAATTTATAAACTCCAGCTTTTACCAAGGAACAAGATTTTTCTTTTGCGTTAAATAACAAATCACGCGTCGTGTTGTAAGATTTAAGAGCTACCTTTGTATTTGTACAGGTATTTAATTTTTTTATGTTTTCTGAAATGGTTCCAAAATAGGTTATCGAAATATATCTGTTGACTTTTTTGTCTCTAATATTTGGATAAATTAAATTAATTGCTTATTTGTATTCTTTTCTCTCTATCATTTTATCTATTATTTTAACAGAATTGCCATTATTAAATGCTATTTGCGTAATTATTGAAATTTCTTTTTCAAGATTGTTTTGTGACATAGGTATTGAAAATGCACAATGTATCATAGAATGATAGGCTGACAGTTTTTGTGAAAAAGGGTGACATGAATCTATGGTATGGTTGTGTGTAAGTTGGTTTCCGATGTATGGAAAAGTCAAATGAATTATTTCTTAACTTTCTAATCGTTAAGTCTAAAAATTTTATACAACTATTAGCATCTTTTTCTGAAGTAAAGTTCATATTTGCGTGAAGGTTATTAATAAAATTTAAAAATTCATTTAATTCTGTATGGCTACCGCGAAAACATGGTACAGTGTCATCTACGTATCTCTACCAAAAGACAATATTATGCGAAAGTTCTGACGTTAACATTTGGTTTTCTAAGTTTTTCATAAATATGTTGGCTAATAAAGGAGACAAAGGATTACCAATAGGTAGGCCTCCATTTTGCATATACATTTTATCATTAAATTTAAAAAAGTTTTGTTTTGTATATTCGTTAAAACGATTCATTATTTCTTGTCTTTTTATGACATTTACGTTCTTTTCCATTAAAACGTTTTTAATAGAGGTAAACATTCTCTAGGAGGTATCTTAGAATACATTCTACAAACATCAAACGAAACTAATTCACTATTTGTAGGAATAATTAAGTTATTTAATTTTTGTGTTAGTTCATAAGGATTCTTATCTGAATATTTTGAAATGTAATTGTATTTTCTAAAAAGTGAAACTAGTTTGCTCGCTATCTTATGATTAGGTGTATTAACCTAGCTAACTACTGATCTCACCGGAATATTTAGTTTCTGAATTTTCAGGTAGCCATACATATTTAGTGGTTGTGGGCTTTTATATAAAAGTCTTTCCACAGCTTCCTCTTACTGCACTATGTGTACGTGGAACATGGAACGTGAAAGCCTATAACCGTCGCAAAACAAGAGATGGCGCTTTGAGCTATTTTCCACTGCATACACACACACACGCACACACACACACACACACACACACACACACACACACATATATATATATATATATATATATATATATATATATATATATATATATATATATATATATATATATATATATATATATATATATATATATATCTTGGCAGGTTTATTCTTTATGTAAATTGATTGGATATGTTAATTGGAAAGATACATCGGGCCATTCTTTGTTTTTTCAGAAATTTGTATCATCACTGCAAATAATAAAGTCGTTATAATGAAATTTGGTACGTACATAGGCTTCTACTATCAATATCATACACTCCTACCAAATTTGATGTCTTTTACATAAGGGAAAATTGACTTACCAACATAATTGTTTTTAATGGAAATTCGCTACCATACTGCACTTGATGCGTCAAGATTTTTTCTAATTCCGTAACAATAATTTCATTTCAAACTAAAATGCACTAGACTATTATCACTAGTCATATAAATCGTTGATACGTTTAACATTTGGCAACATCCCACAATCCTGTTCAGTTTATGTATATATATATATATATATATATATATATATATATATATATATATATATATATATATATATATATATATATATATATATATATATATATATATATATCTGTGTGTGTGTGTATGCAGTGGAAAATAGCTCAAAGCGCCATCTCTGGTTTTGCGACGGTTATAGGCTTTCACGTTCCATGTTGCACGTACACATAATACAGTAAGAAGGAAGCTGTGGAAAGAAAACTAGCAAGCAAGAACTGCTACCCTCGTGGCTAAGACCACGCTACGCATTGAATTAAGGTACCTTAACCAAGTATGGGCACCCCCCCAAATACGGGCACTAGTGAATAAATACTGTTTGTAACCAATTTTAATAAAAGATGGCAGCATATGCATTACAGGTATCTCGTACAACTTCAGTCATAATCAAAATTCGGCCATTAGTCGATAGAGGGCGCCACCGGGTGTTTCTAGTCAGAAGTCGTCGAATGTGGAAAGTGAGGTTGTAGTTTTCGGTAAGTAGATTTTATTTCATTTTGTAAAGAAAATGTAGCGAAATTAATTGTTACTATATATAAAATTGAAGCTGAGGAACTGTACTTTGAGACTGTACAATAGATATTTAGGTTTACTTCCGTATTATGAAAATGTGTTTCAAAACTTGTAGAAAATGGCATGTCCCAAATATGGGCACTAGAGTGACTGCCAAATATGGGCAGTGCCCATATTTAGAACACATGCTGTGCCCATATTTGGGACATACCTTTTGCTGACGTTTGGTTATGTTTTATCTAACACGATGTTATTTTTCAGAATATGTCTCCACAAAAGCGAGCTCAGTGGAGTTCTGACTCCCTCAAAGCAGCAGTTGCTGCAATTCAAGGAGGAATGAAGATAAAACGTGCAGCAATTAATTTTAATATTCCACGAAGTACTTTGCAACGCCATGCTTGGAGTGGTAATACAGTTAAACGGCTGGGTCGAAAATCTTTTTTAACTGACGCCCAGGAAACCGAGTTGTGTTCTCGAATATTTAGACTTGCTGAGATAGGAATGCCCCTTACATCTAAAATTTTAAGAAGAAGTGTTTACACGTTCTGCAGCGAAAACAACGTCCCCTTTCCACCTACAAAACATAATTCTTCAATGGTTGGTAGAAAATGGCTTAAATTATTTTTAAGAAGACATCCTGAGGTTGCTCGCCGAAAATCTCAAAACGTTAATCCAGCACGAGCTGCAAAACTAAACAGATTTATTGTTGAGGATTATTTCAAGACATTAAGGACTGTGATGGCCGAGTTAGACGTTATGGATAAACCTCAGCTTATTTTTAATATGGACGAAAAAGGGTGCCAATTAACAATTAATAAGGAACCTGTAATTTTAACTCGCAAAGGAATTAAACGGGTACCCTTTGTGGCACCAGAACATGCCGAAAATGTGACTGTTGTGTCTTGTGGAAATGCTATTGGTCAGATAATTCCACCTGTTGTTTTGTTTAAAGGCCAGAGAAATAAACCTGAATTTTCAGATAATTTACCACCTGGGTGCAAAGCATTCATGACTGCAAAAGGCAGCATGACTTGTGATACTTTTGTTAAATGGATTGCACATTTTGCACAATACAAACCTCCTGGAAAAGTCCTTCTGATTTTTGATGGAGCAAAATCCCATCTCGATGCAAATATTGTTGAGGCTGCAGACACTCATGAAATCACATTGTTATGCCTTCCGAGTAACTGCACGCATGAATTGCAGCCAATGGACAAATCGGTATTTCGTTCTTTTGAATACCACTGGGACGATGAATTGCAGAGGTATTGGAGTCTTAATCCTGGTAGAAAATTAACAAAATCTAGTTTTGGTAATGTATTTTCAAAAGTTTGGCCAAAGGCAACAACCCCTTCAAACGTGTCTGCAGGATTTCGAGCAACTGGTATATACCCTTTTGACCCGACGATTATTCCAGAAACGGCATTTGCACCTTCAACACTGTCAGAGAGACCCCTAGAGAACCAAAACAATGCAAATTCCCCTGCAACTACAATTCCTAGTAGTCCTAATCCTGTCCAACAAACGATGGCTTCAGAATTAACAAGAAAACAAGAGGTTGATGGTCCCAGTACATCTACTCCAAGGGTTTCAACTAACAATCCTCGTCAAAAACAAAAACGGCTTCGACGTGTCTCAGATGACGACAGTTCTGACGATGAAAATGAATGGCAACCATCCGAATCTTCGACTTCTGAAACCAGTGAATCATCGGACGAAGAGTTGGAGGCTAACAAGTCTAGATCGTTTACTGAAATATTGAAAACACCAGAACTACCTGCCAAGTCTAAAGCACCACCCAAAAAGGCAATAAACTATCGAGCTGTCAAAGTTGTTAAATGGTTGTTTGCGGAGAAGAAGTTAAGTCAAAAGGAACCATCAATTGCCAAAAAAAGAGCGCCTCAGTCCAAACAACAAACAGCCAATTTAGATAGAGCTACGTGCAGTGGCGTTGCAACTCCTCGAAAGGAATCATGGTACTGCCCCCTTTGTAAAGAAGATAAACAAGAAGACATGAGGCAGTGTACTGTTTGCCAGACTTGGGTTCATGAAGAGTGCTGTGGGCTGATGGCCAAAGATGTCATACCATTTTTTAGGTGCCCGTCATGCGAAGAGAGTGAATGAAGTTTAAGTTATCTAACTCGTTATCTAACTTAAGCTTTTTTACAATGTTCAAGTTCATGTACAAGTGTTTAAGTTTTTCTTTTGATTAATAAGAATTATTAATAACTATATTTTCTGGATCATTTAATTTCTCTTAAGTTTCTTTTAGGGTGCCCATAATTAGAACTTGATGCTCCTAATATGGGCACTTGATTTAATTTTTTTATGGGTGACTGTTTCAGAATAAAGACATATTTTTCAAATTCTGTGTATGATTTTGTATTCGTTCTGACCTAAAGAGCAAACCATTTTTTTTCTTTGGCTTAATCTTAATCGATAAAGTTATTAATTGATATAATGCTTAGGGGTGCCCATATTTAGGTTACTTACCTTACATCACTCGCTAACCACCATCACTTCAGTCCTGCCAAGACTTCCTGTAAGATGTGTAGCAGGAGACACATACCGGGTTCGTCCTTCTTTGGACTCTTCAGGATGCCAACTGTGCTCCAACAAGTCGGCCTTAGGACAGGCGCTACCATCTAATAAAGTGGAGTATTATAAACTGTTTCCTTCAGCGCTGCGACCCGAATGGGTCTTTGTGCATGACTCTTCTTCCTAATAGTTGTCCAAAAAGTTCAGACTTTTTATGTAGTCCACTATCTTCTTCGAGGCTATTTTACCTATTTCTTGGGGTGTTAAGAGTCACCTCTCCAAGAAATTTCAGCCTTTAGCAGAACTAAGCCATGCAGTCGCATAGCAACGTGTTCTGTTGTTTCTGCTGCATCAGTGCGGTATCTGCAGTTTTCACTGCCCGCCTGGCCCATTTTCATAAGGTGATACCTTACTGGGGAGTGTCCTGTGAAAAGTCCTGTGATTATTCTCAAGTCGTTCCTGTTTAATCCGAGAAACAGTTTAGAACTTTCTTTTGATATGGTTATGAACCGTTTTGACTGCACTTGTGTCATGACTTGCGCTGTGTAAGCCGCGGCTCATATCGTATGTACTTTGTGGACTCCGTACACTTCATCAACTCTTGCTGTTTTATAGATAGCCGAGTTCTGGCTAATGTTATTAACCGCACACGTTAGTTGTAAACATTATATATATATATATATATATATATATATATATATATATATATATATATATATATATATATATATATATATATATATATATATATATATATATATATATATATATATATATATATATATATATATATATATATATATATATATATATATATATATATATATATATATATATATATATATATATATATATATATATATATATATATATATATATATATATAGATATAATCCATATATTATCCAGCCAGCGAACCTTGCTCCACAGAGTTACCCAGGTACTTGGATCGTTACGTTGGTTAGAGTTAAGCGAAGAGGTCGCAGACATCTTCAAGAGGAGTAAACCCTTTAAAATCTGGCGCCCGAGATCCTCTGATATTAACCGTCAATCCGTGTCACTGAAAAATGGTCTGCAAGCAAAGACCTCATAACAATATATATATATATATATATATATATATATATATATATATATATATATATATATATATATATATATATATATATATATATATATATATATATATATATATATATATATACTTCCGACTTCCTTCAAAGCGCCCTTGTATAGAACTGGCAGCGGGCATCTGCCGAATTTTTGTGGGAGAGATTAATAAAGAAATGTTGGTATACTCCAACTCCATTCCAATCACATTCTTATACATGAAGAAGTATGGTAACAGTAAACTTATCGTCTCTAGTTTTGGACAGATCTTTGGGGTTTTAGATCCCCTGAACCCATTTTGATTATTTTTTACAAAAATATATGTCGTAACTAAAAAAAATCGACCTTGCTTTCTCGACAACTATTTACATTTTGAGGTTCCATAAATACATTTTTACCTATACCGCTAAATTCTATGTGTGCGTGCATCTGTGTGCCTGTGTGGGCCCATGCAGCCTGCGTGCGCCTGTATCCGACGTAGCGGGAACGCATTAACAGATGAAGATTGAGTTTCACATATGAGGTCGTAACCACTTATAAATTTGTAAATTAGATTTTGAATTACACCGGTTCACCAGAAGAGAGCGTTTGCTTTGTTAATATAGCTTTAATCGAAAAACATCTTTGTGCAACACTTATTTCGGATCAAAGACTGGACATTTTTTATTTAGATACATATTGTATATTGCTTTTTCAACGTCGATCTATTTCCGCGAGACAGCCAATCATCGAGGTCAGGGAGTAGTTTCGCCTCACTATCTTGGACATTTTTTGAAGCCCTTCCTTTTTCTAAGGATGGTAGGCATCTTTAACCTGTCCAACATCGCATGGTACACGGGAGCAATTGCTTTATGCCCCCTCCGAAGGACGGTAGATATAGACATTCGTCATGCTTAAACACAATGCAGTTTCAGTTTTTGTGTTTACATATATAGAGGGTGGCGCATTTCTACGGTAAATCTCAATAGATCCGTTATTATAAAAGATACGAGACAAAGTTGTATACGTTAATTATAGGGTGTCTTGAGCTGTATCTTACAAAATTATTTTTAAATCACAAGGTGGCCCATTAGTCGTTGATACAATTTTTTAAAATAAAACACCCTTATGTTATTGCTTTTTTTTACATTTTCCATTAAATTATAATGCGTGTTTAAAAAAAATGTATCGTTCATCGTTTTAGAGTTATTTCAATTGTTTTGTAATTTTTACATTTTTGGCACATTTTGAAAATTGTGATAAGGCGGTTATACCAATAGATAGCAGAATCCCATAAAACTGATATTTTTAGAGAGGTCTTTTTATGAAAATTCACTACCATAACGAATTTACTGCGTCCGGACTTTACAAATATTGTAACGAATCAACGTATATCACAATAAAGCTGACATTGCCAAATCATCGGAAGCTCTGAAATTGGTGGACTTGAAAGGTAAATAGTATTAATATACATGTTAGAGTATATAGCAAGCGCATTTAACGCCTCTAGTGGTCTAATAGCTGAACTAATAATATACTAATATAAAAACATAAACTGGACGTTAAATTATTTTGTTGAATTTTGCCTTTTGACATTATCGATCATTCTTAATAAGTTTAAGTTCCTACAGCGAAACAACAGAGCCTCCATACTAGGTATTTGTTAACATGGTATATTTTAAAGCGTTAGCGCTTCAAATTGAAAATGTTCATCAATGATCTTTTAATGTGAACAAAATCTAACATTAAATATGTAGTGAATAATTTACTAAATAAAAAAAAAATATCAGCGTGGCAGGTGCCAATGCGGCTGCAGGCACCGCCTTGTTCTGGTTTTGGATTTGTTCGTGCATTTATTTGACTTATTTTCTCTTTTAAAAACCAAAAGGAAAGATACCCTCTTAAATAATCTGAATTCAAATTTCGCGCCTCTTTAAATATATGCTACTTGAGTTTCTATTGGCTTAATCGCGTTCCATAACACAAGCTTGGGCTGTTTCAATTATGTTTATATATAGGTATATATATATATATATATATATATATATATATATATATATATATATATATATATATATATATATATATATATATATATATATATATATATATATATATATATATATATATATATATATATATATTATGGATGTTAATTGCACTTGTTGATATTAAATCCATACGTAAACATTTAATATACTTTATTATTTCACTAACTGAATAAACTATATAAAACAATCCAACAGTACATAACAGATAACTGACCGAGCGTGGAGAGACGTATCTTCACTGTATCGGTTGGTAGCGAGGAGAGAGAGAGATCCCTGGTGTCTCTTATATAGTAGTTCTTGACAGCTTGCTGTCGAATAACGTAACGCAACGTTTAGCTGTCAAGAGAAACACAGAGTAGTGTTGACGGAAACACTGCGGTCGGAACCGCCGCCACATACTCCCCTCTCAGTGGCAACGCTATTAGTTCAAGTATCTTCGTGGAAATCGAACTCTACGTCCATGGCGTGTCGTTTGAACGGGAACGGGAACTTCACTGTCACTTTCAGTTTCACTAGGTGTTGGACTTTCACTGTCACTTTCAGTTTCACTAGGTGTTGGACTTTCACTGTCACTGTCAGTTTCACTAGGATGTCTCTGAGGCTGGAAAGTTGTCTGTTCGTTATCACAAATAATGAATGCGGGTTTAAGACGGTCAACAGAAATTGTCTCTTCTCCGTGTGATTTCTTGATTTTGAAGACTTTGTCAGTTCGGGATAACACTTCAAAGGGGCCGTCATAAACTGGTTCGAGAGTTTTTCGCGGAATATCAATGCGAACAAAAACAAAAGGAGCTTCCATAAGCTTAGGATGGACAAATACCTTTTTTGCAGTATGATGTTTAAAAGGTACTGGTCGAAGTTTCCTTATGTCTTCTTTCAGCTGAGATATAAGTGGTGGAACATCATGAGCTTGTGTGCTGTTGAAAAAGTCGGTGGGAAGTTTGATTGATTCTCCGTAGACTATTTCAGCGGGTGTTGAGCGATATTCTGGAATTATGTACGATCTGAGTCCTAGTAACACAATTGGCAATTTAGCGACCCAGTTTTCGTCCATATGAGCTTTCAAGGCCTGTTTCAGAACTCTATGCCATCTCTCGATTACACCATTTGCTGCTGGGTGGTAAGCTGTGGTCTTGATGTGGTCTGCACCTAGTGTTTTAGTGAGGTGTGTGAAAAGGTGGCAATCGAATTGTTTACCTCTGTCTGTGGTGATGTATTGCGGAACACCGAAACGAGAGATCCAGCATGATAAAATAGTGTTCGCTACTGTTTCTGCTGTAATATCTGACAATGGAATTGCTTCGGGCCATCGAGAAAATCTGTCTATTATTGTTAACAGATAGCGTTGACCTTGTGATGCTGGTAATGGTCCCACAATGTCAACATTTATATGCGAGAATCTTCTCATGGCTGGGGTGTATTGTCCAATGGCACTGGAAGTGTGTCTCCATATCTTGACTTTCTGGCAGGGAATGCAAGTTTTAGACCAAAGAGATACATCGCGTTTCAATTTGGGCCAACAAAATCTATCCTGGACCAGATCGACTGAAGCTGATATGCCTGGGTGAGATAAATTGTGGATAGAATCGAAAATCTTTCGGCGAAATTTGAGCGGAGTGAATGGGCGAAGTTTCTTTGAAGAAGAATCGCAAATAAGATTCAATCCGTTGTCAAGAGGCATGTTTTGAAATTTGTATGAGGAAGATTTAGACTGCAGAAGGTGTTTGAGTTCCTCACAAGATGACTGAGCTTGCGCAATTTCTTGGAGTGACACAGTGGAAGAAAGTGAAATTGTTTCAATGCGAGAACAATAGTCTGCGGGAATGTTTGTAGGACCTGGTATGTAGCGAATGTCTGTGGTAAATTGACCTAGGAAGTCTAAATGTCGTAGTTGCCTTGGAGATGCTTTATCGACGCGTTGTTCAAAAGCGTATGTCAAAGGTTTGTGGTCCGTATAAATGGTGAAATGGCGACCTTCTAGGGTATATCTAAAGTATTTAACTGCCTGATAAGCAGCTAGAAGTTCGCGATCGTAGGTGCTGTAAGATTTTTGGGCTGAAGTAAGCTTTTTAGAGTAGAAACCTAGGGGTTCTAGTGTTTGATCACGTAGTTGTTGGAGGGAAGCGCCTACAGCATAATCAGAAGCATCGACATGGAGAATGAGTGGTAGCGAAGAAGACGGATGAGCTATTAGTGTAGCGTTTTTTAGTGCCTCTTTCAAACGTTCGAATGCTTCTCGAGTCTGAGGAGTCCACTCGATTTTACGTTTGTCGCGTTTTTTGGGATTCTGGCAGAGGTCGAATAGTGGTTGCTGAATTTCCGCAGCACGTGGAAGAGAACGACGGTAAAAATTTATGAGACCTAGAAATCTTCTGAGTTTTCAATGGTATCGGGAAGAGGTAGGTCGGTAATAGCTTTGATGCGTTCAGGAAGTGGAAATAATCCAGATTTATTTACACGAAAACCTAAAAATGAAATTTCGGCCACTCCGAATTCACATTTAGATGAATTGATACGGATGCCATTGTCTTGAAGTGTCTGAAAAAGTTTTGCTAGATTCTCTTTTTCATAGGCTGATGCAACAAGAATATCGTCAAGATAGGAGTAGGCAAAGTCAAGATGTCTTAAAATTGAATGTAAATATCTTTGAAATGTTTGTGCTGAATTACGAAGGCCAAATGGGGTTTTAACAAATTCGAATAACCCAAATGGAGTTATGACTGCTGTTTTGGGAATATCTTGAGGTGCTACTGGGATGTGATGGAAAGCGCGAATGATATCTAATTTTGAAAAAGTACGTTTGCCTTCTAACTGGGCATTAAAATCCTGCAAATTTGGAATGGGATATTTGTCTGGGATTGTTTTAGCGTTTAGTACTCGGTAATCCCCACATGGTCTCCATGAACCATCCTTTTTTTGCACCATGTGGAGGGGGCTTGACCATGGACTTTTGGAGGGTCTACAAATTCCCAAGTCCATCATGTGCTGGAATTCTAGCTTTGCTTGAGCTAGCTTTTCTGGGGGCAATCTTCTAGCTTTTGCAGTGACAGGTGGTCCTTCCGTACTTATAGTATGGAAGAACTCAACCTCTGGAAGGTTGCTAGAACAAGTTTCCTTAAAAAGGTCAGGAAATTGTTGTAGCAATTTGAAGTACTGCTGTGTCGGGTCTACAAGATGCATTTTAGAATTAATTCCTGGTGGTGGGTTAGCACCGGTCTTAGAGAGGTTTGTCTTTGTATCGATTAAACGTCTATGTTTCATATCCACAAGTAAAGCAAACTCTGCTAGAAAATCAGCGCCTATAATTGGTTGCTTGATATCGGCAAGTGTGAAGGGCCAGCAGAACCTACGGCGTAAACCTAGATCCAAATCTAATAGTTGTTCGCCATAGGTATGAATAGGGGTCCCGTTTGCAGCATACAAGGTACGTTTCGATTGAAATTTCCGTTGATCGTGAGTGGGTGGAATAACTGAAATATCCGCTCCAGAGTCGATTAGAAATTTCATATTGGAGCGTCTATCAAAAATAAAAAGGCGGCGTGTTAGGTGGCTCTCGTCTCCTGCCGCGTGGAGGGAGTGCCTTATTAGTTTTCCGACACATGTTTTGCTTTGAAATTGCAAGGTTGGATGCAACGTTTGGCCTTGTTGCCAAATCGTTCATGATACCAACACGTGGAGGTTGAGGAATTTGCGGTTATGGAATTTCGAGAAAGCTTGGGTCTTTCTCGGGAGGTAGATCGGGAACGCGTTCGCAATTCGTTGACTGATGCTGTTAGCTTCTCTAATTGCGATTCTAACTTGGCTAGCTTGTCGGGCTCGCGTGACTGAATTTCAGCCACGTTGTATTTATCTCCGGAAAATTCCACGATTTTGTCTGCTGTAACCGACAAATTTTCTAGAGAATCGTTGCTCAAAGCCAAAATTGAACGAACGTTGACTGGTAAACGTTGTAGAAATAAAATTTTAAGGAAATTTTCGCCAATCTGACTACCGGCTAAAAACTTCATTTCGCGTAAAAGTTGCGATGGTTTTCTGTCGCCTAATTCTAATTCTGTTAAAAGTTTATTTAGTTTGCGACTATCGGACTCTTCAAATTCTAATAAAAGACGTTTCATTAAATCTGAATAGGGGGTTGATGATAATGGTTGGGTTAAAAAATCTGAAATTGACTCTGCGACATCAGGATCGAGTATAGCGAGTACATGACTGAATTTTGTCTTTTCAGAACTGATCTGCGATATATCAAACTGGGCGTCAACCTGCATTTGCCAGATTTTCACGTTACGTCTCCATATAGGAAGTAATTTTATTGCAACCCTTGACATGATATTGCTGCTTGAAGAATCTTCGGCCATTGTGAAAAAAAATCAGATAATTTTTAAATTAGAAAAGACTGACCTGTTTAGATATTCGTTTTCTGTAGGCATGAGCACGTGCGTGGAAGTTAGGCGACGTCGGCTGGAACATCAGGCTGGGCATCTTCGGCTTGCGGCACGGGGTCACCAATATGGATGTTAATTGCACTTGTTGATATTAAATCCATACGTAAACATTTAATATACTTTATTATTTCACTAACTGGATAAACTATATAAAACAATCCAACAGTACATAACAGATAACTGACCGAGCGTGGAGAGACGTATCTTCACTGTATCGGTTGGTAGCGAGGAGAGAGAGAGAGATCCCTGGTGTCTCTTATATAGTAGTTCTTGACAGCTTGCTGTCGAATAACGTAACGCAACGTTTAGCTGTCAAGAGAAACACAGAGTAGTGTTGACGGAAACACTGCGGTCGGAACCGCCGCCACATATATATATATATATATATATATATATATATATATATATATATATATATATATATATATATATATATATATATATATATAGCTGTGCTCATATTTCATCATATTTTTTATGAGGTTACCTCGTCTTTAGCGAATTTTTCTAAAGGAAAATTAGAAGCACATCATCTAACCCAACTGAGTGTAACATTTTCCTACAAATAAGAAACTTGACTGGCATTTATACTTTGGTGGTTTGCTTTGCGTTCTGAAATTATGAAGATAATTTAGATAAATCGCATGTGATCACCCATCCAACTACTCACCGCTGACCGTGCCGTGGCGTAACTTAGAAATTCGGTGATCACCGCACCGATGTATGCAACACAGTATACTAATTATTGTGCTACGACATTGTGCATTTAATATTTTCGACATTGTAATCTATGGCCATATAAATATAAGATCATACATTATGACTATTGTTTGTTATAAGATTAAGTACGTTATTTGTCCTATTGTCGCACAGTTGGGAATTAATATTGCTGGGTGTAAAATTCAATATCTCTAAGTTTTCAAAGTCAACAAGACCTAACTGAGTCACGGTCGGTGTCCTTTTCTGATTAAAATCGTTTAACCACTATTAATGTAAGATACTCCTTTTTTATTTTTTTTTAATAATAATTGTAAAAACTTAAATTATCTTAATTATGACAGATTAAGGTATGAATTTAAAAGGTATTAAAAACAAAAAACATTGTATAATTTGTAATTTTTTCATAAACCTGCTTATTTCAAAATGGCAGCCGCTGGACCTAAAATTTACAAATGCATTATTTTTATAAAATATAATATCCATGCTGCCTATAGAGGCTTCAGTATATGTAACAAAATGGAAGATTCTAGCTCAATGAGATATTAACTTATTATATGATTGGATACATCTATGTATGAAAATTCGCTGCAATAATGCACTTGCTGCAGTCAGACTTTTTTTCAATACTTACCTATTTACTGGTTAACTAATCATTTTTAATAAAAATTTGCTACTATAACGCACTGGCTGAATATAGACTTATTATTAAAAACTTATTTATTATTTAACTATAAGAATTTTTGTAATGAAAATTCGTTACCATAACGCATTTGTTGCGTCCAGACTTTCTTTGTTCAAATATCTGAAAAACTCTTTTAGTTTGGCGATTTAAGTTTGGTTTATTTGCTTTAATTTAAGATGGTCTTAGAAATCCTGAAAGACATGGTATTTTTCAGTTACATTCACTTATTTTAACTTATAATATGGCTAATTTGATTTTTTTAGATTTATATAATTTTAGCGTTTCTAAATGACTAAGTAACGCCTTTCACACTGGAAAAATATATTCACACTGGTATACTACATTAACACACAACGCTGCTAAACAGTTTGTCTATAGCATAAACTTAAACAGGCCAACCAATTGAATACAGTCGACCAGTACATTATTGTACACCTGCATTAAATAAAATGGTGTATGCAAGGGTTGTAAACAATTAGGAGGGTCGCTCGGATACCCTGGACCCTTTAAAAGTTGTAGACAAGGGCTATTGTTTTGACATTAACGCAGAATATTTACTGCCCTGTATGATGAATATGGCCAGTACGGACGAGAGGTCGGATTTTCAAACTGCAAGTGTATGTTCATATGTTTTATTTGTTTGTCCTAGAGAAGTTCTGGAACAGCCGAAACCAGGTATTTCGTAAACTCCATGGGATTCGTTTGGAATCGTATCCTTATCGTATAGAGTTTTTATTAGACTTGTAATGTTGTGTTTATTTTTGATAATGTCGATGGTTTTAGACAGAGGTATATTGGTGAACAAGGACACAATATCAAAGCTGACAAGGATGTCATTTGGAGAAATGGTGCTATTTTGAAAAATATCAATAAAGTGGGTGGAGTTTTTAACATAGGATATGGCTTTCTCTACTAGTAGCTGGAGAATTTTGGCTAGATATTTTGCAAGTTCTTGATATTCCCGTTCACCCATCTTGAGTGACCACCGTTAACCCACACATACACTTGCAAAACATCTAACTAAAACTTTCCAGCCATTAGTGCCAAATGCCACAACCTATGCCAAAAACTCCACCAATTTTTTTGATTTCCAAAACAGCACCATTTCTCACAATAACATCATTGTTTACTTCGATATTGTGTCCCTATGCATTAATATACCTCTATCTGAAACCCTTGACATTCTCAAAATTAAACACAATATTCCAGACGATACCCTAGCCCTTTTAGAATACTGCACGTCTACCACTTATTTCCTTTTCAAATTTTGCAACAAATTCGAGCTGCTCAAATGGGTTCACCACTCACTCCTGCACTGGATAACATTTCATAGGAAATTTCGAGACACAAGTCCTCAAATTATATAAACTTAAATCAAACTGCTGGTTAAGATACGTTAACCACATTTTGCTTTCTGGCCACACGGTAAAGAAGCTTTGGACGAATTCCTTTCTTACCTAAATAGCATCTACCTTCAAATCCAGTTCAATACGAAAATAGAAAATAATATTACCTTGCGCTTCTTGGATGTACGCATCAACAAAGGGGATTGTATCATACTGTTCACCGAAAACCAACCCACACTAATCGCTGCCGTAACGCTCAATCCCACCATCATTCATCGCAACTAACTGCCGTGGTTTAAACACTAGTAACACTATCTCTTAGACTAATGAACGATAACAATAAACAGACACAATTGAACCTTTTAAAACGCACATTACTAGAAAACGGATACGACAAAGATCACATACTACGAAACATTTGAAACTCCCAAAAACCAGCAACTACACCGCAACAAGAACAGACAGAGTCCTCGTAACAACATAAAGCCTTCTTACCATACAACAAAAGTGTCACCGACAAAATGAGCCGAATCTTGAGAACCTATGGTATCAAAATCATATTCACATCAGAGTACAAACTGCCAAGTCAACGAATCCCATGGAGTTAACGAAATTCTTTGTTCCGACTGTTCTCAAATTTATATAAGACAAACGAATAGACGTATCCACAATAGAATATATGAACACACCATCGCAGTTAGCTAATCCGCTGCCCTATTACCGCTGACGCAACAAAACCTTTAACTCGCTTAAATACCGTTACGAATCTTCCTGATTAAATAAACCTTACCGACCCGAATAATAACGCGGATAACAATCCAGGTAGATGAAACGTTATAAATAATACGCCGCACGGTCAGGTCCCTCTCAGGTCTAGGGTTAAACACACTATCAGACGGTTTACAGGGAAATTTGGGAATCAGGCAGATAAAGCCCCG
The DNA here is from genome assembly GCA_964006375.1 of Tillus elongatus. Taxonomy (NCBI): domain Eukaryota; kingdom Metazoa; phylum Arthropoda; class Insecta; order Coleoptera; family Cleridae; genus Tillus; species Tillus elongatus. The sequence continues at coordinate 78,100,892 of OZ023269.1, read as the reverse complement.
TAATCGAGCTAGAACAATCCAACCCACCGTCAGATTTAGGCCTTAGAGTTCATTTTCTTACATATCTGTTTCACCTCTTGAAAATGACACCAAAACAGAAGGCTAAAAGTTTGAAATAAATTCGAGATGCGGTTCAACCCGAGAACCAAGTATTTCTCTCTCTCTCACACACACACAAATATATATATATATATATATATATATATATATATATATATATATATATATATATATATATATATATATATATATATATATATATATATATAAATGCATGCACAAAGTGTTTTATGATCAGTAGAGAAAAGTTGGGGATATATGCCCTGATAAGTAGGGTTACAAATTCTTCAGATTAGATGATTTTTTTCTAAAACAGCTCAAAATTACAACATGAAATTTTGTAGGCGCAGACTGTCGCTAAAAACTTGCATAAGGTCTTCTTTGTATTCACCTCCGTTTTCTTCCGACGGAGAGTCCAGTTTTTTAATCGTTTTTATTGAATTTGTATTAAAAAAAATTCACTAATAGAGAGGTATCGATGGTGAGACTGAAATTAAATGTGCACGAATAACCGATTTAGATGAAACTTAGCAAGTGCCTTGTTTTTTTAATGGCTTGGATGAGTTCGTTATCCAGGAAAATGGGACAATGTTTTCCGGGAAAATGTTGAGTTTTCTTTCGAAAAATTTTTTTTTTCGAAAATTACAAAGATATTTTAATGAAATTTGGTGGGTATATTGACTTAGAAAAGACCTTACGACATACCAGAATTAAACTTTGTAGGTTTATAGAAAATTGAGTTATTCAAATTTTGAGATTTCTTTCCAAAAAAATCTTTTCTCCGGAAAGTACGAAGCTTTTTGAGTGAAATTTGGTGAATATGTTGCCTTGGTAAAGGCCTTACTACGCACCAAAACGCAACTTTCTACGTTTATAAAAAATTGAGTTATTCAAATTTGAAGCATTTAATACAAATTCACTACCATAACACACTGCGTCCCGAACTTTTTAAAATTTTACAATTTATATTTAAATGCCCCAACATATTCAACACAAAAATGTTTCTTAAAAATTCTTCCTAAATTCGAATGGAAAAAATAAAATTCAACGACTTGCACAAATTGCCATTTTAATTAATTAACCCTTTAGGGTGATTAGAAATTAGAATGCAAAGTCGGTCTACTAAAATGCTCAATTAAGCAACATTTCCAGAACGACTACTTATATTAAATAAATACCTAGAGCCTCGGTGGTTCAAGGGTAAGAACGTGTGCCTCTGAATCGAAGGGTACTGGGTTCGATCCCAGGATTCTCCTTTCACTTTCTCAGTACAAACTGTAACATTAACATCGACCGAGGTTCTGGCATTGTATTTGAGCAAGTGGAATGTCTGCACGTTCCGCCCTTCGGAGCGAGCGTAAGCCGTCGGTCCCGTGTCCATGCAATGTTGGGCACGTTAAAGATCCCTACCCTCCTTATAGAAAGGCAAGAGTTCGCCAAAATTTCCAGGAAATTGAGGTAAAACTGCTCCCTGGCGTCGGTGATTGTCCATAGTCACGGAAATAGGCCGACGTTAGAGAAACAAAACACACAAACACACACACACACATTAAATAAATACCTGGTGACTTTAGCACGAAATTTAATAAATTTACAATTGTCGGAAAATTAATATCAAAAGTATTCAAATGGTTGCCTACTTTGCATTCTGCCTGTAAAGCTTGATGTTTGATTTTAGGCAGTTTTCGGGGAAAATAATTGAATGTGACTTTTTACCTCTTTTTAAGAGGCTATCACTTCTCAAGGAAGGCTCAAATTGAAAATATTTTATATGAAAATCACCTATAAAATTTATTGGTGGGTGTTCCGCCAAGTTTTCTTTACCGATTAATGAAACATCGTGTATACGATCTGTCCCGTTAAGGTCGGATAGCGTCTGTATCTCGAAAACTATTTGTCCTACAGCTTTCGGGAAAAATTATGATGAAAGTGACCCCTAGAAGTAGACATAATATAATTTTAAAGCTATTTGGTAGCTAAATTATAGTCTGTAATAATCTTACGTTTCTGTTTAAGCCTGACCCGCCAGAAGGCGTTTTTTGGTCGCTTTAGTAATGTACTTAATTTGAAATGAAACGTTAAATGGAGGGTTACCCATTTATTTTACTAGTCTTATTACTCCTAAAATTATTTATAATGTGACGCAAACCGAAAGTCAATATCATTTTTCTAACTTATGTTGTGACCAAACATATACATTTTTTTTAATTTGCCACAGAAATAGACGTTATCGCATTTCGCATTCTAAGAATCATGTCTTCTCGTGTGGTTGGCGGCGTCTGGTAAACAATATCTTTAAGTCTTCCCCGCACATAGAAGTCTAAATCGGTTAAATCGGGTGATATCGGTGGCCAGGTAAATAAACCACCCTATCCTGTCCTTTATTGGGAAACTGGGCATTTATATATTCTCTCGCATTGAGAGCATAATGTTCAGGGCAACCATGGTCTTGAAACTACATGCTTACAAGAGTTTCTAAAGGCACTTCATCCAAAAGAGTTGCCAAATAGTTTCTTAAAAATTCGCAATACCTTAATCCATTAAAAGCATTTTTAAATATAAAAACAATAATTTGACCTTTAATAATACCGCACCACGCATTTACGTCGAATTGATTTTGATAATCATCAAACGAAGATTATTTTCAGACCAGTAATCGCTGTTATGTAAGTTTACTTTACCTCTACTAGTAAAGTCGCCTTTTGAGATAGAAGAATGTAAAAAACAGTTGAGCACCGTGTTTTCAAGTTTCGAACTAAAATACCTTTTAGTGAATTTTCATTAAGAAAATGCATTAATAGAGAGGTAACGATGTTGAGACCTTCCAAAAATCTTTTCAAGTGACCATGAATTAGGGCCCCTAAAACACATATCCAAGGTCCGTTTGAATATATATATATATATATATATATATATATATATATATATATATATATATATATATATATATATACCGTGAGAGGCAAAATTATGGAATCAATTCGTACAAATTTGAGCGATTTGTGTTTTGACGAAATGCTCGGACACGTCAATGCTAGTTTTCAAAAATACACATTTTCCATAAAATTTACGTTTCTCCCACTCATTTTCAATTATGACGTTACTAACATTTTTTTAATGACAACTCCCTTTTTTATAGGTTATTGAATTGTCTATACGGTACCATCAAAATTTTGATACCTTACATTGTTAAATTTTCGAATGAAAGTCATTTAAAGAGTGGAAAACATAAATTCTATTGAAAGACAATGAAAACATAAAGGCTTTTATTCAACAAATTAAAGTATTGTTTCCTTTAAATATAATGTTCAAAACGCAGTCCACTGACTTCTTGACAATAAGCAAATCTGTTGGAAAATTCCTATTATCCATTACCAATGACGTCAGGGCTAATTCGACTCATTTCATACCTAATTCGATTTTCTAAATCTTCCAGGTTATTTGGTTTGTTGACATACATTTTTTATTTTAAATACCTCCATAAAAAAGTAAAAAAGTCTGAGGGCGTAAGATATGGGGACCTCGGGAGCCACTCTACTGGTCCTCGCCTACCGATCCACTACAAGTTCGATAAAATCGATCACCGTGTTCAGGAGTTATTGAACCTTTTCTGCAATACGAGTTAACCCTCCCCCACCCCTTATTTTAAGAGATAAGCCAAAACGTCAAATAAATAATTTTTAAAGTTTTAATAGGATAGTTCAAAACCGTTCTACGTGACTTACCTTTTTTATCGATTTTTGCAGAAAATCTGATTTCTCTATTTTGAGTTAAAAATACGCCATCTAGCGGTAAAATTTGAAAATATAAAATGAATTAGGTATACTTCTAGGGGTCTCTTTTGTTATAATTTTTTTTCGCGAAAGCTGTAGGACAAATGGTTTGCGCGATGCAGCCGCTAGCCGATCTTAGCTGGCCACCCGGTATATGTTATCCAGATTAAGTGTCTATCATTGGTAACTTTGTTATTAGTAAAAACGCAACGTGGTCTTAATTAGTAAACTAATCGCATTGTTAACGCCTTTTGAGATAGAAGAATATAAAAAACAGTTGAGCACCGTGTTTTCAAGCTTCGAACTAAAATACCTTTTAGTAAATTTTTATTAAGAAAGTTCATTAATAGAGAGGTAACGATGGTGAGACCGTCCAAAAATCTTTTCAAGTGAGCATGAATTAGGGCCCCTAGAACCCATATCCAAGGTCCGTTCGAATTTATATATATATATATATATATATATATATATATATATATATATATATATATATATATATATATATATATATATATATATATCTCGTGAGAGGTAACATTATGGAATAAATTCATTAAAATTTGAGCGATTTGTGTTTTGACGAAATGCTCGGATACGTCAATGCTAGTTTTCAGAAATACACATTTTCCATAAAATTTGCGTTTCTCCCACTCCTGATTTTTAAATATGACGTTACTAACGTTTTTTTTAATGACAACCCTTTTTTTATAGGTTATTGAATTGTCTACACGGTACCATCAAAATTTTGACACCTCACATTGTTAAATTTTCGAATAAAAATCATTTAAAAGTGGAAAACATAAATTATATCAAAAGAGCAATTAAAACATAAAGGCTCTTATTCAACAAATTAAAGTATTGTTTCCTTTAAATATAATCTTCAAAACGCAGTCCACTGACTTCTTGACAATAAGCAAATCTGTTGGAAAATTCCTCTTGCACATTACCGATCCACTTGCAAGGAAAGCAGTCATTTAAAAACTCGGGAACAGGACGTGCAACGTGCGGGAATGAACAGTCTTGCTGAAACCAAATATCACCACTTGGTAAATCAGTATCATCTTCCTTTAGAAAACTTGCAGCAAGAGCAGGAATAAGCTCATTCCTTAGGAAATTACCGCTTCCTAGTGAGAGTTTCGTCGAATAAGAAAATACCTAAAATTCTATCGTGGAATATTCCTGCCAACACGTTAACTTTACGAGGGTGCTCTGTATGTGCTTCAGTCATCCAGTGATTATTTCTACTCCAATATCTGCAATTTTGTTTGTTCACTGTTCCATTTAGCCAAAATGATGAATCGTCCGCAAAATTAATGGCAGATAAAATTTGGATTACGGTTGCATAAATCTTGCATTATTTCAGAAAAATGCATCCGTCGGTCTGGGTCATCTCCATTAAGTTCGTGCAGCAGCTTTATTTTATAAGGATGGTAATTTTTTAATTTTAATGCACGTCATATTGGTCGCTGAGAAAGTCCATAGTCTGCTGCAATTAATCGCGATGAAACATGAGGATCCCAACTCACACTTAATAAAATATCAAGTTTTACGTCTTCATCAATTTTCTTAGGATGCCCTGCACCTTGTATGTACATGCCCAGTTTCTTTGAATTTCTTCTCGATTTTACTCATAGCAGATTGGCTGATACGTCTATCTGGATATTTCGCATTAAACAAATTGCACACTTCTTGCTGTGTTCTGGTTTATTACCGCATCCAACAAGAATTAAAATTTCTATACGCTGGGTTTCACTGAAATGTGCCATACTTAAGTTTCAAAAGAGATTTATGTTATTAAGAATAACGTTCATTTGACAACGACGTACACTTTATTCTTCTGTATTATTGATTAGTACCTACTTGTGGATACAATTTTGAACATTTTATTTACAAGAAATAATCTTATCTTATTAGTTATTTTTTAATTGTTGTATTGAATGGAGTTTATGTTTTCGACTCTCTAAATGACTTTTATTCGAAAATTTAACATTATCAAAATTTTGATAGTACCGTGTAGACAATTCAATGATCTATAAAAATTTAAAAAGCGAGGGTTATCATTTAAGAAATGTCGATGGCGTCATATTTGCAAAGCAAGAGCGGAAGAAACGTAAATGTGTATTTTTGAAAACTAAGAGTTGACAGGTTCGAGCATTTCGTCAAAACCCAAATCGCTAAACTTTTAATGAATTTATTCCATACTTTCGAGGCGCTCACTGTTGTATATCTATATATATATATATATATATATATATATATATATATATATATATATATATATATATATATATATATATATATATATATCCGTGAGATACCTCAAAACATACTCAACTGATTTCAACGAAACTTAGCATATATCTTCATTTCGTTAAGATCCCGGACGAGTTCGTAAATCAGTTATAACGGACATTTCTTTCAACCAAAAATATACAAAATAAATTTCTGAATATGCTTTATTTTTGGAAGTATTAGCATAACTGAAATGAGACTACATGTAGCCGGAAATCATGTAAATAAACCTCTGTTGTGAATTTCAAGTTATTTGGTTCATAAAATTTGGAGTTTTTTCCCAATTAAAAATAAAATATGAAAAACATTAATTCAAACGACTTAAGTGGTAAGTCCAATGCCTGACAAAGACGGATAGTTAGCTGCCATTCGTAGATTGATACATACTACAGGACCAAACAATACAAATAACACGGGTAAAACATACTACCCAAACTAGCGATCAAGAAATCTCGGGCATTAAAATCCTGAGAACCGTCGTCAACACCTTGTCAATACGCGAAAGTGAAAGTACATACAGCCCGCTCTCGCATGACGTCAGAATAACACATAGTATGAAATTAAAAATGATGTACCTAACTGTAAAAGTTATTGTTTTTTAAATGGGAGATTCAGTACATTTTTAAAATACACTATATTTGTAGCTTGATGAACTGTCCCAATTACATTCTAAGCCTAAAAATTTAGCATATAGTCAAAAGATCAATGTTTAGCGAAGTAAATTTTTACAGAACTATCGTTTTTATAAAGAAATGATGACGCTTTTGCCAAATCATGATTTGGTAAAACTCATAATATAGAATATGAGAAACGAAAGCATGAACTAAGTATTGTAAACAAAATAGGTTCACGTCTCTATAAGAATGATTTTAAAACAGTTCGTTAATTCTGTAACTAGATGAGTACTTATATGTTTTGAATCTAACATCGCGTAAACAAACATTTGTTACCTAGCCTCAGTGGCTAAGGAGTAAAGTGTTCAACAGATACGCTGCCTGTCACGCGGGTGGCCGTGTTCTATGCTCGCGCGATTCATGTAACATTTTGTTTTGTTTCACTTTAACATTGGGTAGAAACAATAGTTTCCAGATTTTATACGTTTGAACCTAGTTCTCAGTTTCTTTAAAACATCTATATAACTTTGTTACCTTTGAGACTAAAATTATATTTTTCAGCAGACATTTTTTATTGTTGATATTAGTGAATTTTTATTAGGAAAATTCATTAATAGAGAATTCGTTTTTTAGAATGTTTTTTGTTATTGTAAAAACCGATTCGATTAGGTTGACTAAAATGAAAATCCAGGCGATTAATAAGGAAAAATACCTGCCACGTTTATAATTTGACAGATACTTTACTTTTCCAAATGTTAATTAAGTTTTCTTCTGGAAAGCTTTTGTAACTTTAATGAAATTTGCAATACAAGTTGCTTTTACAGAGGCTTGGAGTACCTAGATAAACGAAATTTTAATTGTCTAGGTTTATAGAAAGTTGAGTTTGTTCATTGTTGAACACAAGATTAAAATATTTTTTGATAATGGAAAGATATCGATGGTAACACTTTTACAAACATTTTTCAAATGAGCGCGTACTAGGACTTCTTAAACCGATAATTAAGGTCTGTTTCAATTTAAAGTCTTAATATTACTAATATGCCGTATTAATAATGTACAATTTTTATGAAAATTCACTACTATAACGCAGGTGCTGTGTCCCAAATTTTTTTTTAATGGAGATAACTATATTTTTTTCTGGTAAAACTTCAGATAATAGAAAAGCTTAAACTGAAATAAATAACTTAGATTTACAAACTTTATTCTACATATAAACTTGTAATAAAACAATCGCTATTTTTTCTTAAACGATGCTTAAAAGAACCACTTGTTTCTTATATACATTCTTGTGCAAGTTTTAAACTGCTCGAACTGTTTTCAGTATGGTTTTAACATCTAGCTCGTTTATCTTTCTTCAACTGTAGTCTTTAAGGCGTTAACGTTATCGCACGTTCGCTTGTGAATTTGGTTCTTTAAATAACCCCACAAAAAGAAATCAAGCGGGTTAAGGTCCGGTGATCGAGATGGCCACTGAATACCCACTAAGCATGGTAACTTACAAAGTGACATAAGTTATCGTAAAAGAAATTAAGTTTGTAAACTTTCTGAAACTTACAAATTAAAGTTTAACATAACTTTTAAATGTATTAATAACTCTAGTGCCGAAGAAGTGAGATTTTCAGAAATTTATAAAGTGACATACAATGAAATAATATTTGACAGATGGACGTCTTAGGTAAGGATGTTTATTAAATTATGTCGATACAAGCACAAGCACCACTTGTTTGTTAAACATTATGCATCATTTAAATCTATATAAATAAAAATTAAATGCTGTTCGTTTGTAAGCGCATGACTTGAGAACAGCTGAACCGATCTGGCTACTTTTATTTTTTAAATGTCCGTAATAGTCCGAATAAGATTTTTAGGTAAATAAACGTTGCCTGGAAAATTGGAAAATTCTGTAAAAACTGAAAGTGCTTTTTTTCCGATTTATATCGCTACGTGCAAAAATGTCATTTGACATATTGAAATTTGGACGAGAAACGTCTGTCGGGTGAGCTAGTTAACAATAAAAATACTATTATTAGCGACTTTAGCCTGAAGGGCTTTCACACTCCCTTAAGGGGAACATTGACACATCCCAGGTATTTCAGATACCAAAGGGAAAGAGCTCAGGTGGAGCCCTTTCTAAGTTATCGGGTCGTGAATCATCACGCGACACACCTCATTTCCTAGTAATCACCGCACGGTGTGTGCAGTTGCAAGTATTACCGCTTTCTGCATAACCTTATAAAGGTGACCTCCAAGGCCCAGTCTCTTAATGTTCTCTCAAAGACTCTTAGAAACCACACCAGCTGACGACATGACTATCGGGATCATTCGGGCACTATCTTCCTTCCACTGTCTCATTACTTGCATCTGAAGGTCTCTATATCCCGAGTTCTCTAGAATAGGCTCAGGAGTATATCTATAGTAGGGCACGTTACGAAGAGTCAGAAGTCCCATTTTTAGGACCAATTCTTGATTAAGTATTCTTGAAACTGTGTCGCGCCCCTTCTTATACTATGTTGCAGCAAACGCTTGACATCCTCCGGTGACGTGCTGGATAGTCTCTGATGACTGACACCCAAATCTGCATTTGTCATCTTGGACCGAATTATCTCCAACTATATACTTCAAGTAGTTCCTTCTTGGAATGACCTGATCTTGTATGGCCAGCAAAACCCCCCTGTCTCTGGAAACATCTGTCTGGACACCAACCAGTAGTTAGACGCCGATTTGTCGACATGTGCTTGGGAGGTCTCATTCAGATGTCATATTGCAGCTTGTCCTGATCAGTCCGATGGTAACATTGTATTGCACTTTCTCTTAATTGTAACGGTGTTGAATCATATCTGCCTCGCATATGGCACGTTGTAGTTTAGAAGTAAGCGCCTGCTGATGCAAATAATATACGCAGGTTCACTATCTGCTGGTCCAATTGTTTACAAATATGCAACACTCCTCACCCTCCTTGGTGTCTAGCTAGGGTTACTCCATCTGTAATCTTGCTAAAGTTAGTTTGTAATGCGTGTTAAAGTTGCGAGGTGTGAAGTTTTGTACTTTCCAAATTAATGCATTTTCTAATTCAAGTTCTGTTAATCATTAGTGTACAAGCTGTTAACAAGAAAATTTGGTACTTTTATAATAAGGTAGCTGTCTGTTGATAACCTAAAACTCAATTATATTATAGTTACTGGATGCGACCAATCACTCATGTTACCAAACCTCTAACAAAGTGCTTAAATAAAAATGTCAAAATTAGTATTAACGATAAAGATTATATAAATGCATTCAACTCTTCGAAAAAGTATTAATACCACTTGATTTTTCATAGGAATTTATTTTAGCTACAGACGCTTCTAATATAGCGATTGTAGGAATTTTAAGTCAAGGAAGTCCAAATTCAGATCAACCGATAGCTAACAAGGGGGTCATTTAATTAAAACAGAATCAATGCACTACGGTACAATCGAAAAAATGTTAGTAGCAATTGCTGGTGCAACTAATTATTTCAGACCTTATTTTTATGCTACAGATAATTCATATTTTATACTGACCATAAACCATCGAACGGCTAGTTCAATTAAAACAACCTAATTTAAAATTATTAAAATGGAGACTAAAATTAGAAGAGTGTGACTTTAAATTAAGATATAAAAGAAGGAACTTAATTTGCGCAGCAGAAGCACTTTCTAGGATAGAAATAAATCCCACAGATATAGACAATCAATCTTTGATGAATAATGTAGATGGAAGCGAATGCGATAATAACGAAAATAATGAGGCTAGAAATATAAATGATAAAGAAACGGAAAATTATAACGTCGACTCTTACTCAGCATATCGATTTTATAAGAGGACATAATAAATGATAAAACTAATCACATCCTCTTTAGAAATTCTAAAAGTTTAGAAATTTTCTAGGTTAGAAAAGATAAAAGAAACGTTATCCCCGCTAGCCTTAACTTAAATGACCAAAATCAAAACCGAATTTTCCAATATAACAGTAAAAGCTAATAAAAGCCTATCCAATTTAGTTACATTTGACAACAACGCAAAATCCTATGTCAAGCGGTCCAAGAGAAATATTCCACAGGACAATAATCGAATATGATTATTCACAAGCTAATTTAAAGAAATTACACCCATCGACTTAATGTCTTATGGTATCTTTGCGTACAATTAATCAATACACTAGCTTGTATAGTAAACAGCTGTCTAATTTTAATAAAGTGAAGCACTTGGAGTTGTTGACACATATAGGTTACTTATAAAATAATGTTTAAGATATAATTTTAACAACTAAGAATGCAATAACTTTTTCTAAATTTGGTACTTACCATACGTCAATACTAAAACCAAAATTTATAAGTAAATAAAGAATTTATTAATATTCAAAATCATATAAGAAAATCAAGGCTGAAAACTAAAACCGACACATCTCTTTATCAAAATGTATTCAAAATAAAAACAGTCTAAATTAATTTCTAAATTAGTTTTCATATAATAGATAGACATCTAATTGATAAGTCAGATCATATATTAGGCCGAAGCATAGGTCATATGTAGGTACAAAAAATGAACTCATTTTTTGGTTGGCGTGGGCGCAGGGTCGTTGTTAATTAAAAATACCTGTAAATTTTTTTTTGAAAAATATTTGGTCCTTCAGGTTTCTTTTAAATTTTTAAATGGGGGAAAATGTAAAAATTGCAATTTTTGTTGCAGATCGTCGCCTGTTTAATTTTAAAAAAAACAACCAAGAATCCACCTTGAGGACGTGACGGGTTTCACCAATCCACCGTCACAATATTCTAACAACCTACTTGGTAATTTTTGTTTTATCTCCATTTGAGTTGTAACTTTTATAGAAGCAATTTTTGTCCGAATTAACCCGGCTGTTTCCACATACCGACGTGGACACCTCAGTTACCATATTTGACAGCCTGAGTGTGGCATGGAAAATTCAAAATTTCGTTCTTATCGGAAATATTAAGAACCATTTCTTTAAGATCTGCTTATGGAATACTTTTTGTCAATGGAGGTTCTGTGACTTCATGTGATTGCCAATTAGTTGGCTCGGTATAATCGTTAGCATCAAAGTTCAGTTCACTTTAAAATCACGAAGTTGGTGATCAATGTTGGAAGCTCGACGCTTTGTGTCTCTCTCATCGTCGAGCATTGAATTTGGTCGGAAAATATCGATAATCTTGGATTAGATGGAATAAATTTTGGGGTACATACTTAAAAGCTGACTTGTACTTTACAAGAAACCAGGCTGTGGCATATACCTTAATGACTCGGTTAATATTTTTAATTCATACGATGGTTTTCTGTTACAACATTGTCTTAATATTCTGTTGGCTGTTGTTAACCATCGTGCATGGAACATTTTTCCTGACTGTTTAGCTGTCAACCGGGGGAAACCTTGCCTTCTCATGTTGCCAGAACCATTTAGTACAAGTACTTTTGGTCTGTACTTATATCGTTAAAAGTTATTGGAGGCGATTCAACCTCAGGTTTATTTATCGAATGGCACAACAGGCACCTTGTCACAATTACTTAGCTGCTTTCCTATAGGACCAGTAAGGCATCATGAATCATTGGTCATCTATTTTATGAATTAAATGACGAAGAAGAAGTTTATTACAGTTCAATAGGCATTTAAACTCATAAACTTGTTTTCCTAGGGAAACTTCTAATTGCTTTATAACATCATTCTTGAAGCCTGTATTTACTACTGTACCGTCACAACCCACTGCCGCAATTTCGTTTCAATTTTCACTAAAATAATTTTGAAAAAAGTTAAAAAGACTTGTCTTAATACTACTGGCACTTCCGGAAGTAGGCGTCACATGATCTAAGCAAGTAGAATCCGGTTCCACAACAACAACTAGGTGTTCCTCAGTAATTTGCCTACTGTGATAAGAAGATCCGATTTTTTCAACTGCCAGTGTCTTGTCTTTTCTCCCGTCGAAGTAGATGCCAGAAACTTCCTTTTCTTGTCCCATTTTAATACTAGTTAGATTTCCCTCCATCTTTTTCTTTCTCTTCTAATTTTACTTCTGTCGATGATTAAAGAAGGATCCTCGTCACTCACTAAAATAAAATCTTTAAGTACAGCGTTGACCAGGATAGACGCATTTCTATCTGAGAGTCCACTTTTGTTACATGCCAGTCCTTCTTTGTAGGGCATTCTGGAAGACTTTGATGCTTGTGACATCCCACTCGGTACAATCGGTAACATCCTTGTCATCTATTTGGTAATAGTAGTCGTTAGATTTTTCTTTACTTTAACTTTGAGCAGTAGTATATTCCGAATTTGTGCCTTTAATTTTCCTTTCGAATCTCTTTTTCTCCAACTCCTTTGTTCTAACGATTTTGCGACTTTCTTGGTGGTTTTAACATCAATTTTGTCGATCATCCTATTTTTTCACCCGTATGGTCTTGCAAAAATTCTCATTTCATCATAGGAACTTTGGTTTTATACCCACACGAAACAAAAGTGACACTTCTGTTACATGCTTCAGCCAGGGTAGATAAAACGAGTCCTTCTTTGTAGGGCATTCTGGAAGACGTTGAAGCTTGTGACATCAGACTCGGTACAATCGGTAACAACCTTGTCATCTATTTGGTAATAGTAGTCATTAGATTTTTCTTTACTTCAACTTTGAACAGTAGTATATTCCGAATTTTATGTCTTTAATTTTCCTTTCGAATCTCTTTTTCTCCAACTACTTTGTTCTAACGATTTTGCAACTTTCTTGGTGGTTTTAACATCAATTTTGTCGATCATTATCTTTTTATCACCCGTCTGGTCTTGCAAAAATTCTCATTCCATCATATGAACTTTGATTTTATACCTACACGGAACAAAACTGACACATTTGCACAGCTTTAAACTATTGTGCTTAAGTATTTTAATTTTGGCAACAAGTTTATTTTTGTTTATCACCTTATATTTTTTATTGTAGTCTTGTATTTTCTGAATTATTCTTTAGTCTGAAATAGAAAAAAGGGAACATTTTGCCTAAGCAGATTTAACATCAACAATAACTTTTGTACAAATATCCACCACACTTGGGCCTTTGTTGCTTTTATCCTTGAAAATTTCATGGTACCACAAATACAACCTCATAACATCAGAGTACGTTGTAAGGACGTGACCACAAAGTTCACTTGGTGTACAAAGTATTTTACGTTTAACTCGGGTTTTAGGCATTTTTGAATTTTCAAGACACTTAAAAGTAAATTCTAAATACAATCGGAAACACGTCTGACGTAATCAGATACGTCGCATCAACTATTTCGGTAAAGCACTAAATCCTTCCAAACGCGCCTTACCGCCACGACACAATAACCAGTTACGATCCGTTTCCACAAAACAAGAACTTGCGGTATTGGGGTTATTTTAGTTATTTATTAATTTAATATATGTTTGGTTTTGAGGTTGAAACATAATTTGTAATCGAAGTTTTTCATTTAAATTTTACATAAAAAAAGAACCTGAAGTTTTCTTCATTTTTTTTGCGAATTTGTACTTCAAAATGTACCTATTGTGCACCCAGGGATACACGATATCGAAAAAAAACGTTATTTATAAAAAAAATGCAAACTTAGGGTTTTTTTATTAAACTTTTCAAATTTCACATTAAAAAAAGAACCTCAAGATGTCAATGTACAATGTAGATTTTTTGAAAGTTAAATACGACCTAAAAACACAACTAGTCCACACCGAGGATATACAATTTAAAAAATGTTTTTTAGTGCTCTGCTTTACTATACATATAATCAATGATGTACCTTACCGTACCTAAGGATCCATATACATTTACAATGATTATTCCAAGGACCAAATACCTTATCCTTAGTAGTCAATAATATGCATACAAAAATGAAGATTATAGAGGCCCAAAGGACCAATTATACTTTTATAAGAACAACAATCCAACAGAGCCCAGCGAAAACAATCCTTGCGTAATTAAACTTGGAAATTTCCAAACATCAATCAATAATTGCAAACAAGAATCAGCCAAAATTCATAGTATCATAGTTTTAAGATATGGAAAGACCCAGTACATTCTAGTAGCACCTAAAGACATAAAATTAAGAATTATCTGCGATGAGCAAGAAGAAACCAAAATTATCAGAGGTAAAAAATTAGTAAACCTTAAACCGAAGTGCCAGCTACAAAAATCATAAACAATATAAATCAATTCGGATTGAAACAGAGACTCAGCATCTGTTCAACCTTCCTGAGATGGCATTGAAAACTGAAGAGACCCCGGTCCTTCCAAATAGTCTACCAGAATTAAAATTAGAAAACGTTAGAACGCTCGATTACACGATTTGAACACCTTCAAGTCCCAACTCCAATCAATTAGCAGCAGAATTTCAGGGTGAATAGATATACCAATCTATTATACCAATATTTGGGCAATGTTATCCCATACAGAACAAGCTATTCTCAGAATTTTCTCCCATCATTTTTTTTTCTCCAGAATATTGGTTTTGGAATGTTCTAATAATATTAATGGAATTTCAGAGTGTCGCCTGGAATATTCTAAGTAAATCTATTCAATCACAATCTAGGAAATTTCTTCCTAATACTGAGAATATCTGTGATGCTCGTACATTATTATATAACTTCAAAATTTAATGAAAAAGACTGATGATGATTACGGTATAGCGATAAGGATTCTAATGGTAACTATTTTGCATGTTTTATTCTGTTAGCTACCGTATCTTGAGACGTTGAGGCATGTGTATTTAGGCACCTCCATTTTTTAGACATAGAGCATGGCCTTGTCAGAGAAAGAAGGGAAGATAGTCGACTAGTGTAAGGTCAATGTTGTATGAGATTATATATTTTAATTGTCACATGCGAGAGAATAAAGATAATAATGTGAACAACGAGAACAGTGTGTAATTGCAAACATAAATACAGAAACAACTAAGACATTGTGTTAGGCTATGAAGATCTGAAATGCGCTCAGTAAAAAAAAACAAGTTTCAAAGTATCTCCTGTATTTGACGCCAACGAAGAGCCGGCAAAATTTTGCTTGAGACTGGACCATCTTATGTATTAGGTACACGTATACATTTATAGATAAGAAATTGTAATTTTTGATAATAAGCCATTCAATATAAACCACCACTACTGTTTGCTGTGAAAAAACTGGGATTTTGGTCTAAAGCTTCAGAAAAACACAATTCAAATGATGATGTGAAAATATTTATACTTTTACATATTATAGGTGACGTGGGGTTGGATATCTTTAATACTCTTCGAGTAGATAAAACAAATAAACGGCAAGATATTCTCGGTTGTTTTGATGATTTTTTTTGCCAAAGACAAATATTACTATGAATACGTTTAAATTTAATAACATCCATCAGAGAGAGGACCAGACCATTGACCCTTTTGTAACAAAGTTTACAAAGCAAGCTGCTAGTTGTGGGTTTATCTGTGGAAATAATAATTGTGAATATTCATATGCATATCGAATGATCAAAGATAAATTAATTCTGTGCCTTTACGACAAGTCAACAAAACAAAGCTTATTAGGGAAACTCATATTCCGCTATCAAAAGTTTAAGAATACTGCCAATCCATAGAATTGTCGAAGCAACATACCAAACTTTTGACTCATGTGAAAAAGGTTAGTGTATAATTAATAATGAAGATGTCCTGCGTCCAATAAAACATGTGCAATTTGTCAGAGTCCTAATTACTTTTCCAAGATATGCTTTTACAATCAGAATACCCAAGCTATTGGTGCAACACATCAGGCATCGGTATATGAAAATAAATTTAGAAGTCAGGATCAAGTTCGAGAGAGCTATAGCAGAGCGAAACCATGCAAGGGAAGGGTCAAATCGATGACATTCAGTTGTAGTTTTTTGTAAGTGCACGTGAGTGTAATTTTGTGATTTATTCTTTCTATCTTAGTTGCATTTTATGAAGTTATAAGTAATATGTTATGCAATTCCCTTAATGCGACATTCAAAGGTGGATGGATTCGTCTAGCCGAATTTCAAGTTACATCAGAAGGGTATCCTTAAATTTATATATATATATATATATATATATATATATATATATATATATATACATATATATATATATATATATATATATATATATATATATATATATATATATATATATATATATATATATATATATATATGTATATGTATATGCCTTATATACAGGTGTCACTAAATTGTCTGGACAAACTTCAGGAGGTGACAGAACCCATGAAATTACGGTGGGTAAGTCTTATAAAAAAATTCGAAAAGCGCTTCGTTACTGAGATACAGGGTGTTAAAATTTACAAAAAAAAAGTTTTAATTGATAGATTGAAAATATTCACAACTCTTACAAGATTATTCATCACAAGTGTGAATAAACTCAATTAAATCCATACCGAAAGAAATTAATAAATTAGACAAAACCGAAGTTATTCCTACAGTATACCTATTCACAATGTGAGGTAATGCTGAGCATCAATTTGAATAAATGCATGTTCTAGGGAAACGGTTAACTTAAGGAAGAAACAGTTAAGAGAAATTTCTTTCTCTAAAATCAATGATTTATTAGAAGAAGATATTCAAGTTATCAAGTCAGTGGCGTGCAAGTTGCGTAAAAACATATCCTATCAAACCCTCTGATCTCCGCCATTGGATGCAATAATTTATTATCGATAACCCCAATTGATGTGTAATATTTACTGTAATCCTGGTAACAAGTTTGAAGAAATATGATTAAACAATTTTTAATCTATCAATTAAAACCTTAATTTTTGTTGTAAATTCTAACACTCCGTATCTCGCTAAGGAAGCGCTTTTAAAAATTTTCTGATATGACTTACCCACCTTAATTGCATGCGTTTTATCACACCCCGACGTTTGTCCAAACAATTTAACCACACTCTGTATATATTTTAATTTTGTGAAAATAACGCGGAAAATTTCTCCCCCTCCCGTCGAGGGTTCTGAACTTTATTGGCTTATTCTTTTCTAAAAATACGGACTGTTACAATGTGAAAAGCAGGTGCGTGCGGTGGGTTTCCAAATAGTTGAAGCAACGTATTATAGTGGCCAGATTTTTCACATCGAAAATGGAAAGTTAGAAATTTGATTTACGCACTAAACCCAAATGTTTTAGCTTAAAACACGATTCCAAGGGCACTTGCTGTTGCTATGTCATTTTGTGCAAATGATTAAAGTCCCATAACCCCCATGTATTCCACAAATTTTTCTCTGCTTCAGCAGCCGTTGATGAAAACAGAAGACAGGGTCTGCAAAAGAATTTGGAAATTGTTTCACAACCCGTTAACCACTGATATGCTTGGTAAACACTGCTATTAAAGCATTTAAAACTTTTTATTTCCTTCGTTAATTTTAAGGTAGGCGTTGGTCGGCCATAATTTTTATATTCTGTTTTTCCTCGAGAGGATACACCGAACAATTTCTGTTTCTTAAATTACATATAACTGAAACACATTCACAAACTTGTACGGCACTACTCGTAGACCGACGAGGAAGACGGTTTTTCATTACACCTTACTCCAAAGATCACGCTCTGACCGACCGACCGAGGGGATTTTAAACCTGTTACTGGAGACGGTATAAACTCCCTAGATAAAACAACAACCTTCGCATGGACTGCAGTGATATAGATGGGGACAGGAGGCAAATAAGCGATCCCGACCCCTGATTATCGTATTTGCGCGCTTGTGCCTGTCGCATATTATGCAACGTCGCCGGATCTGTCTGGCGTTTGCGACATTGCCAAACTCAATAAATATTCCAAATATGTACCTACAACTAAATTGAAACTTAATAAAAGGAAAATATTATTTAAAAGGAATAACACAATTTTACTACAAATATTTAGGGAAAGCAGTGCTTCTATTACTTCCATGGACCGCACGTACCTGTGTAAAAGTCTCTTGTTTCTATTGAAGTTTGTGTTTTAAACAGATCAGTAACTCCACCTCCAGAATTAAATTCATTCCCGAATAATCACAAAAGTCAACTCTCGCTTTAGATTCTATGATTTAACTTACAAGTACCTATTAGGTTGAGATTATGTAAATACTTACATGATTTTTGGGGATGACAAAAGATATTGAATTATTGCCGATATTTAATTTGAAAACCCAGATGGATATAAAATGTATGTTATAATTATAGGTTCTCACAGCTCACAGGTTGGTGCAATACAAAAATAACGAAATGTTGAAATTGAACCGCAACGTAAACTGTTCTTCAATTGTTATACCTAATACACTTAAATACTATATTGATTATTTAATAGCTATATTCTATATCAATACATATAATATATTACATATAAAGGTAAATGTAAGATGATTACTGGCAATTAGGCCAATGCTCACCTTTTTTGCTCATCTACACTGACCTACCCTCCACCTTAAGCTCGATCTCAACGACAGAAGTGATTTGAAAAATCATCCCCTGCCGGTGAGTCTCGAACCGTCGTCCTCCGAGTCCGAATTGGGAAGTTTCAGTCGACTTTCCACCACGGCCGTGGCGGCGCTAATATATTACATATACGAACCTTTTAATTGTACTACAAGCGAATGCAAAAAAAAACTGAGCAATAAGAGCTAATTAATAACAAAACACAAACAATGACAGGGATAGCAAAGTCATCACATGTTAATTAACATGAGCAGTACATAATTTTTCTGAAATACCAGCCATGTAATATTTTCTATCTTCAACATATCATGAAAATTGACTTTTGAAACTTAAATTATTGCTGACAATGTTGCTTACTTTGCATGTAAAGGTAGCCATGTATCACAAAGTAACAGGTAACTTCGCTAATATGTAAGCGCAAAATTAGAGGTAACATAAGGTAATCTTAAAAAAAGCAATTTTCGAGGATTTTCCGCGATCTCCTTGAGATCCCATCATCAGATCTTGACTTGGAGAAAATAGGGCCACCAGGTGTATACTCTTTCAAACAAATATTTTTTTTAACTAGTCCACAATTGACGAAAATATCGATGAACATACATACAAAAATAGAGAAAGACGAACATTGAACCTACTCCTTTTTTAAAGCTGGTCATAAATATAGCACACATTATGTATCAAAGATGTGAATGTCACAGTTTTGCTGACTTGAATTCAGGGATTAACAAGAATTTAGTCGATACTCATTTTAAAGTAAAAGGAGATAATAATAACTTCTCACATTAGCTTACTATAAGAAACACTTGAACTTGGAAAAATATAACTAAACTCTCTAATGACTGCTTATTAAGTAGATATAATTTGTTGACTCATCCCATTAGCTACTGTAGTTATTAGAGAGGAGTGTGTGTGTTTTTGTTTAACGTCAGTCTAGTTCCGCGACTACGGCCAGTACCGACGCCAGGGAGCAGTTTTACCTCAATATCCCGGAAATTTTGCCGAACTCCTGTCCTTCTGTAAGCGCGGTAGGGATCTTTAACGTGCCCAACATCACATGGGCACGGGACCGACAGCTTTACGCCCACTCCGAAGGGCGGAATGTGCAGATATTCAACTTGCTCAAATGCAATGCCACAACATCGGTTAATGTTAATTTTACAGTATGTACTGAAAAAGTAAAAGGGGAACCTTGGGAATCGAACCAGGTACCCTTCAGTTCAGAGGTACACGTTTTTACCACTGAACCACCGAGGCTCTTAGAAGGGAGTATAAAGCTATTCAAATTGCATTATATTTAAATGGATTTCTAGAGCAGTCACCTATCGATTTTGGTCTCATTGAACCTTGTTTCACTTTAGTTATTAAGTAACGTAGGCACATATATGGAGAATGTAACAATCAAACGGCGTGAAAGTTATTCAAATCTCTAATACACTTTTACCGGAACAGATTATTTTCATTTCTTCTACATTCATAAATCTTCCTAAAGCCAATCTCTCATAATACGCCCACTTCTTATATTTTTTCTTCTTATACGTTTAAAAACCATTCAACTTAATCTTGTTTTACCGGTCACTTGGCTTACATAGTCCATTCAAGTTTGTTTAGACTGTGACGATGCTCTATTAAATTAACTATGTTTTATTTAATTTGAAAAACCTAATATCCCAGTGTAAATTTGCCCATTGGGAGGCCCAATTTTGTTTGAATTTTTTTATTAACCCGAAAACTGTACACTTTATACATAGTCGTATATACTTTGTAAAGAAAACTTTTATAAAAAAAAACATAGCAAAATAACATTACCATTTCAGATATTATATCAAATGTTCTAAAAGACTCGAATAAGAACAATATAATGGGCTGAATAACTCATCCAAATTATTAACCAATGCAAATCACCTGCTCAGGTTCATCAATATGAATCAATCAATTAATATCTTTAAAAACTTATACTTACTTACCGACTAAGGATATACAGGTGTGCCATTTACAACTCCATACGCCATTTTCCTCAAAACTACAGATGATCTTTGAACATCGTTCAATGTTTTAAATTAAGGACGCGAAAGGCTTGAACTTTGGCAAAAAAATTATTATCTCACATGTAGATGGCGCAAAAAAACTTTTCGATGCTCATATCATTGAAATGGTTTGCGTTTGATAGGGAATTGAAATACAAATAAATTTGTTTCTATTAAAAACTTCATACAATCAATCGGTTTTTAGATATTTGAGGGTAAGTCTAGCATTGCTAGCAAGATAAAAAAGTCCTGGACACTAGGGTCTTTGGAATAATTTACATAAATAAATGGATACTGTTAAACCACTGTAGTCAACTTCCCGTTTTGCCGGAAATTACGATTTTTTTAAAATTCAAATACAACAGACTGTATTTTGTTTTACACTCGGAACGATCACATATTTTAAGCAATTTTTTAAAATACAACCATACTTCTGAAATTGAAATTGTATACAGATAACATAAAAATACTGAATGTATGAAGGTCAGTTCATATTAGGTTACCCCAAAAAATATACATTAAGTTTAGTCAGGAGACCGAGCTGGCCACTTGATAACTTCATTAGTACCCAACCATTTAACAGAAAGTTTGTTGTGTAAATAGTTTTGTACCGTGGTTGTATTGTGAGGGGGTGCCCCATCCTGTTTAAATCCATAAAATATTATTGAATAAGTTATTATTTTTCCCATAAAGCACTGATAACTGAGTTACGAAATTAAGCTCGCGCTGCTCATCGCCAGATCTTAAATGAATATAAACTTTATATGGATAATACTTATTTTTCTTCAAAATCCTTTGGCAAGACGTGATGAAACTTTTAACTGGGCTTGTAGTTATTTTAGGGATGTGTGGGGACCATTATTAATAATCTGCAATCACATGTTTTCCTCGAACTTTTTCTTTTTTTTTTAACTGCCCTGATTCGTTAAGTTTGCGCATAAATTTGCAAATGGTTTTTAGAATCTGGTTTTACTGATTTACATTATTTGTTTGAATTTTTTATTTAAGTCTCGAATTTCTTATCTAAAACATACTGTACAATTTTCTTCATTAAACATTACATTAGAATAAACTGCCTTAAAAGATACAAATTTATTACTTTTGAACTCTACTATCAATTGAATTTATATCCGTGGTCTGCTGGTGGACAAAAGGTGGTATGACTTTGAATTTATTGTCATCCGCCACAGATTTTTTGTTAAATTACTTTTTCGTTTGTTGAATTTATGTCTGTACGAATGAATATAATGGAAACGTCATTTTTCACAGCCTTCTCATAGTTCCTAATGTGAACTTACCTTCCATCATGCATAGAGTATTCTTATATTATCTCCTACAATTTCGATTTCAGACATATGGTTTTATTTTAAAAAAAATGCCTAAAAATGTATGATCTTTCTGACTATAAAAAAATAGGGTATGTTCTATTTGATTTTCTTTAATTAGTAATTTCCGGTAAAACCGGAAGTTGTACAGTAACCTGACTACGGTGGTTTACTAGTATTCATTTAATTATGTAAAATATTCCGAAGAACCCAGTGTTCAGTCCTTGTATTAAAAAGTTACGTAAGTTTCTATCTTGTAAGCAATGCTACACTTAAGCTCAAATATCTAAAAAATGGTTAATTTTATGAAAGTTATAATTGGAAACAAATTTATTATAAATTTAATTATCTATCAAACGCAACCTATCTCAATCATCTGAGGATTGAAAAGTTTCTTTGCGCAGCAGCGCCATCTACATGTGTGATAATAAAAAAAATCCGCAACTGCAAGCCTTTCGCGTCCTTAATCTAATATCTTGAACAATTTTCAAAAATCCCATTTAGTTTTGAAGAAAATGGCGTATGGAGTTTTAAATGGAAGTTCTAATCCGCGGTTTTATAAAAAGTTTTTTGTAAGTTTTATTATTATTACTTTGTTGTATGCCATCTTTTTAATGAAAATTCGCTAACTCTGTGTCGTAAGACTTAAAGTTTAGGATAAAATACAGAGTTTAATGAAAAAGAATGATATAATTTAATTAAGGCTTTTAAATGTTTTCTTCCACACAAAAATATCAACCACATAAATTTAATTTTCATACTTGCGCCTAATAATTACCTTCATAAATTGGTTGATATGGCATATTATGGTATTTATTTATAGCTAATTACGCTATTACTTGCATTTGTCGCGTAATTGGAGAATACAGATGTTTACTTTTTGATCAACAATGTTAACAAACTAAGTAATTGTTTGAAATGGTATATATAGCATCACGATAATCTTAATTCAGTCAAACTGCGGAGGTTGCAAGTCAGCCCTGCAGGAGTGTAAAAAAACTACATCATCTGAAGACTTCTTGTAAGTACATTTAAGATTAAAAATCTTTCTGTATACATGTGTCTAATGTTTATTTTAAATTGCACGCTGATATTTTTTAAATACAATTAATTTTATATTCAATTCTTTAAAACTATTGAATTATATATAATATGGTGTTTTAGAATGATTATATTGTCCACCAAATGCGTTAACAAATATTTTTGGTTTTCATTAAAAACATTTTCATATTTAAATTAAGTAAAACACTACTTTTTCTAGAAACATGTTTTAACCCTACTACTTGACAAGTCTCTATCAATGTTCTATAGCATTTTCTGCAAAATATGAGTTAATGCGTCAATAGAGTATATTTTTAAATACCTAAATTAATCTTATCTCTGACTATATGCTTATACAGATTACTTTTATGTTAAAAATAAATAGTTTGCTTAAAATGCATAATTTATTCACAATTGAGTAGAATCAATTACTTTTACAAAAGTGTACGTAAAAAGTGAATATATACTGAAAGAAATAAAGAGAAGATCTCAAGGTAGAGTGCGTTATGCTAGGGACATTTTATGTGTGTGTGTGTGTGTTTTGTTTAGTTTATTTAACGTCGGTCTATTTCCGCGACTATGGCCAATCACCGACACCAGAGAGCAGTTTCGCATCAGTATCCTGAAAAGTTTGCCGGACCCCTGCCCTTAAGTAAGGAGGGTAGGGATCTTTAACATGCCCAACATTGCATGGATACGGGACCGACGGGTTTACGCCTGCTCCGAAGAGCGGAACGGGCAGACGTTCAACTTGCTCAAATACCATGCCACAACCTCGGTTGATGTTAATTTTACAGTATGTACTGAAAAAGTGAAAGGGGAACCCTGGGCATCGAACCCGATACCCTTCGGTTCAGTTCTTACCACTGAACCACCGATGCTTTGAGACATTTTATTAAACTTAAGTTTTTGAATGAAGTCAGTAATTAAAAAGTTATGGAATAAATTAAAATATGCCTAGCATTGAAGCTGTTGTGGTGGAAAGGAAAAATAAAATAGCTTATGGGTACTCACATTTTAACGTTTTTTAAAGGTTACATCAGTTCAAAATTAGGTCTGATGTTTGTCAACGTAGAAATATACTCCAACGTTTACAGCAGCGATTTATACTGTTTAATTGAAGCTTTCAATTTTCTTGCTTTTTCCTCCAAATAGTGAGGTGAAACTGCTCCTTGGCGTCGGTGATTGGCAACAGTCGCGGAAATAGACCGACGTTAAAGAAACAAAAACACACATGTTTTATTCACGGAACGGCTATCTATCTTTAAAATAAATTTAATTGTTTTGTTTATTTATTTAACATAAATCCATCCAGTGAAGAGATTAACATGACACATTACAAGAAGTGAGTAATACACTGAATCGTACACTAATTTAATTTGGTA
Organism: Tillus elongatus; assembly: GCA_964006375.1. NCBI lineage: Eukaryota > Metazoa > Arthropoda > Insecta > Coleoptera > Cleridae > Tillus > Tillus elongatus. Next base: position 78,075,940 of record OZ023269.1, on the reverse strand, counting down.
TACCTAATATAAAATATTAGTATTAATTGTCACTACAAACAATTGTATTAAAAATTAAAACGTATAACAGGTTTATACCAGAATAAACCAAGAAGAATTATAGGCATGTTTAATTGTTGGTGGACTATTGTTTGTATAATTAGAATCAAAACGCTATTGATCCACATCTTTCACATTTCAAGTTTATAAAACTTATAATACATACCTCAGTATGATGTCACATTGTGTAATCTAATGGTGAACCAATAAAAAGTTGTAAATAGACAAATAAAAAATATTATTACATAAACGATAATTTTCCATTTACAAATTTTACGTGTTTTGCATTACGAGAATTGGAATGTTTTCATCGAATTTGGTTATCATGTGAAATGGAAGAAAAAACTATAATTAAGAAATATTGAAGATATATCCATAATATTCAAGTACTCAAAAATTTGTTGGACCAAACTTGGTCACTTCCTTGGTAATTGCCTATCGTATAAAAAGTAAACGGTTTTCTGCAATAAAATAAGGCAGTAATAATATATATATATATATATATATATATATATATATATATATATATATATATATATATATATATATATATATATATATATATATATATATATATATATATATATATATATATATATATAAAGAGCACTCAACACTAATTTGAAATGTATGAGGTTAGTGGAATGAGCTGTTATAACTGGATTTTTCAATGTTCAGATTAGCAAGTTCAGTATTCGGGAAAATTAATCCTTCCAATAATTTAAATTCATTTTAAATTAGGTAGTGAAATTTTATTAATAGGGATCGGGCCGCCGTAGACCTAATACTTAGTAGTATGATGTCAATCTTTGAACGTTTATGTAACATAGGTGATAGGAAAGTGTGCCTCTGGACCCAAAGCACCTGGGTCCGATTAATTTTCAGTACATACAGTAAATTAACATCGGCTCAGGCTAAGGCATTGTGTTTGAGCAAGTTTAATGTCAACGCGTTCTGCCCTTGGTAGTGGCGTAAAGCAGTCGGTCCCGTATACCATGCCATGTTGGGCACGCAAAATAACCCTACTCTTCTTGCAGAAAAAAGGTTTAGCAATCATTCTGGGATAGTGAGGTGAAGCTGCTCACTGGCGTTGGTGATTAGCTGTAGTCGCGGAAATAGGCGAACGTTAATATGAAATTAATGAAGAAAATAAAATGTTTTGGACGTTTAAAATCAATAAAAGAAAACATGAGTATTTTGCACCTATTGTTCATGAACCTCCTCGAAAAACAATTATATTTCTGGCGTAATTCTCCCACTCGAGATATTGATATCAAAAAGATAACATGTTTAAAGAAATTAGTAAGAATTACCTAATTAAATTAAATACGGAACAACTAGAACAAAACAAAAAGCAGAATCACCCCAAAAACCACAAAAAAAAGCTACTGACGAAATACGTATCTAGCGCATAAATCTCTGTTATTATTTTTGTGGTTTTTGGAGTGATTCTGCTTTTCGTTTCAGTTTTCAGCCACAGTGTCCAACCTCAGTCTTTTAACTAGAACAAAACTACGTCATTGCCTAATCCGAAAAAAAAACTCCTGACTGGTAACTACAAATCTTTACAGAAAAACAAAAACAACTACTTAAATTTCTATTTGTTATACAAGAATGATAAGTTTCCTAAATTAAATAGAGGATAAATTTGTATTTTTTCACCCAAAACTGCTTTTTCATTATAGGTATTTGATTTTACTATCAAATTTTAAAAGAAAGTGAGGTCTTCTTTCCTGAGTTGAAACTTTTTCATTGTGTCATGTTATGGGGGTAAACCCATTTGGGAAGATATGGGCTACCTCTTTGCTTTAAATATTTGCCACTGAACGTCCAACTAATGGTATATAATTACATTTATTTAAAAAAAAATACATTTATTAAAAAATAAGAGCTACAAATTAATTTAATTTCAAGTTTTACACATATAAATGTGAACTAGATTAATGGATGTAGATAGACAGCTCATTAGTTGCATTGATCTTCATCAGTTTTAAATAACTCTAATTCTACTTCAGTCGATGGAAGAAATGCCAAGTATTCTCCATGATATTTCCCAGTAATAATTTTCTTGAGGCATATTTCTGTATAAGCTGTAAATTGTTGTTGTATTTTGCAAAGAGCAACCTGCTCAATATTTCTTAACAAATAAATCGTATTTGTACATATAAACTTATCGTTGAAGAACTGCAGATGCATATGCCCAAGAAGAGAATGATGTCACTGACTTTTTTTTCAGGCAGAATTTTTTTGTACCTCCTTCAAATTCAAAAAGTCTGTATGGTTTAGAATAATGACAGCATAGGGTTCAGGATTAATACTAGCATTACGCAAAATATTCGGCCACTGTAACAGTTTTTGAAGTACTTTAAGTAGTAGAATGCATTGCATAAACCTGCATAAATGTTTGCTCGGTCACAAGAACATTTAATGTGACCTAATTTATATTTCTAAGACTGAAATTTAGGAAGTTACCTCACTGAGCAAGGTAATATTGCACCGATCTTTCACTCGTTTTCAAAGAAAATGTAAGTTTAATAGATTACTTACAGAAAGCCTCCTGCAAGTTTGCTGTGAATAGCAAATCTTCCCCCCAGGATTACAAATGCAAGTGTTTCTTTTCTAACTTTACTCCAAGTTTACTTTAGTGAGCTGTTACAAACTTTCTTTATACTTACAAATATTAACTCACAACAAGTTTAAATTTTAAAAAGGCTTAACAAAGTTGTAAAATTTAAACTCACCTTTGCAACTCATCTGCAATGGTAAATATTATATATGTAAGTTTGTAACTTATAATAATTCTACTACAGCTTTTATTCAAAAATGCTCGGACGCCTCAAATAACATTATAAGTCACAATCTTTAATATATATATATATATATATATATATATATATATATATATATATATATATATATATATATATATATATATATATATATATATATATATATATATATAATTACTTTAATATTAGTCAAGGAACACCTAGAACACCTAGGGTTGATTTTAAAAATTATCGAAGACGTCATTCGCAAATATGGTACATAGTGTATATATTTTTTTACTTCATATAACGGCCGCCCTTCATCGTGGTTGTTAAAAAATCGCTGATCTTTCCCATTTATTTTTGTTCTGGAAGACAATTTTCTGGTATTATGCAGATGCAGTGTTGTATGGCCCCTAGCACAATGGATGAAGTTGTGACCTGTTGAACCTTCCTGTATAGATTCTAGTTCAATTTTTTAGAAATGTTCAAATTTATCCCCTGAAGATGACCCCTTGGAGTGTCGTAACGCGTCGGGGGTAAGAGAAATCTGAAATAAATTTTGGTGTCTGGAGAAGAAGCCGTTTATTCAACGTTTAATTTAATTATGACAATCCCAGACGATGTGACGTTCAGAAATGAAATTACATATATATATATATATATATATATATATATATATATATATATATATATATATATATATATATATATATATATATATATATATATATATATATATATATATATATATATAAATATAAATTTGCAGGTGGTAGTGGAATTTTCCTTTATGTAATAGTAAAGGATTTTTTCACGCCCGAGGAGGTACCACCCCATACATCAAGGGGCCGGTGAAGTCCCAACAGACGTTTCCGGTTCTGGTGTATGAGTCGGTTTCCCTTATAAACAAAAGTGATGATGGCTCCTCCTTGTATAAAATATTCCGGAGGCAAAATACCCCTCCATTCGGATCTCCGGGAGAGGGGTGTACAGGGGGCGCCAACATCAAGATTTAACATATCCTTTTCAAATATATGTGGCCTCAATTCTAACCTGAACTCCGTCCACCATTTCCTCCAGGCTAACAGGCCCCAACTCCTCTTCCTCACCGAAACCCAAATCAGTGCCAAAACAGCCACTAATCACCTTAATTTCCCGGGGTATGAGCTCCTTACTGCCTTTAGATTGCATGGAGGCGTGTGCGCATACGTCCGTAGCAATCTACCCTGCACCAGACTTCCCAATTTAGAAGCTGGAAGAAAAGACATACTATGGATAAAACTCTCTCTCAGGACTGCAACTAAATTCATCTGTTGCATTTACCGGTCACCTTCTGACAACAACTTTGTCCAGCTCTTTGACTACCTTTCTGAAAAAACCGACTATCTGATTTCTGAATATCCTTCCTCCGAGGTCACTATTCTTGGCGACTTCAATGTCCATAATAAGGAATGGCTAGGATCTTCAAAAACCGATCCACAAGGGAGAGCAGCGGAGGCCTTTGCAGTCAGCAATTCTTTGGCCAATATGGTACAGCAACCTACTTACTTTCCTCGTATCCCAACACACAGCTCAAATCCCTTGGATCTCCTTCTTACTACAAATCCTGAATGCTATAAGATATCAGTCACCGCCCCCCTTGGTCGCTCAGACCACGGCATGGTCACTGCTTCCTGTGCAATGCAACCCGAGGTCACACAGTCATCACACCCACGTATCGTTTGGCACTACCACTCCGCAAACTGGGACGAAATGCGGGATTACTTTTCCTCATTTCCATGGGCGTCTGTCTGCTTCTCTCATCCTGACCCCTCTGATATCTCACAAAACGTCACCGAAATTATCCAAGCTGGCATGGAATTATTTATTCCACGTACACAGAAAACCTCTTCAGCCACTTAAAAGCCCTGGTTCTCCAAATCCTGTGACAAGGCCAGACTTGAAAAGGTCAAAGCTCACAAAACGCTTCTACACAATCCCAGTCAAGAAAATCGTCAAGCATTCAACGACGCAAGAAACCGCTATGTCCGCATTCTTTCTGAGGCAAAAAACTCGTTTAATAACCACATCAAAAACAAAGTCCTCTCAAGCTCCAACGGCGGCAAACCCTTCTGGACTCTTGCTAAGTCTATTGGGAATAATTTCTGCAAGAGCTCGTTCCCACCTCTTGTCTCAGGTGATGAAATTGTTTCTACCGCCCTGGGCAAGGCTGAACTTTTTGCTTCGTTGTTCGCCGGAAATTCTACTCTCAACCCACATCCAAATGTTCAACCACCAACAGTCCCCAATGTCGCGCATAAAATGACTGATATCATTTTCCAAACTAAAAAGGTACGAAAGATGCTCTCTTCTCTTAATACCAGGAAAGCCTCTGGCCTTGACGAGATCCCAGCAATTGTTCTCAAAAAATGCGCACCAGAACTTGCTCCTGTCCTGACTCGTCTGTTTCAGATATCTTACAATAAAGGCATATTCCCTAGTAACTGGAAAACTGCTCGAGTACAACCCATCCCCAAGAAAGGATCCAAAGCGCTTCCTAGCAACTACAGGCCTATTTCTCTCCTTTCAGTCATCTCTAAAGTGATGGAAAAGTATATAAACACCGAACTACTAAAATTCCTTGAAAAACACAGTCTAATCCACGACAGGCAGTATGGATTCCGTCAGCGCAGATCGACTGCCGACCTCCTTTCCTTTGTCACCCATTCTTGGAACAAGTCTATGGAACAACACGGTGAATCCCAGATTGTTGCTCTAGACATATCCAAAGCATTCGACCAGGTCTGGCACGCAGCGCTGCTTAATAAACTTCCGGCCTATGGCCTACCACCAAAACTTTGTACCTGGACAGCAAATTTCCTCTCCAAAAGGAGCATATCTGTTGTTGTGGATGGCCATTCCTCTAAACTGTATCCAATTAATGCAGGAGTTCCTCAAGGTTCAGCTTTAGCCCCTACTTTGTTTCTTCTCCACATCAATGACCTCCTCTCTAGCACATCCAACCCAGTTCACAGTTACGCGGACGACAGCACCCTCCACTCAAACATACAATATTCTAAGCCTGTCTCTTTAGCCCAATTAGATGAGGATCGCAGACTCATGGAGGGTTCTGTCTCCGTAGACCTCCAAAAAATATTAGACTGGGGAAGTAGAAATCTTGTACAATTCAACCCCACCAAAACTAAGTCTTGCTTTCTTTCTCACAAGAGATACAGCAGCCCTAGACCCATCACAATGAACAACCAAGTTATTCAAAGTAATGAGTCCTTTTCTCTTGTTGGCATTACTGTGGATCGAAATCTTAATTGGCACCAACATGTTACATCAATTGCAGAAGCGGCTGCTAAGAAATTGGGTTTCCTCTTCCGGGCTCGCAAATTCTTTTCACCAACTAATCTCTATACCTTATACACTTCACAAATAAGGCCAAACCTCGAATACTGCTCCCACATCTGGGGTGCAGCTGCCGCTTCTACACTCGCTATCCTGGACTCCATTCAAAAGAGAGCTATACGTCTCATCGGTGACCCTACCCTCACCCAAAGGCTTCCATCCCTTGCCCACCGACGTGCCGTTGGTGACCTCTCTCTCTTTTATAGATATCTGCACGGGCACTGCTCAGAGGAGCTTTCCTCCATAATTCCCCCACCTGCTGCCCCCAGCAGATCTACCAGGGGAACAGAGCGAATGCACCCTTTTAACGTCCAGGTCACCAGACATAGAACATCTTGTTATGCCCGCTCTTTTGTCCCGAGGACTTCCAAGTTGTGGAATTCCTTGCCGGCACATGTTTTTCCTTCTCCTCCGAACCTCCAAACCTTCAAGTCCAGAATTAACAAGCTGCCTCTCTCCTCCTTGTCAACACCCACGGTACGATAGTATTTAGGCTGTAAGCCCTCGTGGTGTGTTGTTGACATAAAAAAAAAAAAAAAAAAAAAAAAAAAAAAAAAAAAAAAAAAAGTTCTTATAAAACTATGAAAAGTCTGGGTGCAGCAAGTTCGTTATGGTAGCGAATTTTCGTTAAAATGTTTTTAAGGCCAAATATGTCTTGTTTTTAAAAAGACATTTGATTAGCAGCATAACTTATATATTAGTAGCAATGTACAATATTTTATTGAAATAGCTTTGTTGTTTTAAAAAGAATAATCATCTTCTGAAAATAAACACAAATTGCCTTCAGTAATGTTACACTCAATTATATTTTTCACAAAAATTCGGCAACTTTTTTTTACAACAACTTACTAAACATTTATTATTAATTATCAACAATTCACAAAAATTTTACAAAAAATCATGCGAAAACCTTTCAAATTCAGCCACTATTTGAGATCGCCTGCATAGCTTGATTTTTTCGACGAGTAATACAAACAAAAAGCTCTCTGAATACCTCATTTCTACGGGGCTTCGCTATCTATTGGTAAAAATGCAGTACCACGATTTGTGATATGTGTTTGTTATATATGCCAAAAACGTGACAAATTGCAAAACCATTGAAATAACTCAAAAACGATGAACGATATCAATTTTTTTTCCTTACAAACATGCATTATAATTTGATAGAAAATGCAAAAATGCAATAACATAAGGGGTGTTCTATTAAAAAAAGAAAGTTTGTATTACCAGACTTATGGGCCCCCTGTGATTGTCAAAATAGGTTTATAAAATGCAGCTCGAGACACCCTATAACTAACGTATATACTTTTTTCTCATATCTTGCATAATAACGGATATATTAGGCTTTACCGTAGAAATGCGCCACCCTGTATATGTGTTCCACCTCATGTGCCTATCCACTATCACTCCTAAATATTTTGTACTCTCCCTTGCTTTTACCATTCGTATGTCACCCCACGTTCCACAAGAAAACACAAGCTCTCGATAAGTTGGTAAATGGTTTTCATAGCAAGCAAATGGTCAAAAACAAGTCATCTTAAAACTAATCGATAACTACATACTTTCCAACCAGCAAATCACACGAGTGAAATCATTATGTGTCACACGTTTTAATGATGACCATGATTTGGCCTGGTAAAATGTAACCGTGTCATCTGCGAACCGAATGACCTGCCCACTCTTTGAAGTATTATATAATTCATTTAGGTAAGGTGTAAACAGAATAGGGCCCACTACAGTTCCCTGTGGCACTCCACACGTAATCCGCTTTAGGCCGCTTAACACAGCATCTATTTTCACACACTGATATTCCTCTAAAACCCAAACACACAACCACCTGTAACACCTTTTCATGTTCCACCTTGTCAAACGCTTTAGGCAGATCTATAAAAATGCAAAGACACGGCAAACCCTCATGTGAGGCACCCAGAACTTTATTCACCCAGATGCAACACAGTATTCTGAGTAGATATTGTTACGTTTTCTCCGGGTTCTGGATAAGTGAGACTTTTAATTTTAACAAAACAACTTTATTTACACTCTAAATATGGATACAATAAAATTTCTAGAATGTCTCTCTCACAAAACACTTCGTTTACTGGCCTTACAATTACTACTCTCAACAAAAGTCACTAATCTGGTACTACAGTCACTACTCTCTTAACACTTTACACTGCTTCTTCAAGTCACTACCACATTCTCTTACTGAACTGAACTAACTCGGGCTGGCTTGCTCTCGCTTTTATATACTCGCCGTACCTTCCCCTCCTTTCTAGAGAGTTCCATTCCAGAACGTTCCAGGACCTTCTTTTACTAGAAGGTTCTGTGAATACAGATCGATCCCGTGTGTATACAGGGGGATGTGTATACAGAATGATCCAAATGTGGTCACCACTCCTATGTTACACAAGAGGTGTTTCTCGAACTATAAGATCTCTCTGCGTATACAGGGTGTAAGGGTTCTCTGCGTATACAGGGTGTATATACAGGGTGTTCGGAATGTGCAGACCTCAGTTATCCGTTCCGACGGGGCACAAGTTGGTAACTTCGTTATTTCTGGTCCTAGAGGGTTGAGACTTCGCCTGAGGGGGGTCACCCCAGGCACCCCCAGGGGGGTGGGGAGGCGGTGTTGCCAGATTGTGCAAAAATTCCCAGATGTTGGGGAAATTCTGGAGATGTGGCAACACCGCACCTACGTCTATTGAAGTGCTTTGTAACAATATTTTTGCTCTAAAGCCAAACTGACAGTCTGAAAGCACTTTAAATTTATCTAAATAAGCATCTATTATTTTTTTAATATTAAAAAAAGTATGTTTCCAATGTTTGAAATCAGTGAGATGGGTCTATAATTTTGAATCTGAATTATGTCTCCTGATTTATATGATGGTGACACCACATACACTTTAAAAGATCTTGGTACAATACCCATCTAAAGAAACCTATTTATTATATATGTAAGTGTTGGAGCTGTTTGGTCTATAACGAGCTTTAGAACTTCACTCCTGATACCATCATGTCCCGAAGATTTATGTTTTGTTAGTCCACTTATACATTCTTTAACTTCTTTTACACTGGTGGTTACGATATTGATGGAATTGATTATTCTCTCTCCTAAGATTGTCGCTGTTGCTGCAATTTTATTCATCTTTCCAGAAATTTCACTTAAATACTCATTAAAAGCCTCAGCAATTTACTTCTTTTCATTAAGCATTTCACGTGATACAGCCTTGATCTTCTTGATTCCTCTGTTATAAAATTGCCCCCGCAATTCCTTGATACATTTCTATAAGTTCCTACGTTTATTTTTATTCACATCTATTATTTTGTTATAATATGTTTTTTTAGCCTTCGCGATCAAGTCCACTAGTATGTTTTTGGCGTTTATACTGATCTATTAGTTGACCATTAGTTGAATATCCCCAGTTTTCCGTGTTTCCTTATGCCCCTATTTTTTGTGCTGATCGATTCAAGTAGACCGTTGGTTATCCAGGATTTTTTTGTGCTGCTTTATTGTAATACATCTAGTATTAGAATATATTTTTAACTAGATATTCTCAATAAACAAATCTGCTGCAGGATCTTCTCTTCTGTATATGTCTAACCAGATTTCTCGTATTATGTCTTCAATAAATTTATAATCTTCCAATTTATATACCACTAAATTTTCGATCGTATTGATTTGTGTAATATCGTCAAAAGCAATTTGCAAAATAGTGGTAAAATGGTCACTTACACCCTGCTGCATTAGAATGGGTGCAAAATTATCTTTATGTAGTCTGCTTCTTACAAAAACGTGGTCAATACAGAAGGCCGAGTTGCCCTGCACTCTAGTAAAATCTGTAATTTCTGCCACAAAATCGTTTTCGCTTATTATGTTAAGTATTCACTAGTGGTATCGTCTCCATAGTATATATAAATATTGATATAGCCCAACAATACATGCACATGGATATTTTTATTACATGCTTTCATGTATTCAGAGAGATAGTCTGTATGTGTATGTAAGCTCCCCCCGCACAAGTGAAAAATTTCTGGGTGCGCATTTTGTCTACCGTTGTGTTGTTATTATTATTATTATTATTATTATTATTATAATTATTATTATTCTTATTATTATTATAGATCCCCACAGATAAAATTCCATATAAATAAAATGTTAAATAGATAAAACTTACAAACACAAATCCTAAAACTTAAAAAAATCATAAAAAATCATGTAACAATCCTCCCTCCCTTGCTACTTATTTTATAGTTCCATATGTGGGAGTGGTGTGTTGCCTACTGTCGGTACGTCATGTAACCGGTCTATCTATGGAATCACTCCTGCTGATTTCCCCAGTCTTATCCACAACTTATCCAACCTGCCGTTTTAAAAATACCGTGTTTTTATTGGCATTTTCTCCACTAAACCCTTGCTCAGATGCACTATTTGGTGTTGCCGATGCACTGGCAGACCGTTCCTCCGCAAGTCGTGGGCCACATACGCTGTATCGTCTAGCAAATAATTTATTACCCTTAATACAGGCCTTCAGTCCCTTAGACTTTGCAGATTTTAAATGACTTGTCAAAATGTTTCTCTCTTCCTGTTCTTTTCTTGTTCAATCATGAGAACTGTAAGTCTTCTTTCCCTTAAGCTTATGGGTACTCCTTAGAATACCACTTTTAGTGACAAAGGACTGAAACTCAACAACCAATGTCTGTTCAAGCCTTTCCCACTCAGTACACGTCACTTAACTCTGACTTTGATATCTCTACATCCAGTAGTAATAACATTGTTTTTCTTCAATTTTTTTCATCAAAAATTCATTCCTTCTTTATAAAACTATTTGTGCTTTAACTCCTTTAGCTCATTTGTAAACTCTATGAACCTTTGAAACAAAGCAATTTATTACCCTTAATATAGGCCCTCAGTCCCTTAGACTTTGCAGATTTTAAATGACTTGTCAAAATGTTTCTCTCTTCCTGTTGTTTTCTTGTTAAATCATGAGAACTGTAAATCTTCTTTCCCTTAAGCTTATGGGCATTCCTTAGAATCCCACTTTTAGTGACAAAGGACTTAAACTCAACAACCAATGGTCTGTTCAAGCCCTTTCCCACTCAGCACACGTCACTTAACTCCGACTTTGATATCTCCACATCCAGTAAACTCTCCAATTTTGAAACTACGTAGCCAACAAGATCCAAACCATGCACCTCTTGGTTATTCCATAAGTAACAACATTGCTTTTCTTCAATTTTTTTCATCAAAAATTCATTCCTTCTTTGTAAAACTATTTGTGCTTTAAGTCCTTTAGCTCATTTGTAACCTCTATGAACCTTTGAAACAAAGCAATTTATTACCCTTAATATAGGCCTTCAGTCCCTTAGACTTTTCAGAGTTTAAATGACTCGTCAAAATGTTTCTCTCTTCCTGTTCTTTTCTTGTTAAATCACGAGAACTGTAAATCTTCTTTCCCTTAAGGTTATGTGCACTGCTTAGAATCCCACTTTTAGCGACAAAGGACTGAAACCCAACAAACAGTGGTCTGTTCAAGCCCTTTCCCACCCAGTACACGTCACTTAACTCTGACTTTGATATCTCCACATTCAGTAAACTCTCCAATTTTGAAACTACGTAGCCAATAAGATCCAAACCATGCATCTCCTGGTTACTCCATAAGTAACAACATGATTTTTCTTCAATTTTTTTCATCAAAAATTAATCCGTTCCTTCTAAAACTATTTGTGCTTTAACTCCTTTAGCTCATTTGTAACCTCTATGAACTTTTGAAAAAAAGCATCATTCTCACTTCTAATATCGTTTCTAATTTCCAGAGCTCAATTCCTAATTGACTTGGTTATACATTTTTCCTGCAAAGAATCAATTTGTCTCTCTGAAATATCAGGTATAGTCAATTTCACTCAGTATATACTTAACTGAAACGTGTTTTCAATAAAATACCTGCTTATCTTATCAGCAGCTGTAAACGCTGTATTGTTATTGCAAATCATTTTATTCTCACCAAATTTGCTTAAATAACTAATTTTCTAGCCAGCGAGTCATCTTATCGATACAAAAAATATCTATGATTGTTAAAGATGTTTAGGAAGTTAACTGATCAAAATTCTATTTCAACTTCAAATGTTTACCTCTTATTTTTGCTATTAAACTTCACACAACACACCTCACATTTCGAAACTATTCGATATATATATATATATATATATATATATATATATATATATATATATATATATATATATATATATATATATATATATATATATATATATATAAACGCAGATCTCCCCATTAATGATTTTTTTTTACGAAAAATTCGCTAAAACGAATTAGAACAATGTTAATTAGAATCAAATCTTTACTACATAAAAAGTGAAAAAGACTTATGACACATTTCATTTCCGCTTTCGGCTAGATATATATAACAGATTTTCTTCACCATCAAATTTACACGGTAAGTCATGACTCATAGCATTTATGAGTACAATCTCCGTGTAGATTTAGAAACATTGAGTTAAAATACAGCGAAATTATGACTACAAAGAATGAATACCAATAGTATGTAAAACTATGCACATTAGTTTGGAGCATCAATAAATTCCTCTACTTTATAAATGGTTTTTGTTTTAGTACCCCCACTAGTGCCTTCTTGAATCTTGTTGGTGGCAGTACTTTGATATCATTAGGTAGAAAATTGAGGAATTTGGTCCCCATTACTCAAAACTGCTCTGTTTTCTTCTTTTTGTGCAAAGGTATGTTAATGCATTACTGCGCCTGGTATTGATGTTGTGAGCTTCATCAGTCACTCTACATTTTGAATATATGTAGTGAAAAATGCATATGGCTGGAAGGGTAAGTATCCCATTGACCTCAAACACATCCCGACAGCTTTCTCTTAGCCCCATGTCACAGAATGTCCTCTTTTTTGCATAATAAACACATGTGCCGCTGCTGACGATTTACCTCATATGATTGTTCCATACGATATGATACTGTGACCATGTGAAAAATAAGCAATCCTGGCAACTTGATGGGTACAATACTGTTTCACTGTTCCTATTATGGAGATTGCTCTGGATGAGCCTCGTGCTGTCATGGCTTTTAACGTTTTAAAATAAATTGGTCTGGCCAGGTGGGACCCCTTTACTGCTCCTAAGGACATAACAAAATTGGTACTTAGCAATTTGGTTTTCTGATTTTGTGAAGTATGTTAACATAGGTTTCATAAAAAGAAAAAAGTCTGGACGTAGCAAGTGCGTTATGGAAATGAATTTTCATAAAAATGTTTTTCATAGCAACTATGTATTTTTAAATGCAAGTAGGCATCAAATTTGGTTACCGGTATAACCTATATAGTAGAAACAATGTACCATACTTTATCAAAATAACTTTATTGTTTGAAAATGAACGCAATTTTTCCGAAAATAAACGTAACTTAGATTAATAGCAAATTATGTTATTGAAATTTGGAGCATTTAATGAAAATTCGCTACCAAAACGCACTTACTGCGTCTTAATTTTTTTATTACAAACATGCATTATATTTCGATAAAAAATGAAAAAATGCAATAAGACAAGGGATGTTCGAAAAGAAATTGTATCACCAACGACTTATGGGTCACCTTGTAATTTTCAAAATATGTTTATAAGACGCAGCTCAAAACACACTTTAATTAACGTATACAATTTTTTCTCATATCTTGTATAATAACGAATATATTGAGCTCTACCGTAGAAACGTTGTTTTGTCCTCATTGGCGAATTTTTTCCACAAAAATTGGCTATAAACTTAACTAAAACTACTGCCAAAGCATCAGATAAAGGGTATATTTAAAATGAATTTTCTGGAATTATTTTAGTAAAATGAAGGACAAGGTTAAACCTGAAACTTAAGGGTTTGAAAAACACTCTTCTTGAAACATTGTCTCTACATAATCCGGATTCGTTTTAGGTTCTTTGGCTAAATGTTACCAATATTGACGTTCCAAATCGCGACTGAAGTTTGGAGGAAACCCCCAATTTTTTTCTTTAAATGATTATAACTTTTTGTCTTTTAACCTATAGAGCTCAATTTTGGTACATAGTTTACTTTTTATGGTTCAAACATGCGTATCAAATTGGGTTGCCCTAACTTTGCTATTTCCGGAGATATACAATTTTTTTCGAAAGAAAACGCAACAGGTGTCCCACGACTAACGCCACGGAGTCACGCCTGTATGAAAAATTCATGGTCAATTATTGATACATTCAAAGTAGATTAGCTTGTTTATGTTAAATGGAACATCCTGTATTTTGTTAATAGAAAAAGTAATTCCCTCCCATATGACACTAGGGTTCCCTATTCCCAAGTGCAATGGTTTTCATGCTATTCATACTTTTATGATTGTAAGTGCCATTTTCACAATAAAACGAAACTTTCAAACACAATCTAGTGCGCTACAGTCATTTTTTGACAGATCTTTCAAATCAAATCACAATGTCTGAACAGTCATAGTTTAGTTTTTGAGAATCTTTCCTCTTAATATATTCAAATATGAAACAGTACTCACTCCAAGAGAGAATAGACATGTTACTATGCATTGGATAATGTATGGAAAATTGCCTTCTGGCATCAAGAGTCTATGCTCAAAAATAGATCGAGAACATCCAAGAGAACAGGTGTTTGACAAATTATTGAGAAGATTTCGTGTTGGTGGTAGTGTTGCATTCAAAAAAAATTAGCAAAACTAAGCCAATTGCTGGTGATAATGAGAACGAGCTGAGTGTACTAGTGTCTGTTACGGTAAAGCCAACCACCAGCACTAGAAAAATTTCCAGTGAAATAGGTTTCAGTCGAACGAGTGTATCTCGTACTCTTGAGAAAAACAAATATCATCCGTATCATATTCTGATGCACCAACATTTGAGTGAAAGAGATTTCATTACGGGTTGTGATTTTTGCTTGTCGGTGCTCGATAATGTTGGAGATTATCCTAATGTTTTGTTTGTGATGTGTCTGAAACTTTAGTTTTAATGTGAAAATGGCACTTACAATCATAAAAGTATGGATAACATGAAAACCATTGCACTTGGGTATAGGGAACCCTAGTGTCATATGGAAGGGAATTACTTTTTCTATAAGATAGATCAACAAAATATAGGATGTTCTATTTAACATAAACAAGCTAATCTACTTTGAGTGTGTCAATAATTGAACATGAATTTTTCAACACCCTGTAAATTATTGCGAATTATTGACTACAGTTGTTGATAAAGTAATAATTCCAACGTCACAGGCTAGTGAATTTTCCTTTCGATGTTGTCTTACATGGAAGATGAGATTTTCAAGATATGTGACAAACTAGAATAGATATGTATAGAGATCCTTTAAAAATTGAGCCTTATTTTTCCCATACAGTTCAAAATCGTTATCAAATACATGATGTTCCATAAGAAAAAACAACTTTGAGGTGTCACACTTTATTAGGCCATCCTGTATATTTGGAAATAATTTTAAATTGTAGCCCTTGTTGACCTACATAATATTCTGTGAATAAAAAAATCGATATAATAAGATATATAGATGTCACACTCCGTGCCGTTAGTCATGGGACACCTATATATATATATATATATATATATATATATATATATATATATATATATATATATATATATATATATATATATATTTGTGTGTGTGTGTGTGTGTGTATGAGATATACTTGATTCTCGGGTAGAACCGCGTCCAAAATTTATGAAAGCTCGACGTTTCGGCTCCTGTCTTGGATCCATTTTCAAGAGGTAAAAGATATATATATATATATATATATATATATATATATATATATATATATATATATATATATATATATATATATATATATATAGCATCTTTGTCAATAGGCTTCGTTATTCACACAACGATCTAATACAATTCAGAAAAATAAACAGACACACGTCAAATAACAGTTATATACTATGATGATGATGAAATGATAAATTAAACAACAATCCTCCATTGTCGCGGATGTGTTGGTAGTTTGCGTTTGGTGTTATTGGACGACGATGATGACGTCGGCGAAGACGACACATACGATCGAACATACACGATCACAAAAACAGATGAAATTCAAATAAATCAACGTTTACAAATTAAATAAACTTTCAGAAACATTGCAATTGTAACTTTACGCAGAGAAAAACAAGCTAGCAAAGGGGATATTACATTTCAAAGTTATGTTAGTTTCATTTGTAAGTTTTCTGTGGTTGTTTGGCTGAAAGCATTTAAAATTTTTACAAATGTAACTTGCTTTATGGTAACTTATGTAACGTTGTGGTAAGCATTTGTAAGTAACCGTCCTTGGTGGAACGTATCATAGTCAAGATCACTCAGTTTTTGTTTTGGCCTGTGCGTAAGTCATAATACAAATACATATCATTTCGATTTCTTTCTTTTGTCCACCAACTGAAGTAATTTCCATAAAATAGTAGCAACTTCTTTTGCCGCCCGTCTCGCCACATATAAAACAAAACCGTTTTGTGTTCCACCTTCGTAAACAGTTTCGTTATACGAGTATCGATTATAGTTATAAATTCTCTCATCTAGTTCACTATGCAGTGTTGGTAAGATGTTTTGCATGTTAAAACTAGCAAACAAAACTGTTTTTATATTTGCCTTCTTTTGGTCTGCTGATAATGTTTTGTTACCGAAGCCTTTTTACTGAAGCAATTCATATTTAGCACTATCTTTATCACTGATTTTAGCATTGTTAAAGTCTCCGCAAATATTAAATTTGTTTTTTGTTGGCAGGCGGTATCCTATGCTAAATTCCTTTGTACAACTTTTCCTGGTTACTCTGCTGCGAGCATATTTGTAACCGTTTTCAGGTGACCATATTTTGTATAATTTTACAGTCTACAAATATTTTCAAATCCTACTGGTAAGTATCTCCATGTTCCATCAAATTCATTGGCAGATTTTGTTGGGCCAAAAAACCTGTCATACGTATAATACCCTCTTTGGCTGTTTCTTCAACGCTTATTTTAATGATACTCTCTGCAAACATATCAGCTATATTTGCTGCCGCTTCCACTACTTGCTTCAGCTTTCTGGACTGAGTTTTGATATATAACGGATTCTAAATGTTTACCAAGTCGTAGGTACTTTTCCTGTGCCTATGTTAATACCTCGTTTACATATTTTACACCTAAAACAAGATTTCCTTTTTAAACATACAGATATATTTTGTGAAAAAAGATCAAGCGATTATATAAATATAACTATGTTATATCATTCAAAACTTCTTACTTACCACACGTACATTGACCCTTTCCTACTGCTTTCTACCCAATAAAACCCTGGTAATTTCACCCAGCCTTTTTGAAAATGTTGTTTGTATTAAATATTCCTCTTCTTACCAGAACTGGGACGGGGCAGGTTTCTGTCAGTTTTGCGATCACTGCTAGTATCTCTATCACTTAACACCAAAATGAATAATTTATTGATCTGTTAATTTGTTAACATTATTAATCAAAACAATTGTATGGTAGACACGTAAGACATAAACATGTAGCATGTAGCCACCGCATTCCCCGGACTTGACTCCTTTGGTTTTTTCTGTGGGGTTATTTGAAATTGAAAGTTTATGTCAACAGACCAAATAATTTAGAGGAGGTACCGCAAAGAATTTGCGCAGAAGTGGAGCAAAGTAGTCCTGACATTTTTGAGCGCAATGTACAAAGTGGTTACACTTGCACTGGCCAGTGCCAAATGGTAGGTGGAGAACAATTTGAACATTTGCGCTAAATTTTGTTGGTTTTCCTTGGTTCAATCTTTTTTTCCATTAAACTTACGTTTCCGTTTTCTAAAATAAAAAATGCTATTTAAAAAAAAATGGTTACATAAGGTACCAATTTTTTGTTATCATCATTTAAGTAGTATGCAGGTCTGTATAGAAACAGCAAAAAATATATAAAACAGCAAAAAATATAATGGTTGTCATTTAAAAAAACTTATATATTATATTAACGTCACCATTCAAAAATAGGTGACGTCATAAATGTAATTTTTACGTCATAAGTTGGCAAATTAAAAGATAAAATTGACCTGTCCGAGCGGTTTTCTTGAAAAAATTAAATAACACATTGATGAATTATGTCCTAAACTTTATCATCACATTGTATATTTGACAAAAAGTGGGTTGTTACCAATACTATGTCAAAATCAGTCCAACAACTTTAATTCGAAACACCTTATTTAGTGAATTTCCGTGGATATATATATATATATATATATATATATATATATATATATATATATATATATATATATATATATATATATATATATATATATATATATATATATATATATATATATCATACTGATAATTAAAAAATAATGGGCCGATTTTTATTGAATTTGGTTAGTAGCTTCTTTTAGTAAATGGCTTGGATATGTTTGTGATCCAGGAAAATCTGACCAGTTTTTTCAGGAAAATTGTGGGTCCCCTTTTGGAAAATTTTACGCGGGTTTCTATTATATAACATATACGCCATATACCGAATTTCAGATCTCTAATGATAAAAGAAAAACAAGTTATGAAAAACATTCCATTTTTGAAATATTTTCATAAAAATTCGCGACCACATAACACACTGGCTTTCTCCAGACTTTTGATTAAATATTTTCTTTTCAAGTTATTCCCATTGTTCCAAATATATATTTTTAAAGTGTCAAAATTTTTGTAGAAATAAAACTGTATTTAAGCTGAAGATTTGGCTTTATAAATAAAAATCAGTATTGTTTTATAAGATTAACATTAGCGCCAGACGTTGTGAGAGAACTGTTGGCATCCAAGACATTTTTGGAAATAGAGATAGTGAAATTTTTTGTGAGATTTTGCAAAAAAAGAATTCGGCAATTCATAATTTGGAACATCTAGTTTAGTTAAATTTTATCTTACACATACACAAGTATAACCTCCCTCATTTATATGTGACTGAGCATGTAATTATTGGTAACAAATAAAGAGATAAGATATAAATAAATTTATGCCTCACGTCCTGTATTAGTGAATTTTCGTAATGGGGAGATCCCGACTTTTAAATTTTGAAAAAATGTTTGCAAATAAGCGCGAACTAGGACCCCTAGAACCCATAACCAGGGTCAGTTTCAATTTTTATATGTTTATATATATATATATATATATATATATATATATATATATATATATATATATATATATATATATATATATATATATATACATATATGAGACATACTTGGTTCTCGGGTTGAACTGCGTCCAGAATTTATGAAAACTCGACGTTTCGGCTCCTGTGAAAACTCAATATGTAAGGACACTCTAAGGCCCCAATCTGCCTACTCCTTAAAGTGGTGGACAAAGGTGGGTAAAGGAAATACTTTTTGTGACAAACAATGTTAGATATTTCTTCCACAAGATTAATCTCTTTTGTAAATTTATTTTTTTTCGCAAGAATATCAGTGCAAGATAAAAGGAAAAAACGCCGTTCTTGTCTATTTCCCAAGCCCCAGAACATGTTAAATACCTTTTGTCTCTATTCATCTGTAAATTTAACTTTACACGCATTTTGACACTCAGAACATGGATTGGAATTAATTTGCCTGACGTTTTCTCTTTAGTCGCTGGAAGATACGTATGATTTTCCATGTGCTCGGTAGTCTTTTGAAATGGCTGTTTAACTTTCTGAACTTTTGTTTGTCTTATTTTCTCTTTTCCTACAATTTTTACTGCATCCTACATTACTAAAGTTATATTCATAATCCTTAACATTTGCTTGAAGATTATTATAATTTTTAGTTTTTATTTTTTGTATTAGGGTTTTTCTATTTGTTTTCCTTTTTTGTTTTTATTTTGGTTTAGTTACCAGTCTTCATTATTATATTATACTATCGTCGATAGTAGCGTCCGATGCATCTAGCAAAAAAACTTCGTTCTCCCCTACTTCGGAAATATCATCTACGCTACTCAATACTCAGAGCGCGCTCGGGAAAATTTTGCCCTTTTAGTGAATTTTCGTAGATAAAAACCACTAATGGGGAGATCTCGACTTTTGAATTTTGAAATTTTTTTTGCAAATGAGCGCGAACTAGGACCCCTAGAACCCATATCCGGGGTCAGTTTCAATTTTTATATGTATATATATATATATATATATATATATATATATATATATATATATATATATATATATATATATATATATATATATATATATATATATGTATGTATCACACCGATAACTCAAAAAATAATGGGCCGATTTTGATAAAATTTGGCATGTACTTTTCTTTTGTAAATGGCTTGGATAAGTTCGTTAGTCAGAAAAATCGGACGTGGTTTTCCGGGAAAATTTTGAGTTTAAATTCGAAAAAAAATTTTATCTCAAAGAATAATAGGCCGATTTTGATAAAATTTGGCATTTACCTTCCTTTTGTAAATGACTTTGATAATTTCGTTAATCAGAAAAATCTGACGAGGTTTTCCAGGAAAATTTTGAGTTTTCATTTGAAATAAATTTTTATCTTAAAAAATAAAAAATCTATAATAACCAAATTTGGTAGGTAGGTTTACGATATAAAAAGTAAAGTATATACCCAAATTTGTTGAATAAAATATTGAAAATTTTTAAACAGTCAAGAAGCTCTCATTTGAAAAAAAATATCATTCTTGAATTTCAACTAAGAACATGTTGAAATAGGACCCAAGCTACAGGATGGTGTTTGAATTTTCCGTTTATCTTTTTTTATTTACAGGATGATTACAAAAAAGCTTTCTCTGTTTTCATGTATACCTTTTCTCCTCGTCAATCGATGGTATGGAGCACAGAATTGACTGGAAATAAAGTTGCTTTTAAAAGAACCTGTGATTGTGGCAAAAAAAATTTTTTTTGGTCTGCGTAGGTCCTTAGTTACTAAGGTAATACTTTCGTTATCTTAGTTACGAACATTTTCAGATGAGAGCATGAATGAGTCTCCTTTAGGAACAAGCATTTTGTAATTGAGTTCTTTAACGACAATTTTCCACCTATGCAGACAAAAAAAATTCAGTGCCCAGAATTAATCGTCCTTTCATGAGTAACTTGAGTTACAGTCAATCGTGCTATCAAACAAAATTTTTAAAACGATTAGGGTTGGGATCATTTTGAGGCTGTATATTGATAGTTCATTTTCAATCAATTTTATTGACTGGGCTTTCTTTCCTGAAGCTTTGGCTTCATATGAGCTCTTTATTACAAAAATGAGTTGACGAGCAGAAAAGTTATACCTGAAAACAGAAAAAGCTCTTTTTTGTAATTCATCCTGTAAATAAAAAGAATAAATGAAACACCATCCTGTAGCTTGGGTTCTATTTCAACGTGATTCTGGTTAAAATTTAAGAAATATATATATTTTTTATTTTCAATGTTTTATTCAACAATCTCTATAACATTTATATGAATTACCTGATGTTTTACAGAACAACGGGCTAATAGTTAGAGGATCGTGCTGGTAAACCATTTAAACAGAGTTCATTTTGATTGCGGAAATAGAATGCTACCTCAAATTTAAAAAGAGATACATTTTCGCGAGCGACGCTTTGAGTGGTGAATAGTTTACTTCACAATCATCAACAGTGTTATCTTCGGTTATGTTAGAAATATAATTCACTTTATTTTCATCAGCAGTCTTATGTTGTGTAAAAAAGGTAAAGGTAAGATGCTTACTGGCAATTAGGCCATTGCTGACCCTTTTTGCTCATCTAAACTAACGTACCCCCCACCTTGAGCTTGATCTCAACGACGACAGTGATTTGAAAAATCATCCGCCACCGGCGAGTCTCGAACCGTCGTCCCTCGAGTCCGTATTGGAAAGTCTTTCCCGCGCGGCCACGGAGGCGCCTCTTATGTTGTGTAACTTTACATACTTTGTCAACGATATTGCTATTTTACAATAATAAATAACTGATTCCGTGATAAGCCTCTCAAAGATGGCCGTAGTTCTTGATACTATTTGCTTGGAAGTTGGTCAGAAAGTAAATCTGTACATATAATAAGGCTACATCCTTGTCAATTGCTAATTATAAACGACGCTCGATTATAGTTTTAAACATTTTTGCTTCTTCCGTGTAAACTGAAATAAAGAGCTTAATTTACCCACAGATCTTACTCAAAAATATTAATGATTGCAAAATAATAAGCCACACAGTTATTAGTTAACTCACCTCACTTAAAATTACTGGATATCGAAGCTAGGTCTGTTGCTTTACATTACGTGTTTGAATTTGTCACTAATCACTCTAACTTATATGGTGGATTTGAGCAGGGACGTGCGGTCCATGGAAGCCATGGAAGTACCGCTTCCTCTAAATATTTCTAGTAAAATTGTGTTTTTCCTTTTATTAGTTTTGAATCTAGCAGTAGGTAGATATTTGGAATATTTATTTAGTTTGGCAATGTAACAAACACCAGACAGACGTGACGACGCTGCATAATATACGATAGGCACAGGCGTGCAAATCCAATAATCTGAAGTGGGGATCGCTTATTTCCTACTGTCTACTGTGTCTACTGTCTCTGTCTATACCACCTTAATACATGCGAAGATTGTTTCATCAATGCAGCTCATATCGTCTCTAGTAAGCGGTTTAAAATCCGCTTATGTGTTAAGGTAACCCCTACCAGATGGAATTATAATGGCCGCCTAGTTGAGACAATGGATCAATATAGCCAGTCACTAATATATTTTAAATGAAAGAAGTTGGGATATTGAAACGATTAACATTTTCAGGAGATATTTGGACCTTATTATCGAACGATTTAAACTTTCTACTGGTTATACTTGCGTCAATTTTCCCATAGATGCATGTATTGTTTGATATACTCCAAACAAAAACGGACAACATAGGCTACCGTCCCAATAAAATTAACGAATTTAAAAACAAAATCTTGGAAAAAGGGGATAGTTAAAATAATTTTGGTAGAAAGTTGAATAGCTTAACATAAGTGTACAAAGAAAACGACTACGAATTGCTAATGTTGGGGATGTTCACACTTCCTATAAACGCTTGTTTGTGGAAATTATGAATAACGTAAATAAATAATTAAAGCACCGTTTTAGATATATTGGTGACCTGAAGTTCCCTGACCTAGCATATTTCTGCAGCAGGAAGCTGTGCTCAAAGAGACATTTAAGTGCTTACGACAAGTTTACGGCATTTTTTATGTATAGAGCTTCATGTCCCATTGAGTGTATTATATGAAATGCCAGAAATAAATGAGATACAAAATGGTGCAAAGCGAGCTTGACACTGTGTTGGTAAACTTTGTGAATTAGTATTAACTATATCATCGCAAGTGCGTCCGTTAAACACATTTTTTCAGTTTTAAAATGCATACAAAATTCGGAACCATACAGGAGAAGAGCGAGTGTCAAGTCTTGCAGTGATATCCATTAAAGAGGATTTTATTAAAACGCTTTCACAAAGTTCCCAATTTTACGACGATGTCATAAAAGAATAAAAAAATAAAACAGGAGAGGCGAATTGTAGTAGTTTTGAGTAGATAGGTCAGTGTGTTTTGACATAATAATAATTGTCATTTTGTATGGTTAGTGCATGGCCGCACTGAAAAATTGTAAATTATGCCAACGAAACTTATTTATTGGCCACAATATTATTTTAAATGAAATTTCTAATTATATATCTGAGAAATCTGGCCATTATAATCCGTTTATTTCCTTATTTGAGAACCCACCGCAGGTCCCTGGATTTCAGCGATGAACATAAAACAGTTCTATACCACTGCAAAGTTTGTAATTTACATACGAATACTCAGTAATTCGTGTGGTAAAATTTAGTACTGAGTTTTAGACCTCTGCAATATTACGTTGTTCGGTGCAAAGTTTGTGCGAGTTAGAATTTGTTTTCAGTGAAAATATCTAAATACTCTTTATTTAAAACATCTTTTTGTTGAGGCTTACGAAATTAATTTATGGATTATTCTTTTATTATCGATTCTTGTGGCAGACCCTTATACCACACTGTATAGAATTATCTGCTGTATTATATTTTGCTAAAATATCTATTTCTTCTAGTGAATTTAGCAACTTTTTAATTTTGAAAAAAGTTCTCCAAATGAGCGTGAACTAGGCTCTTTAGAGGCCCTAGAACACATATCCGGGGTCAGTTTTAATTTTATGTATATATATATATATATATATATATATATATATATATATATATATATATATATATATATATATATATATATATATATATATATATATATATACATACAGGGTGTCCCATGCTTTTGGTACTTTATTCAGGGGACTAAAACAAATCTAAAATTAGGAGTGGAAAGCTTTCCGATTGTCATTTGTTATGGAGTTATTGATAAAAAAACGAATGGATATTTAAACAAAATAATGTCCTATTGCTACAACAGCTGTTCAAACAAATCGCTTTCTACTTCTAGCAGACATTCGCGTGATCTTTCATGGAAGCACGAACTCTTTGGAGCATGTTTTCATCTACGAATGTCACAGCAGCATGAATACGGGCTACAATTGACAGCAGGTTCGTTATAAAGTTTTTCCTTAAAAAACCCAGGAAAATATTTAATGGCTTAAGAGATCAGGAGATTTAGGAGACCATCCTATGGTTCCACCTCGTCCCATCCATCGCTCTGGGAAATTGTGATTCAGGAAACTTCTTACTTGTAATTTATAATGGGCCGAGGTTCCATAATGTTGGAACCAATAATTAAATCTATGGGGTAAGGGAACTTCATCGAGTAATGGTAGAGGTAAATTCTCATTTAAAAATTGAAAGTATAAGGCAAAATTAAGTTGGCCAGATATAATGCGTGGACCAATTGCATTGTTATGTAACAATTCAGCACAAATGTTTAATAACAATCTTGTTTGAAAATATGTTTTACGTGTGAAGTGAGGGTTTTCATGTCTCCATTCATGTAAGTTATGAGTATTTATGATATCTGTTTCAGTATATGTGAGTTCATTACTCCAAAGAATCTTCTTAATAAAATATAGATCATAATTTATACTTTACACCAACCATCTACAAAAATTTACCCGAAGCTCCCGATCCCCATCATGTAAAAAACGGACCTTTTCAGCTCTATATGGATACGTACAATTTTCCCTTAATAACCTGTTAATTGTATTCTTTCCAAAATGGATTTGGGACGATGTAATTCGAAGGCTTGTGCTTGGTTCCCTCTAAATATATTCAAGAATTTGCTCTTCTTGCTTGACGGTTAGGTGACATGTTTCCAGTAATCTTTGTTCCACCTGTCGTATAGTTTTTGCGTCAAGGTGCCGACGATTTGGATAGTTTTCCACGTACGTCCTTACCGCAGCAGTCGCATTATCATTACAGGCGCCTTATACTTTCAACATATCGACGTATGGGTGATTAGAGTAGTGCCATTCCACAAACTTAAATAAATTACAAAACTGATAGTTGACCCGTTTTAATATGACAGACGAGTTCGTGCATTTTTACATCGCTATAGTAAGCCCATAATTATTACTGTATTATGATTCAGAACTAATTTAAGCTATATTTTTATAAAACTTTTTATCAATTGCACCAAGGCTTCTTAAGTGTGCCTAAAGTTAACTTAGGACTTTGACGTGGTGAATGGAAATTGAAATGTAAAATGTCACAGCCACAGCTATGCTTAACTTAACCAACGCTTAAATAGTCTCGGTTTTAGTTCCCTGAATAAAGTGTCAAAAGCACAGGCGTCAATTCTGCGTTTCCTGCGTTCCCTTTGCAAATATCTTAAATAAGTGTGTTAGTCAGAAAAATCGGACCAGTTTTCCCTGAAAATTTTGGGTTTTCTTACGGAAAATTTTTATATTTCCGGAAATAACGAAGCCATGACAACCAAATTTAATACGCATGTGTGTGTCGGTATGTATCGCACCGATAACTCACAAAATATTTGGCCAATTTTGATCAAGTTTGGTGAGTGCGGTCCCTTTGCAAGTAGCTTAAATAAGTTTTTTAGGAAAATCGGGCCAGTTTTTTCTGGAAAATTTTGGGTGTTGTTACTGAAAATTTATATATTTCCGGAAATAACGAAGCCATTACAACCAAATTTAATACGCAGGTTTATATTATGAAACGTATACTATATATTAAAATTTAGTCTCTAAATTAAAAGAAAAAAAATTATAGGCCTTTAAAGAAAACAAAATTGGGTGCCACTGACGACTAGAGAAACGCACAAAGCAAAATATTTTGTTTCGATAACAAAATCTATTGTATATTACAGACTAACATGATTCAGCTTTTTGGCACAAAAAAGTCAAGAAATACCAAAAAAAAATTATTTGAAAATTTCATAGTTTCTGTTCTTTCAACGTCAAAGTCGCGATTGAAACGTCAAAATTGACTACTTTTAGGCAAAAAAACTGATGCGAATACGGGTTATATAAAGGAAATGTCGCAAAAGGTGTGTTTTACAAACCTCAAGTTTCAGGCTCAACCATCATTGTCATTCATTTTACTAAAATATTTGCAGAAAATTTATTTCAAATAGACCCCTCCTCTGATGCTTTGAGTTTTAGTTATAGAGTTTATGATTTAATATAGTCTATAATTTTTAGCGATATTGCGCAGAAAAAAATCGCTAATTACACAGGCTAATAAAGCGATTAGCAGTTACATAAAGGGTAACGGTTCACAAAAATATTGTCAAATATTAAAACTGAAAGTACAAAAGGTCATGCAAATCTAGTCGACAACCGTCATAAGTTAAAGACAGCATTTTCACATTAAAAAGGACAACGATAAAACTCAGCAGGAGCCAATTCAAGTTAAGAAGATAAAAATTAATTAAAAACTAGAGACGAACACAACACAAAGAGCTAATCAGGCTGCACAGCTGAGGAGAACTTTCAAAAAATTTGATAGCGTTAATTGTTTTCGAGTTACTTCAATTGTTTTGCAACATTTCACATATTCGGCACATATAAAAAATTATGATACGGCGTTTTTATCAATAGATATTCGAGTCCCAGGAAAATGACGCATTCAGAGATGTTTTCGTTTATATTATTCGTCGAAAAAATCGAGATGGCGTATACAGGTACTCTCAAATAATCACCGCATTTGAAAAAATTCAAACTGCCGTAACTTAATATTTATTAATGGAACAGCCTGTATGTTGGGTTTCAGAAGCGAAAGGGATGCCCTTTGCCTCAAGTTTTGTATAACACTCCCTATATGTACAGATTCTAGTTTTGGAAATATTTACATTTATAATCGCATGCCATGATTCACGTAGGGATCACTTATGGTTTTTTTCTCAGTTTTTTATTCAATTCTAACAACCGATCAAATTATGTCATTATTTAGCAAATTTTCAAAGAAAAATACTAATATTGAAATGGGGCTTGGTACAAAAGAGGTAAGAAATAATTAATTTTATATGTTTATCTATGATTACACTTTCATAATATACAAGTTGTTGAAAAATTGTTATCACGAATGTCAAAGGAAACTTCAAAGTGGCAGACTCCATAACGTTCTTATTACAGTGACATGAACATATGAGTGTTTTTCCGCTTATATATTAGTGAATTTTTATTTTAAAAAATTCACTAATAGAGAGGTATTGATGGTGAGACTTTGCAAAAATTTTTTCAAATGAGCGCGATATAGGACCCCTAGAACCCATATCCGGGGTCAGTTTCATTTTTTATATGTTTATATATATATATATATATATATATATATATATATATATATATATATATATATATATATATATATATATATATATATATATATATATATCTTTAGGAATATTGCACTACACTGTAATCACTTTTAAATATACACTTTATTTGTTTGCTGTACGTTTGTGATTTCTTATTGGTTTGCGTGGACTGCAGTTTCGAACCGTCCCGGTTCATCATCAGCACGCTACTGGCTGCTATCGCTCCTGTCTGGTCTACGTCGGAGATTGTAGGTGGCGCACGCGCCGTGAGCTTCTAGTGGTCGGTTTCCTGTTCTCTGATTGGTTGTGCCTTCGGACTGTGTCGTGTGTATCGGTCTTCTGTCTTGATCACTGTGGTTTAATAATTTGTCTATTTGTATGGCCTTTATTAAGTTTTGTTTAAATGTTTGTACTTGGATTTGTTCTGGCATTAATTGTTTTCTATTGTTTGTTTGTTGAATGTAGTATTGTTCCCAGATTTCCATTTTTTTGTGGTCTTTAACATGTTTCATTAGTTTTAATTGGGTGATGTCTGGTTTTTGGTGTTTTGTGCCGTGAATGTGTGTAGCTACGTTTGATTTGTAGCTAGGTATGTGGATTTTATCCAATGTTGTTATATGTTCTTTGAATCTTGTTTCTATTGATTTCTTTGTCATTCCTATATATTTTTTATTGCATGTGTTACATTCTATTTGATATATTCCGTTTAATTCATGTGGGTTGTGTTCTTGTTTTTTATTTATTTTGTTTATTATTTTGTTATTGGTTTTGTAGCTCATTTTTAAGTCATATTGTTTGAGTGTTTGTGTTATTTTTTTGATGTGGTGGTTATAAGTGAATGTTGTGTATTTTGTGTTTGTTTCCGGTGTTTTGTTTTCGGTTTTGTTGATTTGTTTGTTTTTGATTTGTTTTACTAGCTTTTCTATTGTTTTTTTGTTGTATCCATTTCTTTCTGCTATTTGTATTATGATGTTGTACTCCTTTTCTCGTTCGTCGTTATGAAGTGGTATATTTAGCATTCTGTTTATTAAGTATCTGTATGCGGCCATTTTGTGTGTATGTGGGTGTAGTGAGTGTTTAGGTATAGTGATGTCTGTTTGTGTGGGTTTTCTGTATATTTTGTATTCAAGCTGGTTTTCTTTTCTGATTAGTGTTAAGTCTAGGAAGTTTATGGTGTTGTTTGATTCTTTTTCTATTGTAAATTTTATGTTTCTGTTAATTTGGTTTATTTTTTCGAGGATATTGTCTATGTTGGTTTTTTGATTGTCGTATATTATTAATATATCATCGACGTATCTTATCCATTTAATGTTTGGGTCTGTCTCTTTTATGATGGTGTTGATTTTATCTTCTAACTGTTGTATGTATATTTCTGCCATAATGCTTGATAGTGGAGATCCCATTGGTAGTCCATCTTCTTGGATGTAATATTCTCCGTTGAACTCAAAGTAATTTTGTTTTAATATGATGTTTAATATTTCGCTAATTTGTTGTTTTTTGTTGTTATTTTGCATTTTATTTTCGATTATATTTGTAGTTTCGTTAATTGGTATATTGGTGTACATATTTGTTATGTCAAATGAGGCAAGTCGTGTGTTTTTGTTTATGTTTATATTTTCTAGTTTATCCACTAGTTCTATGGAGTTTTTTATGTTAAATTTGTTTTCTAGTTGTATTTCTTGTTTTAGTACTTGGTCCATTTCCTTTGCTATTTTGTATGAAGGTGCATCTTTGAAGTTGATGAGTGGTCTTATTGGGTATCCCGTTTTGTGTATTTTTATTATTCCTGTCATTGGTGGTGCTTTAGGGTTGTTGTTATAATAATGTGTTGTTTTTTGGTTGAATATTGTCTTGTGTTTTTTTATGATGTTTAATATTTGATTTTGGAATTTTTTCGTTGGGTTTTCGTTCAGTTTTTTGCATTTGTTTGTTGAGATGAAAGTGTTTGTTTTTTCTATATAGTCCTGTGTTTTTATTGCTATTAGTGCGTCGCTTTTATCTGTTTTTGCTATTGTTATGTTGTTATATGTGACTTTGTTTCTTATTTGTTTGATCATTTTTTCATGTGTATGGTTTTTTGATTTAGTCTTGTCAATAATTCTGTTTATTTCTGTTGCTAGTTGGTTTTTCAGTGGTTCTAAGTTTGGGCTATTTATTGAGTTTATCGCGTGTTGTGTGTCCACTATTATGTTCTCTATTGTAGATTTTTTTGTATCTAAAAAGTTGGTTTTTATGTTGTTTTCTATGAATTCTTTTTCTTCTTTTGTGAATTTTGTGTCTGTTATGTTTATAAATCTATCCTGAAATATGTGGTGTGTTGTGGTTGTTATGTTTACATTATCTAGTTTGTTCTTTTTAAGGTTGTGTAGTTTTTTGTTTATTTTCTCTAATTTGTGTTTATAATCGGTTTTTATGTTGTGCATTATATTGTTATATGTTTGTGTCCATGTGTCGTATTTCATCTGGTTTGCTAATAAAAGATGAAGTCTATATAATTTTTTTGTAAGTGTGGTTATGTTGCTGTATTGATGTTTTATTTCGTTCGTGATGTATAGTTTTTCTGCTTGTGTTTGGGTGTATTTGGCCGTATTGGTATGGTTATGAACAGTGATTTTAGCGTATTTTGGTGTTAATTTGTGTCTTAGGCATTCTCTATTGAAGTACCTATATGTTGGCTTTGTTATAATATATTTTCCTGTAAGTATTTTTGAATAATTTGATGTTTGTCTGTATGTTATCGCTGTCATGTTGGCCATTTTGTGTGTTATTATCTTGTGTTGTATTCATGTTTCTGGAATTTTCCCTATTTTGTAGTTACTCACTGTACACGTGTTATTAGTATGTTCGTTATTGGTGTTAATTATTTGTGCGTTATTACCTTGTGTGGCTTTAATATCTTTAGGAATATTGCACTACACTGTAATCACTTTTAAATATACACTTTATTTGTTTGCTGTACGTTTGTGATTTCTTATTGGTTTGCGTGGACTGCAGTTTCGAACCGTCCCGGTTCATCATCAGCACGCTACTGGCTGCTATCGCTCCTGTCTGGTCTACGTCGGAGATTGTAGGTGGCGCACGCGCCGTGAGCTTCTAGTGGTCGGTTTCCTGTTCTCTGATTGGTTGTGCCTTCGGACTGTGTCGTGTGTATCGGTCTTCTGTCTTGATCACTGTGGTTTAATAATTTGTCTATTTGTATGGCCTTTATTAAGTTTTGTTTAAATGTTTGTACTTGGATTTGTTCTGGCATTAATTGTTTTCTATTGTTTGTTTGTTGAATGTAGTATTGTTCCCAGATTTCCATTTTTTTGTGGTCTTTAACATGTTTCATTAGTTTTAATTGGGTGATGTCTGGTTTTTGGTGTTTTGTGCCGTGAATGTGTGTAGCTACGTTTGATTTGTAGCTAGGTATGTGGATTTTATCCAATGTTGTTATATGTTCTTTGAATCTTGTTTCTATTGATTTCTTTGTCATTCCTATATATTTTTTATTGCATGTGTTACATTCTATTTGATATATTCCGTTTAATTCATGTGGGTTGTGTTCTTGTTTTTTATTTATTTTGTTTATTATTTTGTTATTGGTTTTGTAGCTCATTTTTAAGTCATATTGTTTGAGTGTTTGTGTTATTTTTTTGATGTGGTGGTTATAAGTGAATGTTGTGTATTTTGTGTTTGTTTCCGGTGTTTTGTTTTCGGTTTTGTTGATTTGTTTTTTTTGATTTGTTTTACTAGCTTTTCTATTGTTTTTTTGTTGTATCCATTTCTTTCTGCTACATACACACAAAATGGCCGCATACAGATACTTAATAAACAGAATGCTAAATATACCACTTCATAACGACGAACGAGAAAAGGAGTACAACATCATAATACAAATAGCAGAAAGAAATGGATACAACAAAAAAACAATAGAAAAGCTAGTAAAACAAATCAAAAACAAACAAATCAACAAAACCGAAAACAAAACACCGGAAACAAACACAAAATACACAACATTCACTTATAACCACCACATCAAAAAAATAACACAAACACTCAAACAATATGACTTAAAAATGAGCTACAAAACCAATAACAAAATAATAAACAAAATAAATAAAAAACAAGAACACAACCCACATGAATTAAACGGAATATATCAAATAGAATGTAACACATGCAATAAAAAATATATAGGAATGACAAAGAAATCAATAGAAACAAGATTCAAAGAACATATAACAACATTGGATAAAATCCACATACCTAGCTACAAATCAAACGTAGCTACACACATTCACGGCACAAAACACCAAAAACCAGACATCACCCAATTAAAACTAATGAAACATGTTAAAGACCACAAAAAAATGGAAATCTGGGAACAATACTACATTCAACAAACAAACAATAGAAAACAATTAATGCCAGAACAAATCCAAGTACAAACATTTAAACAAAACTTAATAAAGGCCATACAAATAGACAAATTATTAAACCACAGTGATCAAGACAGAAGACCGATACACACGACACAGTCCGAAGGCACAACCAATCAGAGAACAGGAAACCGACCACTAGAAGCTCACGGCGCGTGCGCCACCTACAATCTCCGACGTAGACCAGACAGGAGCGATAGCAGCCAGTAGCGTGCTGATGATGAACCGGGACGGTTCGAAACTGCAGTCCACGCAAACCAATAAGAAATCACAAACGTACAGCAAACAAATAAAGTGTATATTTAAAAGTGATTACAGTGTAGTGCAATATTCCTAAAGATATTAAAGCCACACAAGGTAATAACGCACAAATAATTAACACCAATAACGAACATACTAATAACACGTGTACAGTGAGTAACTACAAAATAGGGAAAATTCCAGAAACATGAATACAACACAAGATAATAACACACAAAATGGCCAACATGACAGCGATAACATACAGACAAACATCAAATTATTCAAAAATACTTACAGGAAAATATATTATAACAAAGCCAACATATACTTCAATAGAGAATGCCTAAGACACAAATTAACACCAAAATACGCTAAAATCACTGTTCATAACCATACCAATACGGCCAAATACACCCAAACACAAGCAGAAAAACTATACATCACGAACGAAATAAAACATCAATACAGCAACATAACCACACTTACAAAAAAATTATATAGACTTCATCTTTTATTAGCAAACCAGATGAAATACGACACATGGACACAAACATATAACAATATAATGCACAACATAAAAACCGATTATAAACACAAATTAGAGAAAATAAACAAAAAACTACACAACCTTAAAAAGAACAAACTAGATAATGTAAACATAACAACCACAACACACCACATATTTCAGGATAGATTTATAAACATAACAGACACAAAATTCACAAAAGAAGAAAAAGAATTCATAGAAAACAACATAAAAACCAACTTTTTAGATACAAAAAAATCTACAATAGAGAACATAATAGTGGACACACAACACGCGATAAACTCAATAAATAGCCCAAACTTAGAACCACTGAAAAACCAACTAGCAACAGAAATAAACAGAATTATTGACAAGACTAAATCAAAAAACCATACACATGAAAAAATGATCAAACAAATAAGAAACAAAGTCACATATAACAACATAACAATAGCAAAAACAGATAAAAGCGACGCACTAATAGCAATAAAAACACAGGACTATATAGAAAAAACAAACACTTTCATCTCAACAAACAAATGCAAAAAACTGAACGAAAACCCAACGAAAAAATTCCAAAATCAAATATTAAACATCATAAAAAAACACAAGACAATATTCAACCAAAAAACAACACATTATTATAACAACAACCCTAAAGCACCACCAATGACAGGAATAATAAAAATACACAAAACGGGATACCCAATAAGACCACTCATCAACTTCAAAGATGCACCTTCATACAAAATAGCAAAGGAAATGGACCAAGTACTAAAACAAGAAATACAACTAGAAAACAAATTTAACATAAAAAACTCCATAGAACTAGTGGATAAACTAGAAAATATAAACATAAACAAAAACACACGACTTGCCTCATTTGACATAACAAATATGTACACCAATATACCAATTAACGAAACTACAAATATAATCGAAAATAAAATGCAAAATAACAACAAAAAACAACAAATTAGCGAAATATTAAACATCATATTAAAACAAAATTACTTTGAGTTCAACGGAGAATATTACATCCAAGAAGATGGACTACCAATGGGATCTCCACTATCAAGCATTATGGCAGAAATATACATACAACAGTTAGAAGATAAAATCAACACCATCATAAAAGAGACAGACCCAAACATTAAATGGATAAGATACGTCGATGATATATTAATAATATACGACAATCAAAAAACCAACATAGACAATATCCTCGAAAAAATAAACCAAATTAACAGAAACATAAAATTTACAATAGAAAAAGAATCAAACAACACCATAAACTTCCTAGACTTAACACTAATCAGAAAAGAAAACCAGCTTGAATACAAAATATACAGAAAACCCACACAAACAGACATCACTATACCTAAACACTCACTACACCCACATACACACAAAATGGCCGCATACAGATACTTAATAAACAGAATGCTAAATATACCACTTCATAACGACGAACGAGAAAAGGAGTACAACATCATAATACAAATAGCAGAAAGAAATGGATACAACAAAAAAACAATAGAAAAGCTAGTAAAACAAATCAAAAACAAACAAATCAACAAAACCGAAAACAAAACACCGGAAACAAACACAAAATACACAACATTCACTTATAACCACCACATCAAAAAAATAACACAAACACTCAAACAAATATGACTTAAAAATGAGCTACAAAACCAATAACAAAATAATAAACAAAATAAATAAAAAACAAGAACACAACCCACATGAATTAAACGGAATATATCAAATAGAATGTAACACATGCAATAAAAAATATATAGGAATGACAAAGAAATCAATAGAAACAAGATTCAAAGAACATATAACAACATTGGATAAAATCCACATACCTAGCTACAAATCAAACGTAGCTACACACATTCACGGCACAAAACACCAAAAACCAGACATCACCCAATTAAAACTAATGAAACATGTTAAAGACCACAAAAAAATGGAAATCTGGGAACAATACTACATTCAACAAACAAACAATAGAAAACAATTAATGCCAGAACAAATCCAAGTACAAACATTTAAACAAAACTTAATAAAGGCCATACAAATAGACAAATTATTAAACCACAGTGATCAAGACAGAAGACCGATACACACGACACAGTCCGAAGGCACAACCAATCAGAGAACAGGAAACCGACCACTAGAAGCTCACGGCGCGTGCGCCACCTACAATCTCCGACGTAGACCAGACAGGAGCGATAGCAGCCAGTAGCGTGCTGATGATGAACCGGGACGGTTCGAAACTGCAGTCCACGCAAACCAATAAGAAATCACAAACGTACAGCAAACAAATAAAGTATATATATATATATATATATATATATATATATATATATATATATACATATATATATATATATATATATATATATATATATATATATATATATATATATATATATATATATATATATATATATATATATATATATATATATATATATGTATCCGTCTGATAACTCAAAAAATAATTAACCGATTGCAATGAAACTCGGCAAGTGCCTTTCTTTTATTAATAGGTTGGATGAGTTCGTTAGGCAGGAAAATCGGACAGTTTTTTCAGGGAAAATTAATTTTTCTTTAAAAAAAATTTTTTTCCCCGAAAATAACAAACCTGTTTTAATTAAATTTACTATATATGTTGCCTTGGGAGAGGACTTACTAAGTATCAAAATTCAACTTTCTCAGTTTATAAAAAAATGAGTTATTCAAATTTTAAATTTTCTTTTGAAACAATTTTTTTTCTCCAAAAATTACAAAGTTATTTTAATGAAATTTGGTGGATATCTTGTCCTAGGAAATACCTTACTACCTACCAAAATTAAACTTTCTAAGATTATGGAAAACTGAGTTAATCAAATTTTTATAGCTCACTGCAGTATTAAAATCAATGGTATTTTCCTCACTATTGTATAAACACGTGTGTCGGGGACTGACCGAATTCATTCCCAGTTGCTTTGATCTACTCATATTCGTTGAATATGTTAGAAACGTGGTATCTACTTCATTCCAAGTCACTATTAACCGACTATTTATGAAATCAAATAAGTAAATTAAATCGATTGTCATAAAATATGTAGTGTATTAAGACTAAGGGAGAAAGAAATAAAACATATATAACTGTGCACACCTAGCTCACTAGGAGAAATCGCCACTGCTTGAGAGAGGTATTGTCACAGCATAATATCTTATTAAAGTTCATTTGTAAATAGGTTTAATTTATATATATATATATATATATATATATATATATATATATATATATATATATATATATATATATATATATATATATATATATATATATATATATATATATATATATATATATATATATATATATATATATATATATGTGTGTGTGTGTGTGTGTGTGTGTGTGTGTGTGTGTGTGTGTGTGTGTGTGTGTGTATGTATCCGTCTTATAACTCAAAAAATAATGAACCGATTTCGATGAAACTTGGCAACTGCCTTTATTTTATTAATGGCTTGGATGAGTTCGTTATTCAGAAAAATCGGACGGGGTTTCCTGGAAAAATTTTGAGTTTTCTTTCGAAAAAAAATTTTTCTCCGAAAGTAACAAAGCTGTTTTAATGAAATTTACTATATATGTTGCCTCAGGAGAGATATTACTACGTACCAAAATTAAACTTTCTAAGTTTAGAGAAAATTGAGTTATTCCAATTTTAAATTTTCTTTCGAAAAAAATTTTTTCTCCGAAAATTACAAAGTTATTTAAATGAAATTATGTGGATATCTTGCCTTAGGAAAGACCTTACTACGTATTAAAATTAAGCTCTAAGTTTATAGAAAATTGAGTTATTTAAATTTGAAACATTTAATAAAAATTCACTACCATAACGCACTTGCTGCGTCCCGAGTTTTTTTTTATTCCACTGATTCAAATTTCGGTGAAACGTTGAAACATTTTTTTTACATTTTAATTAAAGATTAGGAAGGTATATAATTTGCATTTTATGTATTCCTTTAGCAAATTTTTGTGTAAAAAATACTTGTGTTTCCGTAGAAATAGTTCTTTATGAGATTTTTCTGAAATTTTGGTAATTAATAATAAATGTTTAATAAGTTATTGTAAAAAAAATGTTTTCGCATTTTCGTAAAAAAATTGTTTGCAAATGTTCATGCAAACATTTTTTTGTAAGTTTCGTCGAAAAGCTTTCCATGATAATTATATCTTGGTATGTGGGTAAATAGCTTGAAGAGGTTCATTGGCTAGGAGGGGTTTGTTCAGGAACATTTTAAGTCATATTCGAAACATCTTTCTACTTTTTTAAACAATAAAATTATTTTCATGAAAACAATATTTTACATTGTTTCTACTATATAGGTTATACTGGTAACCAAAGTTAATGCCTGCTTTCATTAAAAAAAGACGTATTTACTATTAAAAACATTTTTCAGACAATTCGCTACCATAACCCACTTGCTGCGTCCAGACTTTTTTTGCTATTGCCCTGGTTTGGTTGAAAGGTATTACTTATACGAAAGTTAGTTAATTATTAAGCAGCGCAAAGAAAAATATCATATTATGTATCTCAGCGCAGCATCACGTCAGCCTTGTTGTTGTTACAAGCAATTAATGTCGAGTTCAATCTAGATAGAACGAAGGAGTTAGCATCATCACATGATGTTTTTAATTAGATAGAATCCCTTGGGGAGTCGCATATTGACCTTAATTAAGTATATTTAAATTCTGAGATGTTTCTTATTAGTTATATGCGGAGTCACCTTCTATTGTTTTTCTTTGATCGTTTCTTATATGTGGTTTGCATTACAAACTTTTCATTTCTGAAACAAATTAAATTTGTATTATACAATAAAAAACTTCGAGACGCAGCAAGTGAGTTATGGTAGTGAATTTTCATAAAAATGTTTTTAATAGCAAATATGTGTGGGTTTTTTCAGAAAGTAGGCATCAAATTTGATTACCAGTATAACATATATAGTAATAAAAACAATGTGCCATGTTTCATCAAAATTACTTTCTTGTTTGAAAACGCACAAAAATTTCCGAAAGTAAACTTAAAGTGTAATCGAAAAAATCCGTTTCTTGGTCAACATTATAGGTTAATAGCAAATTGAGCTTCTCAACTATGAAGCATTTAATCAAAATTCGCTACCGTAACGCACTTGCTGCGTCCAGAATTTCTTTACTTAAAAACATGCATTATATTGCGATGGAAAATGCAAAAATGCAATAACATAAGGCAGGTTCGACTAAAAAAAAATATTTCTATCACCGACGACTTATGGGCCACACTGTGATTGTAGAAATAGTTTTTTAAGATGTAGCTCAAGACACCCTATAATTAATGTATAATATTTTTTTCATATCTTGTATAATAAGGGATATATTGAGCTTTATTGATTTTTTACGAAAATTCGACAAAAGTTATATACCATTAAAATATCAGAGAAAGGGTCTATTTGAAATGAATTTTCTGGAAACATTTTAGTAAAATGAAGGACAATGACGGTTGAAACTAAGACTTCAGGGTTTGTTAAACATTCTTCTTGAGATATTTTCTTTCCATAGCCCGTATTAGATTTAAGTTCTTTGCCTAAATGTTGCCAATTTTGACATTTTAAATTGTCACTTTGACGTTTTGAGGAAAACTCCAATTTATTTGTCTTTAAATGCCCATAACTTTTTTGTCTTTTGACCTATAGTGCTAAATTTTGGTAGGTAATTTACCTATAGCAATATAAAACTATGGTTGCCCTTACTTTGTTATTTCCGGAGATATGAATTTTTTTCGAAAAAAACACAACATTTTCCGGGAAAACCTCGAACGATTTTCCTGGCTAACGAACTTGTCCAAGCCACTTGCAAAAGGAAGGTATTCACCAAATTTTATCAAAATCGGTTAATTATTTTTTGAGTTATCGGTGTGATACATACATATATATATATATATATATATATATATATATATATATATATATATATATATATATATATATATATATATATATATATATATATATATAAACATATAAAAGTGAAACTGACCCCGGATATGGGTTCTAGGGGGTCCTAGTTCGCGCTCATTTGTAAAAATTTTTTCAAAATTCAAAAGTCGGGATCTCTCCATTAGTGATTTTTTTCTACGAAAATTCACTAAAGTAAATGCAAGTACACTTTGGAGTATTCCATTCACTACAACACATCATTTTTAGACCTAAAAATCGTTTCACTAACACTGTTAGCTTCACCCGAGGATGATTAAGCCAGTTTATATTTATATATAATATATAAATTATATAATATTATGTTTTATGTGCTGTAATTAAAAGGTTGTGTCGCAAAAAATACGATCTTCACCGTCCTACAAACATGTCGCTTTGTAGAACGATGCATTTAAATATTTTTTCTGGATTAGTGTCAAATAGTGGCATCATTGAACTCAGGTATCCGCAAATTATACAAAGCGTTTATAATGTCATTTTTCGCCGAAGAGATTGTGTGTCTTTTGTTTCTTTAACGTCGGCCTATTTCCGCGACTATGGCAAATCACCGACGTCAGGGAGCAATTTCACCTCACTATACTGGAAATTTTGCCGAACCCCTGCCTTTCTGTAATGAGGGTTGGGACCTTTAACGTGCCCAACACCGCATCGACACGGGACCGACGGCTTTACGCCCCCTCCGAGATAAATGAAGTCAAAACTTATTGCCTCATTCAAGTAGAAAACTTACAAGTATTGTTTTCATGTTCGGCTAGACCAGGCCATTGCTCACAATTTTCATAAACTATTTTCTATGCCAAAATAAACCGTTGACTGTTTTTCAAATTTATAGATAATACTTCCGCAAATACCTTAAAAAGACTGATTAGTAGGCTTTATAATTAGTTTCTGTACCGGCGTGAAGATAGCTGACACGCGATAATAGAAAAAGCAGCCAGTACAAGCGGGCAGTGGCGCGCATCTAAAGCCTCAACGGGCAAAAAACCTGTGATTAGCCCCGAGGTACTGTGTAGCGAGAGAACTCGTCAAACAGATTTCTATTAGAATAAGTGATGGAGGTATCAACCAAAATGTATGAAAATTAAAAGCATATGAATGTTTAAATACAAATCCTAAGAAATTATAATTAGTCTCAAAAAAGTTATTACCTAATGGGTCGAATATCAAAGAACATTTAAAAGATTTTATGGTTAATAAAATGATTTCCTAATGACAGGTCACACACACACACACCATCACACACACGCGCACACACACACGTGCGCGCACACACACACACACACATGCACACATCTACAGAATACCCCGGAAGCCAATTTATCCAATTACCTTCTTACATTGGCAAAAAGTAAAATCTATAACTCCTTCATATCTTACCACAAGGGCGAACGAATGTCAGTAAATTATAAATATTCCTATCTCGCAAGACTCAAATCAAGAATTCACCAAGAGTACGCTTGGCATCTTGGTAACGGAAACATCTCCCATTTTGAAGGCGTATAGTGTCCAAAAACAGTGCTGTGTAAGATTGAAGAAAAAGACCTAATTTTTTCACAGATTTTAAATGTGTAACTATTTAGAAGACAATAACCGACTGTATTTGGCGTGTAACCTCCTCCTTTTCTTGATCAAACATTGTGAGTTCCAATTATATATATTGTATATAATTATGTGCAAACATTGTGTATGTGAATATTGTACGTATTTGTATTTGAAGTAGATATAAGTTATTTATTATTAATGTTACTATGACTTGTATTGATTACATGACATAATAACACACACACGCACGCACACACACACCATTATATATATATATATATATATATATATATATATATATATATATATATATATATATATATATATATACATACATAATATGTACAGTGTCCACATAGTGTGGGGGTGAAACATATCTCGCTAATTTTCGAAGATATAGAAAAAGTTCAAAGATTAGCTGTCCTTCATTTCTTAGGCTCTACGAAATAAAAATAATGCGTTGTATACAGGTGTCTCAAATTTCTTGTACCGACATCAACTTCATTTTTTAAATGGAAGCCCATACTTTTTATGGCATGTTCAGATTACCGGCAAAAAACAAAGGATATGCTGTCATAATTTTTTTTTTCGAAATCCCAATAATTTTCCAGTTATTCGAAAAGTCGTGTGAAAAATAAATTTTTTATCGCTCTACAAAAATATTATATAGCTTTTTAACAACCTATATTGTGTTAATTTTCTGACGAATTAGTTTCAGATAGTGGCTTGATCAAAATCAA
This sequence comes from Tillus elongatus, assembly GCA_964006375.1. Classification (NCBI taxonomy): domain Eukaryota; kingdom Metazoa; phylum Arthropoda; class Insecta; order Coleoptera; family Cleridae; genus Tillus; species Tillus elongatus. The sequence goes on along the minus strand of OZ023269.1, from coordinate 78,034,466 downwards.
GTCAACTCGACGAACCTTATACCGGGTGTTCAGTAATTTATGTTTTCCGGAATAAATTCAAAGTTTTAAAATTCGCTTATTTCAACCATGACACTCTATATTTTTCTTGACATTTGATTACATCAGATACTGGCCTATAACTTTCATCAAAAATTTCTACAAAAAATCTACGGCTATAGAAATATTACCACTTTTTTATAAAACGACAAGTAGACCTCGCCAGATTCCATGAAGTAGGCGTTGGGGGCAATTTCTGACGTTAGTATTATTTGTTTCTATAAGGTGTCAGAATGTGTCAAAACTTCCTGATATGTGCATTGTTAATCTTGTCGAAGTAAGAGTACAAGATGAGTTACTCACAAACTGAGCTAAAGAACATAATGTACTGTCTGGGCGAGAGTAAACGTAACTGTTTATTAGCCTCTCGTATTTATTACGCAACTTATCCTGGCCTGGAGAGATATTCTCGTTCAAAATGTTTTTCGAGATTGAAGGAGAGGCTTGACAGAACTGGAAGTGTTTTCTATGAAAGACAAGTCGACTTCATGAGGTCAGTAACGAGAATACTGTAATAAATATTTTGTGCAATATCAGTTTAAGAGACATAAGTGACAAAGAGAATGCGTCACGAAGTTTGGTGAACAAGGTCATGAACAAGAACAGATTCCATCACCAAATCATCAAGCTAGGCTTCAATTTTGTGACTGGGTTACGAATAAAATGAGGGAGCACTACGAGTTGTTTGATAATGTTCTATTCTCGGATGAGACATCATTTTCGAACACTGTCAGAACAACATAAAATGTTCATCACTATGCTGACAGAGATCCCAGTATATTAACAGCAATAAAATAGACCACCAACATCGATTGAAGGTGAACGTTTGGGCCGGAATACGTGGACGCTATCTTATAGGCCATATTTTTACGATGGCAGCCTGACTGGTAAAAGGTATCTGTCATTCTTGCAAGAGAATCTGATGCATTTGCAAAGTGATGTTCCAGCAGAAATTAAAAAAGTTCGGGACGCTGCAAGTGCGTTATGGTAGTGAATTTTCATTAAATGCTACAAATTTGAATAACTCAATTTTCTATAAACTTAAAAAGTTGAATTTTAATATGTAGCAAGGTCTTTCCCAAGGCAACATATTTACCAAATTTCGTTAAAATATCTTTGTAATTTTCAGAGATATTTTTTTGATCTGATTTTCCTGGCTAACGAACTCGTCCAAGCCATTAATAAAATAAAAGTACTTGACGTGTTTCATTGAAACTGACCCCGGATATGGGTTCTAAGGGTTCTAGTTCGCGTTCATTCGAAAAAAAATTTGCAAAGTATCATCATCGATATCTCGGTATCAGTGATTTTTTTAAAATAAAAATTCACTAAAAAAGGAGTAGTCTCAGCACGTTGCTTCTCCTGCACATTCCACCAAAGTGGTAAGTGATCATTCAATTTATTTTATTGTTTTTTTCACTCGATTTAGTAGTAATATTCTGAACTCTACTATTAATTTCGTGCATCACAATTAATTTACCAAATTTTTCTATGAAAGACTACTGTGAATAACATTAAAGTCCGTATTTAATAGCCGAACATTAAAACTGTGATGCAAATCATCTAGGCTCATAATACACAAAGCAGTACACATAGCTTCTAATTCCTTTTCTTCAGGTGAAACAACAATCGGACATATTTTATTCCAAAAAATGGATTGGATGAGGTGGGGCAAGACGGGTGGTCAGCAAGATTACCAGATTTAAAATGTCTGAATCTCTTTCTGCGGGGAGCCATAAAGAAAGAAGTTTATTATGAAACTCCGAGGGACATAGAGAACCTGAAACTTAAGATTAGGACTGCATTTCAGAAGGTGACTCCGGAAATGTTAAAAAAACTTTCCCAGGAATTTAGAAATAGGACACAAATATGTTTTTAGGTAGAACGGCGACATTTAGAACATCTGAAATAGATCTTTGATGACTTGGAATAAGTTTATTGTTTGTTGATATAAATGTTAGAACTAATTTTTTATACTGGATGGTAATATTTATTGTATTATCAGATTTATTTGTTTAATGGTTAGTATTAAAAATTTTTGTTTTGTACGCATTACTCCATAACACACAAATTTTGCGTAATATGCGATGGATTATTGTACATTTATGTACATGCAGCGCCTACTTCATGGAATCTGGAGACGTCTAACCATCGTTTTATGGAAAAGTGGTATGGGTTTAGAAAAGGAAGTCTGGGTGCAATATGTCATTTAGTTACAGATATTCGGTGCACATTTTTCAAGAATAAGTATTTGATATGCATGTTCGTGGATATCAAAGGTGCATATAACTGTATTTAATGCTACTGCTCCAGGATTTAGTCGAAATTGGTATCCCCTAGAACTGTGAAGTCAGTATAATGCAACTCTTTTATAACCGAAAAGTCTTCATTAGAAATAGTGATAATAAATTGCATGGTACACTAACGACTTCCACAAGGTCCTTCTTTAAGTCCAATTTTATTTAATATGTATACACGCAACCTCTACACGATGTGGAGTCAAGATTTATCATCCATACAGTATGCCGATGACATATGTATTTATGTGGGAAAAAATCGTACGAAGAGTATATGCTGGATTTGTGACATATTGCATATGCCTTGAATATGTGGACAAAAGAAAGACCATTTACTTTGAGTGAGAAGAAAACAACAGTTAAGTTATTTACACGTCACCGCATACAGATCCCTGAAGAAATAGAGACATCTACTTATCGCATCAAACCAGTTAAAACTTATAAATACTAAGGGCTGCATATGGATAGGAAATTAATCTAGACCGACCATATAAATGCTGTGAAAAGTAGATGCAAACGTGGAATGAATATTCTGAGAAAGGTCGTCCACAGGGTGTGGGGTGCAGACACTGAAACGGCTCTTCTCTTTAACAGAATATATATTAGAGCTATTCTAGAGTACCGATGCAGTTATTATGGATCGACATCCAAAAGCAATTTGAGAATGTAGATACCATCCAGCTCAAATCACTCCGCATTTGTATATGAGCGATGAAATCAACACTTCGATCAATTGTATTTGCGGAAGCGGCAGAACCTTTCATATTAGGATTATATCAATATCAAAGAAAACTATTATAAAAAAGTCAATAAGATCCAGTGTGTCATAAATTATTACAACTAGCTATAGAAGATTTACATAAACCCTTCTGTAGACTGAAGAATAGCCCACAACATTTTCTAATTCTTTGTCAAATACTTATTAATTCTCTGCTCAGATGAGCTACTTTGTGGAAACTGCAATAGCTTCAAAAGGTCCTGTTCTACTTTACCTTAAGTTTTCTGTATACATTGTCCGTTTCAAGTATAAACTATATTTGTAAATAGAAAAATATAACATCTTCTGGGTGCTTGCCAAATAATAATTATATTTCAGCTCTGGTGCACTACTTATTTGTGGAGACTACAATAGCTCAAAACTGTTCAAGTTTATTTTCTTCAAATTGTCTACATACTTTAACCTTTACAAGCATCCACCATCTTTGTAAATATTAACATGTAAAATCTGGTTCATTGACGCAAGGATAATAGCTGTCAGCGTAAGTGGGCTGCTATGCAGAAATTTAAATATATCTTAACTGATCAGGTCTATTCCAAATTTTGTAAAAATATTTCCATTCTTCTTATTTTTGTAATCAAAATTAATATTAAATGATAACAAATACGGCTTGTCTGCCAAAAAACCTGCTTCGTGGAAATCGCAGGTTAGCTACTGTAATAATTAAAAGTCTGGACGCAGCAAGTGCTTTATGATAGTGAATTTTTATATAATGTTTTAAATAGCAAATATGTGTTTTTTTTAAGAAAGCAGACATCAAATTTGGTTACCAGTATAACATATACAGTAGAAACAATGTACTATATTTCATGAAAATAACTTTACTGTTTGAAAATGTACAAAAACTTTTCGAAAATAAACTTAAAATATTCCCGAAAAAACTAGTTTCCTGTCCAACGAACCTTATATGTTAATAGCAAATTAAGCCATTCAAATTTGAGGCATTCAATAAAAATTCGCTACCATACCGCACTTGCTGAGTCCCGAATTTATTTTCTCACAAACATGCATTATAATTTCGTGGTCGAAATTCCATACATTTAAAGTCAGCTCAGAACTGATACTGACCGGGGGAATCCGTCTGTCTAATTAAAACAAATCATTGTTTCATCTGTCTATCTACTACTAAGCAGATTTGTCTAGGTAACGAACTTATCCAAGCTACTGGCAAAAGAAAGGTACTCACCAAATGTGATCAAAATAGGCCCATTATTTTTTGAGTTATTGGTGTGACACCTATATATATATATATATATATATATATATATATATATATATATATATATATATATATATATATATATAAACATATCAAAATTAAAACTGACCCCGGGTTTGCGTTCTCGGGGGCCTAATTAGTGCTCATTTGAAGGAATTTTTTAAAAGAAAATTCACTAAAAGAGAATTTGTATCACCAACGAGTTATGGGCCATCCTGTGATTGTAGAATTTTTCTTTAAGATGTAGCTCAAGATACCCTATAATTAATGTATACATTTTTTTCCTATCTTGTAACGGATATATTGAACTGTATTGATTTTTTACGAAAATTCGACAAAAATTATATACCATTAAACGATAAACTCTATAGCTAAGGCTACTGCCAAAGCATCAGAAAAAGGGTCTATTTGAAACGAATTTTCTGGAAATATTTTAGTAAAATGAAGGACAATGACGGTTAAATCTAAGACTTCAGGCTTTGTAAAACATTCTTCTTGAGACATTTTCTTTCCATAGCTCCTACTAGTTTCAGGCACTTTGCCTAAATGTTGCCAATTTTGACGTTTTAAATCGCGACTTTGACGTTTTGAGGAAAACCCAAATTTTTTATGTCCATAACTTTCTTATCTTTTAACTTACAGAGCTAAGTTTTGGTAGGTAATTTACCACACACACACACACACAGATATATATATATATATATATATATATATATATATATATATATATATATATATATATATATATATATATATATATATATATATATATATATATATATATGCAATTTGCTTTCTGTTGAGGCGTGTTCCGTTTTTGGCCACCATACTATGGATACATATGTGACCATGTTTAATCACAGCTTGGTATCGCTAGTATAGCTATACCCTCCTGGAATTCAGCCCCACGTCTTTCCTACGAGTCTGCGGCATTGTGGTTCTTGAAATAGTTTTTTACAAGTGTATGTTCCAGTTCAGTTTCTGGTCTAAGAAAATCCCTAAGTATTCAACTTCATTGTAAAATTGTATCTGTGTTCAATTCAGAGTGGGAGCTTTTAAATTTAGTTTTCTTATGTTCGTGAATGGGACAAGAACTGTCTTAGGAGGCTTGACATTAACTCCCTCTGTCTCACACCAGTTACTTACTATATTTAGGTCTGTTTACATTAGGCTGGATATTCCCGCATCGTGCTTGCCCTTTACTGTTATGACAATATCGTGTGCGTATCCTGGGGCTCTAAATCCTGCACCGCTTCATGTAGTCATAAGCTTCTCAACAATGAGCGACCACAGCAGAGTCAGAGGTTAATATTTGACATGCCTCTTGTGATAAATTTTTAATAAACTGTGTTTTATTTTACTCCACATGTTTTTTAGAGCTTCAAGTTTTCATAAAATTAGGATATAATTGCTAAACGTCAATGCGCCTGGGTCAATAAATTAAAGGTTTTACTTCCAGAAAGTTTTTCATTATAAATCACTACGCGTTTCAGCTCTCTCGAATCATCCTCAGTAGTTAATACCTTTCTGTTTGTATTACAGAAATTATACTATAAGAGAACAAATTTTGTTTTTATAGGTGCACAGCCTCCATTTTGCTTTCCTAAAAGAAACGTCGTTTTATATCCATCCTTTTGCTGCCTTAAGTATGGAGATGATGATATTTTTTCCTTCGATGCTACCTTTATCTGGAAAACTAAAGACAATAGATAAAATGCAAACTTTGACAATTTATCATATGTTATTTATTTATTTTTATTTTATTTATAATTATTTATTTCTGACCAATTATACAAGGCAAAATACAAATAAACTAGGGCTTGTGGCTACATTATGTGTAGAATGTTAAAGCATAATACCCAAAATACGAATTCCATCCAAAATAGTGTTTAAAAACTGCCAGTTTTGACAATATAGTTTCTTTATTACAAACATAAAAGTATTAGCCCGTGAAGATAATTCACGAGAGCCGAAACGCGTAGGGTTTTATAATAATAAACTGTCTGTAAGTAAAGCCTTCAATTTATTCCTTAATTATTATTAAGTTAGGAAACTAATTTAAATAAAGGTGGTCAGACTTTTCACTTGACAATGCAATTTATAGAGGTTGCGCTTATCCCAAAAACTAACAAATCTTTCGTTACCATATGCAGCGGCAAACAAAACAGCTTGCTCAACGAAAAAGCTTCACGTTATTCCCACATGACATTAAAGCACACCTGTGTGTGTTTCTTGTTTCTTTAACGCCGGTCTATTTCCGCCACTATGGCCAATCACCGACAACAGGGAGCAGTTTCACTTTACTATCCTGGAAATTTTGCCAAACCTCTGCTTTGTGTAAGGAGAGTAGATATTTAACGTGCCCAATATCGAATGGACTCAGACCAATGAGTTTACGCCCGCTCCGAAGGGCGGAACGTGCAGGCATTCAACTTGCTCAAATATAATGCCACGACCTCGGTTGATGTTAATTTTACAGTTTGTACTGCAAAAGCGAAAGGGAACCCTGGGTATCGAACCCAGTACCCTTCGTTTCAAAGGCACACGTTCTTACCACTGAACCACAGAGGCTCTTTTGAAGCACACATTAGAAACAAATTTAAAAAAAAAACAGATTAAGTGAGTATACCGAACTTTGACGCGTGCATCTAAACTGTTGACAGTGACAGATAATATATTTGTTCACTAATTTTTAAATTATACTAAATTCGTTCAATTTTCTTTGTAAAACACTTAAACCACAATGAAATAAAAGGAACTGCTTGAGACAGTGGATCATTGTAATGCGGCGATAATGTGACATCGCTTTCGGATTTTAATGGTGGTCGAATAAACAGATAAATAAGAGTTGTATTCTGAAACTTTATTATTTTTTAACTTAATTAGATTTCGATCGATAACCAGAAAATGTACATATTCACAAATATGGTGGATGCTTGCCAAGGCGAATATATGTAGAAAATTTCGAAACATTTAAATTGAATACTGTAAGTTATTGCACTTCCACGGGGTAGCTCACCTATGCAACAAGTATATATATATATATATATATATATATATATATATATATATATATATATATATATATATATATATATATATATATATATATATATAAGGGCAGTTACGACCAAAAACTTGAGAGCTATAGTTTAAAGAAAGTCACTCTGTACTAAATACTCGCTATATTTTGCCTGAGTTCCAGGCATCCTCAGGAGCACTGAAATAATGAATAAATGTTAACATATAACACCCAGATTATGCAACAATGAACACTTACAGCACTGTAACTAATTGAAAAGCAAAGCCAGAAACATCAAAACAGAGAAACTCTGACACAAAAACATGCAAAAAACAGGAAGTGTAACAACCATTTTAAAAACTATATGTAACTTTACGCAAACATTTGTACGTTAAAAAATAGATATCCAGTGGACGTCCATAACCGGTATCAGTTATAAATATCCACAAACAGCCATCCAGTAAACGTCCTTTTGTTGTTCGTGGACATTCTGTACATGTTTTGTACTTTTCTGGACATCCGATGGATGTCCTTTGCTATCGGGCTAATGTGTGTGTATTTATTTACATTCATTTCTTCTTTACGAGTTTATTACTAAGTAAACATGGGAACTTAAGCGTTGATAAGTGGGTGCACTTTTGAGAATCCATATCACTTCACAATTGGCAGCCTAATATTCATCCGTTCATCCTCTGATGTAGCCAACTTTATAAGCGAAACGATCATTAGGTTAAAAAAATACGTTTTGGTGATGTCTATTTTCCGAAATGTATTTCAAGAGTTTATTTTACTAAAATGTTTGTACATAAGAGTTGCGTAGATACCGTGGATATGAATAAATTTTGCCCACATTTTCTACGTCTATAAAATTTTGGAAACGTTTGTCATTAAACACGTGTTTTAAAATTCCTATACCTACTTACGTGTTTGTTAAAGTTTTTGTGTAAATAAACTGAATTGGTTTATTGTTGTGAGACACGTTTTATTAACGGAGCATTAACACAACAGACATAAAAATAGATAAGATAAGTAAACTAAACAAAATAATGACTACTGTACGTTATTATTATCTATTCATAAACGTATATTTCACATATCTTTTCTCCGTTCGCGACTACCCGTTTTGGTCATAGTAGAAGCTGTGTTGCCATGTTACTTCTTACTTACCGTATATTATAAATTCTATTTTTTTTTGTTACAAATATTATCTTTAATTCTCTCTATCTCTATTCTCTATGTTGTCCGTTTTAATACATTTTGGGAAGCTTTTTTACAACAAATAAACAAATTAAAATTCCTATTAAATTCAAAATGCATTCAGTTAATGAACCAATCAAAGTTATTTCAAAACAGACAAAAGTTGTGTTTAAGAAAATTAGATATTCAAATATAAATTTGGAATCCGTGAATAGCAAGTCAGCTACATTCGCTCTCGGGAAAAGAATGTATGTACAACTGATGCTCTCAGAAACAAAAAGTTCAAGGGGTAGTTAATTACCAGCAGGCTGGCAAGCAAATAAGTGCATATACACTCATAAAGGATTAACAATATCCGAATGGCGTGATTCTTTAAAAGTAACATGTAATGTTTCTTCTGTTCGTAGTATTCCTGGTCGCAGTATTGGCACTGTTGCAGACACTGTAACGAGTATGAAACTCTTGCACGTGTGCTCTGGTACTGCATCCACGGTGAAATGCTTTGAAACAGGCCTCATCATGATGTTACGGGACTACTTATTGCTTGTAACCTCAGAAAGAAAGACCTATAAGTAGAAAAAGAACTTCATGGCCTCTCAGAGAGTGGGAGCATCAGAAGGATTGACATCATAGCAATTGAGAAAAACCATGAAAACGGTTATATTATGAATCCGACCATACATTTTGAGAGAGATATGGAGCACCCTTACCAAATTCGAGAAGAAAATTGTGTTATTTACGAACATACAATCAATGATTATGAATCTAAATTTCATGAGTGAAGATTGGAACCTGTGATGAGCACTGATAGCTACAACTGACATATAAATAGTAGTTCTGGTTTTTATTCGCTTGGTTTGTTCATCCCTCTGATGACGCTAACTTTGTTAGCGAAACGATAGTCAGATCTAAAAACTATATTGCGATGAATTGGGTTATCGAAATTTTGCTTATCTAAATTTCATGCTTAACATTTATCAGTAATAGGTCTCCTGTTTGTTGCAAGTGGAACATTATTCAAAAATTACATAAATTTTACAAACAAATTTGGATTACCTAAGTCATTCGATTAGGAATTGTTTCAAAATTTTAAAATTTTCAGTGTACATTCTTCGAAATTATTATATATATATATATATATATATATATATATATATATATATATATATATATATATATATATATATATATATATATATATATATATATAGTGTGTCCCAAAATGGATGGGAATGTATTGCTATCTCCGTTATTATTAGTGATAGGGAGACGGTTAAATTAGCAAAGTGTTGTAGAATTTTATGCTCGTTCCAAATATGACTTGTATTTTGCGCTGCCTCTTTTCGTTTTCGAGTTATTTTGACAAAACCAAAATTTGTCGATTTCTTTTTTCTTCAATATCTAAGTAGGCGCTGAACTGACATGTTCAAGACTTACACATTATCGGGACACTTTTTACAGGGTATTCTTTTTGTGCTATTCTTAACTTTGGATTGTCATTTGTTTTTGAGCTACAGGTATCAACGTTTGTTTTTATTGTGGCAGCAATATTGTATTTCTGAGCAGAAATACATCTATCACATGAGCATGTGATAGCCTTTTAAAAGAGCTTTCCAACGATGTACAACATGCTTGAGAAATCTTGTAATTGCACTGACAATTTTGAGAAAAACCGTTTCGAAGATAGTCGGCTATAAAATCCAATACCAGAAAATAAATGACAAAAAAAGTGTTCAAAAAGCAATAGCCTATGGAGTTTGACAATAGATTTATACTTTTAACATAATTTTCCGTAATGATTCGCGATAAAAAAATATTGTGATTTAATTTCCATACTTAATTAGATAATAATGCTAGGTAATATTATGTGAAACAGTTTAATAACGAAACCCGGCAATAACAAATAGAAACTTAAACTCCACAAAACAACACAATTAGAAACGGAACTCAACAAATAATAAAATAGTGAATTTTCATAAAAATGTTTTTAATAGCAAATATGTGTGTTTTTTTAAAAAAAGCAGGCATTTTGGTTATCAGTATAACCTATATAGTTAAAATAATGTGCCATGTTTAATCAAAATAACTTTATTGTTTGAAAATGTACAACAATTTCCGAAAGTAAACTTAAACTGCTCCCGAAACAAACCGTTTCTTGGTCAACCTTATAGGTTATAGGTTAATAGGTTAATTTATATTTTTAAATATGAATCATTTAATCAAAATTCGATACTATAACGCACTTGCTGCGTCCATAATTTTTTTTCTTACAAACATGCATTATATGCCAACGGAAAATCCAAAAATGCACTAACATAAGGTGTGTTCGACAAAAAAAAACTCTGGACGCAGCAAGTGCGTTATGGTAGTGAATTTTCATTAAAATGTTTTTATTGCAAACATGTGTGTTTTCTTTTTAAGAAAGCAGGCATCAATTTTGGTTACCAGTATAACCTATATAGCAAAAAGAATGTGCCATGTTTCATAAAAATAACTTTATTGTGTGAAAATTTACAAAAATTTCCAAAAGTAGACTTACAGTGTTCCCGGAAAAGCTCGTTTCTTGGTCAACCTTATAAGTTAATAGCAAATTCGGCTATTCAAATATGAAGCATTTGATCAAAATTCTTTTCTTACAAACATGCATTATATTTCGATGAAAAATGCAAAAATGCAATAACATAAGGCGTGTTTGACTAAAAAAAAAAAAATTTATCACCAACGACTTATGGGCCATTCTGTGATTGTAGAAATATTTTTTAAGATGTAGCTCAAGACACCCTATAATTATTATAAACAATTTTTTTTTCATATCTTATATAATAACGGATATTTAACGTTTTAAATCGCAACTTTGACGTTTTGAGGAAAACCCCAATTTATTTTTCTTTAAATGCCTATAACTTTTTTGTCTTTTGACCTACAGAGCTAAATTTGATAGGTAACTTACCTATAAGGATATAAACCCGCGTACCGAATTTGGTTGCCCTTACTTTGTTAATTCCGGAGATATATATTTTTTTCGAAAGAAAACACAAAATTTTCCGGGAAAATATGGGCAGATTTTCCTGGCTAACGAACTTGTCCAAGCCACTTGCAAAAGGAATTTATTCACCAAATTTAATTAAAATCGGCCCATTAATTTTTGAGTTATCGGTGTGATACATATATATAAATAAATAAATAAATAAATATATATATATATATATATATATATATATATATATATATATATATATATATATATATATATATATATATATATATATAAACATATAAAAATTCAAACTGACCCCGGATATGTGTTCTGGGGGGCCTAATTAGCGCTCATTTGAAGAAATTTTTTCAAAATTCAAAAGTCGGGATCTCCTCATTAGTGAATTTTTTTAAGAAAATTCACTAATAGAAACTTGAAAATATACTAAATAGAAAATTGTTCAATATGGCCACCGTTTTGTCCAATGCACTTTATACACCTTTTTGAAACATGCCTGCAAACTCTGGTAAAGGTTTTTTGGTTAATATGATTTATAGCTTCCGTGATTCTGTTTCGTAATTCATTGATATTTTGTGGTGGATCGAATTTATACACATCATTCTTCAGAGTACCCCAAAAATAAAAATCCATGGGTGTTAATATCAGGACTTCGAGCACACCAATGAACCGGCCCATTGTTACAAATGACACGATTATTAAAATTTTGGTGCAAAAATTCTTTGACGATAGCATTGTGAGCTCGACAACCGTCTTGTTGGTACCAAATCTCGTCTACATTATAATGAACTCTTCTAATTGCTAGTAAGATATCATTTCTCAATAGATTAACATACCTTTCCCCAGTTAAATTATTTTCAAAAAATAACGGACCAACAATGAAGTTACCTGATTTTTTTTTAAAATTAACTTTCTAATCGACAAATAAAAATAACAGTTTTTTACCTAATAAGTCGTAACAAACATTAATACCAAATCTGCCTTGCAATCGTCTTTCTCCTCTTAGATGGGGATCTTCATTTGCCCAATAATGCCTATTATGGCGATTATACACACCACAATTTATAAATCTAGATTCATCAATCCATATTATTTTCAAATGAAAATTTTCATCTTGCTGACATTGTCGTTGATACCATCTGCAGAATTGAAGTCGCTTAGGGTAATCGTCAACATTTAAGCCTTGTACGATTGTAGGTTTGTATGGATGGTAATGACATTGTTCTAATACACGGTGTACCGTATTTTTTGGAACGTCAATTTGTTCACCATGAAACCGAACAGATTGTGGAGGGTTTTCGTTTGAAATCTGTAAGACGACATTATTTCGTTCTTCATTTCTAGACATTGGTAGTTTCTTTGCGTGGAAGCTACCGTCGTTCAATATATTGGTCAGTATCCTGCGAAATATTTTGCTGTTTGGTTGTCGTCTTTCTGGGTAGTTGTTTTGATATGAATTTGCAGCTGCTTCAGTATTTCGGTTAGACATTCCAACATGTCAAAATATTCTTCATTACTGAACATATTGTTGAATAATATTTAAAATTAACAGGAAACAAACTATTTAGTACAAAATTTTAAGCAACGTGTTAAATACACCTCAAATTGTTCAGATAATTAAGAATGACGGTATTCTTAACTGTCGCGATAGTGTTATATCCATCGCAACCTTTCTTCTGTTGTTTTTCTAAAAATTGTCAGTGCAATTACAAGATTACTAACTAATCGCGTTTCCTTTTTGATAATGGGAAAAAAACACATCAATCCTAGTTCAAAATGGATGCCTTGAACGTGAATCTATATAAATCAAAATTAAATCCTGTTCGTTGGTAAGCGCATCATTTGAGAGTCGCTGGACCAATTTGGCTAATTTCATTTTTAAAATGGTCGTAATAGTAAGAGTAAGGTTTTTAGGGAAAGAAAAATTGTAAAATTTGCCCGCAAAATTAGAAAATTTGAGAAAAACCTAAAGTGTTTTTTTTCTCTGATTTATTTCGCTACATGCGCAAATGCCGTTTGGCATATTGAAATCTGGACGGGACAACGTCTATCGGGTCAGGCAGCAATGAACTACACGGCACCTGCTCTGTTCAACCAAGCATTTTTTTCAAGTTTCCAACGACATTTATATATATATATATATATATATATATATATATATATATATATATATATATATATATATATATATATATGTATGTATATATATATATATATATATATATATATATATATATATATATATATATATATATATTCAATAGATCTTTTAGTTTGCCCAACATAACATTTTATACCAAAGATACGTCAAAAAATTTGCTAGGTAACCCAAAGAATAAAGATGAAACCACATATATGTCGGGAATCTATCAAATAGGTTGTAAAGATTGTGAACTTAAATATGCTGATACCTCTAATTTATGTAAGGTAAAGAAATAATAAATTTAAAATAGTTAACAACCAAATTAAACAATAAATGCTGATTCCATTTGTACCATGCATGCTGGAGTCTAGCTTCTATGTCATTAAACTTTTAAGAAATTGATCCATATACCGTAACTTTCCACGCAAAACGGTGGGAACTTTAAAATTCACACATGTGAAAAGTGTAGGGAAATTTACAAATTTCAAAATAGTACATAACAATATTAGAAGTGCGAGTATAACAAGAAATTTAAATACTCAATGAACATCAAGATTCGGATTTCATTGCATCGTACTAACAGAGATATGGCGAAAGTTCGACAAGGATTGGTATGTACCTATATGTAATTATTGATTGTTATAATATAATATGTAGCATTTTCCACTACAATCAAAATGATCACATGTTAGTCTATTTAAAATCTGAAATAATCATATGTCATTGAAAAAGTCTGAAGGGAGCATGTGCGTTATGGTAGTGAATTTTCATTAAAATGTTTTAATTTCAAATATGTGTTTTGTTTAAAGAAAGTTACCAAATTTGGTACATAGTATAACATCTATAGTAGAAACCATGTTCCATATTTCATCAAAATGACTTAATTGTTTAAAAAATATATATAAAAAATTCGAAATTAAACAAAATTTTCCAGAAAAAACCGCTCGATGTATAATTATTTACAAAAAATGTTTTTGACAAAAACTCCAAAGGGAGCAAGTGCGTTATGGTAGTGAGTTTTCATTAAAATGTTTTAATTTCAAATATTTGTTTTGTTTAAAGAAAGTTACCAAATTTGGTACATAGTATAACATCTGTAGTAGAAACCATGTTCCATATTTCATCAAAATGACTTAATTGTTTAAAAAAATATATATAAAAAATTCGAAATTAAACAAAATTTTCCAGAAAAAACCGCTCGATGTATAATTATTTACAAAAAAAAATAATTGACAAAAGCTCCAAAGGGAGCAAGTGCGTTATGGTAGTGAATTTTCATTAAAATGTTTCCCCTTTCAAATATGTGTTTTGTTTAATGCAAGACACCATGTACCATACTTCATCAAAATGACTTTATTGTTTGAAAAAATATTAAAAAATTGGAAAATAAACAAAATTGTCCCGAAAAACGGCTTATTGTATAATTATTTACAAAAATCCTTTTGACAAATATTCCAAAGAGAGCAAGTGCGTTATGGTAGTGAATTTTCATAAAAATGTTTTAACTTCAAATATGTGTTTTGTTCAACAAAAGACACTAAATTTGGCTTTTTGTGTCAGTGACATGGGCAAAGCTTTGTATGATTTTCCTTTAATAACCTGTAAGTCCTAAATACCATCTAATTTCGGTTCGTGTTTCTGATACAGGAAATTTCTTAATAGCATCTAATTCGCTTGAGTTTGCTTTACCGTCGTCTGAGGTAATTACGTCACCTAAAAATGGTGCTTCTTCTCTTTGAAAATCGCTCTTATCTAACTGTATTTTTAAATTACTTTGTCTAAACTTTTTAAATATAAATCTCAATTTTTATGTGCCTTTGTAGTGACGTGTAAAAAAAACTGTGACGTCATCCATATAAACTAAACATGTTTCACCTATTATCCGTGTAAAACTTTCCGTATAAGTATGTAAAATATATCCGGAGCTCCAGAAAGACCAAATAGCATTCTCATACACTCATATTGTCCTGCATCTGTTAAAAAGGCTGTTCTTCAAATCATTTGGATCTATTTAAATTTGATGGTAACCCGAAATTAAATATTTTGTTGAAAAACACCCAGCACGTCCTAATTTATTAAACCTTTTTTAAGTTTTGGAATTGAGTGTCTTTCTGGGATTGTTTTTTGTTTTGTTTTTTATAATATATTACGATCCTCCATTTTGCTTGCAAGTGCTCACTATTTTTTGGGCTACCCATATTGGAGAATTATACGGACCGAAGCTAAGCCTAATAAGTTTTTGATTTAACATGTCGTTTATTTGTCTACCTTTTGTAGACATAAGGATACTTAAAATATAGTTTTGCATTTAGTGGAAGATCGTCTTTCAATCTGATTTTATTTTTAATTACATTTGTGTGTGTTACTGTTTTATTTTCTTTGGCAAATATGTCTTAATACTCCTCACATAAAATTATTTAAATTTCCTGCACCTCATTATTTAAAGAATTACATCTTATTTGATTTACTATATAATTCTGCATTGATCTCGTATATCTTTGGGCCTTATTATTATTATTAATTCGTACACATTAATTAGGATATCGTCTAAATTGCGTTCCTTACTAAACATGAATAAAATTATGGTTCTCTACTGTATTAAAAGCTTCCATACCAACAGTATGCCTTTGTTGATGATTCCGCTTGTCTATGCGTTCCAGGTCAAGTTCATGTGTACGTTTTGCATTGTTATCAAAATAGTTCTTAGCTACAGCGTTATTCAGGTTCAGTTCATCAAAATAATTAACATATGCGTTGTGATTCTCGATGACTGACTTGTCTGTGTTATATAATTAATGTTGCTACTAGTACTAGTACGTTTATTCATTTCCTTATTTGAAAAATGAATTCTAATGCACCGCTCTTCTATATATAATTTCTTATTCTTAAAGTCTAAGTTTTCTTCATTTTGTCCTAAAAATTACACACTATAATTTGAATCAACTTAAACAACAAAATTCTTGTTTTCCATCTGTTAATAATTTTAGACCGATATTTGCCCCATTGCTATGACTGGAATAACCATGTTTGGTTTTTTTAAAAATGTATTTTTATGCCATTAGAAAAACTATAATAACGGAATTATTGGATTAATACAGTTTTACTACTTCGTGAATCAATCAACAGTTTTTACATAATTTCAGGGATTGGCATAGTTTGCATAAAACATTTAAATTATTAACATCTATTATCGCTCTATCGTTGAGGGCCCTGGTATTGGATACATTTGGTGATGTTTGTTATATAATTCAGATACCGGTGGTACGTCAGAAATGTCCCTGTTATGTACCTCCTTAGGGATACAATGTCGTCCTGGTTGGAGATTTTTTGATGGACATAAGTTATTTCTTCTAGGTTGTGTAGAATGTTGCCTGCTGAAGTTCGTAGGTCTAAAATTGCCACTCGGTGTATCCTTTGGTTATGGTTAACTTATGTTGTTGTTGTTAGGGTTATAAGATTGTCTTCTTATTTTATTTTAAAAAATATTTTGTTAAATATTTTGGTGTGGTGCTTGAGGGTTAATTAGGTCTCTGTGGAAAATTTTCAAGATTATTTTGTGAATTGAAAGGTCTGTCATTTGGTTGAAAAGGTTTTTGGAGTTGTATATATGTAAAAGTGTTCCTTTGAAATATTTTTTTTCTGTTCATCGTTTTAGTTATTGTTAAAATTTGTTTTTTTTTGTATATTTTTGCCTCTGTAATCACATATTTTCTCTGAAAAAATTAATTGTAAAGCTTGTTTGATGCTTCTTCGAGCCGTTGATCTTAAAACCATACCAAGTGAGTGTTTAACCCACTTAGCAATCTTTTAAGGTTTCACTTAGTGAAATGTAAGACAGGAGTCGCCATCTCGTTACGGAACTAAGTAGTACGTTGTCACGACAGGTCCAAATAACACAACATGTTATAAAATAGAGACTGTACAACCAACTAACCATTTTGTAAATTGTCAGCCCTGGCTCATTTCTTCCCTAATATAGGGACAATGTATGTAAGGCTAGATGTATTCTCACCACAATTAGAACCGTAGACCGCTTTCAGTCTAATTAGAGCTCGTCAGTACGGCATAGTAATTGCAGCGAGAAAACACCTATAAAGTAATACCGCTATGGTAGCCAACCTCACAGCACACAGTGAGATGTAAGACAGGGGTCGCCAGGGCTGACAATTTACAAAATTGTTAGTTTGTTGTACACAGTTCTCAGAAAGATGTGGAAATAAAGAAAATAGCAAGCAACTTACAATAGTATTATTGACATGACTGAATTGATCTATCTAGTAAATCAAAAGAACTGGTTAAAATAATGTCCATTTTGTTGTATGCACGCTTCGCATTCTTCTCCTATTTGTTTTGACGAATTAATCAAAACAACGAGATGATTTTGTAAATAGCAAGAACTTTCTCTTATTGCGTTTCCTAAATCTTGTGTGTTTTTGTTTCTTTAACGTCGGTCTATTTCCGCGACTATGGCTATTTACCGACGCCAGGGAGCAGTTTCACCTCACTATCCTAGAAATTTTGCCAAACCCTTGCTTTTCTTTAAGGAGGGTAGGGATCTTTAGCGTGCCCAATATCGCATGGACACAGGACCGACGGCTTTACGCCCCCCCGAATGGCGGAACGTGCAGACATTCAACTTGCTCAAATACAATGCCACAACCTCGGTTAATATTAATTGTACATTATGTACTGAAAAAGTGAATAGAGAACCCTGGGATCGAACCCAGTACCCTTCGGTTCAGAGGCACACGTTCTTACCACTGAACCACCGAGGCTCCTTCCTAAATCTTGAGTATTATCATAATAAACTGTGTAGATTTTATTCTCCAGATATCCCCATACCAAGAAATTCAATATAGACAAGTCGGGGGACCTAGGGGGCCATTTTAGCCACTGAGCAAGGTAATATTGCACCAACCTTGCAGCATCTTTTCCAAAGAAAGTGTAAGTTTGATATATTACTTACAGAAGGCTTCTTGTAAGTTTGCTGGAAATAGCAAATCTTCCCCCTAGTGGCATTACAAATGCAAGTGTTTCTTTTATAACCTTACTGCAAGTTTTCTGTAGTGAGCTGTAACAAACTTTCTTCATACATACAAATGTTAACTTAAAGCTTAAATTTTAAAAGGGTCTAGCAAAGTTGTAAAATTTAAACTTACATTCGCAACTTATCTGCAACTGTATATATTATATATACAGTACAGTAAGTTTGCAACTTGGAATAATTCCAATTAATCTACTACAGCTCTTTTTAAAAAATGATTGGAAAGGTCAGATAGTATTTTCAGTTACAATCTTTAAAAAAATATATTATACAATTTGTGGAAAATGTCAATGATAATTTTTGTAAATGAACCTAGCTTTTTCTTAACTATTTTTAAAGTACACGTCAAGCTATACAAAACCAGCAAATTTTAAATTTTTATTATAAATCTTGAGGAATTGAAATAACAAAAAAAATGGTGTAGATTAAGAGTTCTCCGAACAGGAAATGTTAGAATTTGTTCATTTTAAAATAATCAACTGTATTTTCTTTAATCTCTGCAAATAAAAATTTAAAATCTGGTGGTTTTCTGCAACTTTCAAAGTGGAAAGTCAACAAAAACCTAGGGTTGAAGACTGCAACTTGATATACTAATCAATGTGTCCAAGCAATTTTTGAAAAATAGATACTGTATTTGATTAACTGAATTTTCTTCAGGTTACAAACTATCACTGTATATAGGTATAGGTGTATTTATACAAAATATATACTTCTTGTAAAACTGTAAGAAAATGAATTAAGACAATGTTAATTAGAATAAAATCTTTATTACGTAAAAAAAGTAAAGACTTACAACACATTTCATTTTTGCTGATATAGTTATTAATTGACCAATTTCCAAAATTGTTCTTTCTAAATGAGTACCAATTAATTGTTTTTGATAGGTATTGTTTTACTAAATTAATCTTAGTGGTCTAGGAAAACGTGTGAAACACAAATAACAAAAACAAAGTCTTTTGCTGCATTAATTTTTTCGAGCAGCGATAATTTTTTTATCTTTTAAAATATGTAGTAACATATGTGACATAAAATAAAGTCAACATATCAAATAATATTGTGAAATGATGCATTGATTCCCATTTTAGAGCAAATTGAATTAAGCAAACGTAAGAATATGCAATGGATAAATCAAGCGCATGGAAATGAATAGAACTTTAATGCGAAAATAGGCTAAATATGGTGACAGTCTCAGAAAGCCTTCACGCGTATGCCTTAACTATATCTATCGAGTAACTATCATACCGACAATGCCTGTGTACATTTAGTATGACTACAAAGATTTACGTAAATATAAAAAAAAGTCTGTGGCTAGTGGAACTTGCCTTCCGAAGCTTTTGCCTAACACAGACACACACACGCACACTACAAAGAATGAATACAAATAGTATGTAACACTATACACATTAGTTTACAGCACGAATAAATTCTTTTACTTTGTTTTTGTTTGTTTTTTGTTTTGTTTTATAACACCCACTAGTGCCTACTTTAATCTTCTTAGTGGCAGCACCTTAATAACATTAGGTAGAAAATTGAGGAACTTGATTACCAAGTAACCAAAATTCTGCTTTGTTATCTTCTTTTTTCACAATGGTGTTTTTCATTCATGCCTGCACCTGGTATGGATGTTGTGAGCTTCACCATTTACTGGATATTTTGCATACATATACTGTGGAAGAATATGGCTGGAAGCGTAAGTATCCCATTGGCCTCGAACACATCAGGGCAGCTTTTTTTGGGCCTACGTCACACAATGTCCTTATGGCGTTTTTTTGCATGGTAAACACATGTTCCGTTGCGTTGCTGACGAGTTACTTCATATGAGTGTTCCATACTATAGCATAAACCACCTCCATGCTGCTTCTAAGGACATAACAAAATTCGTATTTAGCAATTAGATTTTTTCTTTCGTTGAGTGGATTTCATAAAAAGAAACAAAAATATAAATAGAAGCAGCCACCTTAAAATAATTCACAAATATATTACTGACATGCCAAAATTTAAATATGCTACAGAAAAGTGACAAATTTTATTAAATTCACACATTTATTTAGTATATAACTGTTTAGGGATTCATAGCAACTTTTCACGGTTGGCGGTGTAATATCTTAGTAATTATATATCAAAAATGAGTATTTATTTATCCTTTTTCAGATATATTATGTAAAATATCTCACTTTCATAATCTACGACCAGAAAAACACGGGTAGTCCAAATTTCATTGAAACGGGCCTGATTTAAAAAAGTAAACCTTCACTTCCACTTACACCATATACTTAAGAAATATCTAACTTTAGAATTTACTAATTTAGGTACCTTACCTGACATCTTTATCAATATACTTGTATACATGTTTCATTATCCACATTCCAGACAACGAATTACTTAATTGCCCAAAATTCAAACATTTCACGCTACAATAAGATTGTTCAATCTTTAAAATTTCCAGAAAAATAAATAGGCACAGATCAAATAACATTTTATGATGATGAAATCTTAAGTAAAAACAACAATCCGCCATTAATACGCTGCGTGTTGAAGGGTCGCAGTTCGCCGTTGGCGTTGCTATGTTGCTATTGGACCACGATGACATGTGATCGAACATACACGATTACGAAAACGGAGGGAATTCAAATAAATATTTACAAATGAAATCAAACTTCCAGAAACATTACAATTGTAACTTTACGCGAGCATACAAATTGAGGAAAACAGCAAGCTGACAAAGGAGATATTACATTTTAAAGTTATCTTCAAGTTTTATTTGTAAGTTTGCATTGCTTTTTTGGCTGCAAACATTAGAAGTGTTGCAAATTTAACTTGCTTAATGGTAAATTATCCATCGTTGTGGTAACCATTTGTAAGTTACCATGCTTAGGTATAAGGTATAGGGTATAGGTCCATTGGTTCCGATCCATTGGTTTGAAAAATTATTCTTTAGAAATAACTTCGCTATTTTAGAATTGTGTAAAGGAGCCCGTCTTGTTGAAAATTAATTTCGTTTACATGCGCTAAAGGAACATCATCGAGCAATTCAGGTATAGCTGTTTCGAAAATGTCAACGTATTGATTGGCTGTTCGGTTTCCCTCAAGTATATAACATTTTATCCGTGTTCCTAATATGAAGCAAAACACATTTAGACCAAACCTGCCCAGCTGTCTTCTAAGAAATATTTGGTGTTGGTTTTCCTGGGACCAGAATCTGCTATTGTGCGTACTTAGTATACCAGAATTATTAAAATGAGCTTCGTCTGACCATATAACTTCCATTGCAAAATCTGTAAGCATATTACATCTTTCCCGACACCAATTGCAGAAGACTACCCGCTGTTGAGCATTCCCAGGGTGTAGGTGCTTAACAATCCTAAATTTGAATGGGTGGTATTTGTGTTTTCTTATAATTGTTTTTAACTTTAGCTTTTGGAATCCCTACGCTCCTTTCAATGGCTCCACAGGATTTTGTAGGGTAAGCTTCAAGATTAGCCAAAACTGTGACTTCCCCAACCTATCGATTTTCTTTATGATATGTTTTAGAACCAGATTTGTTAATATAATCGTGGCCAAGTAATTTTTTTTATTCGGTAAAAATTGGTTTTATTGGGCTGTCTCTTTTCTGGACATCTAAATAAAAATGTAGCAATAGTATTTAAACGTATCTGAAAACGAACTATTTACCTGTTAAAATACATCCCAGATTCCGCTCCAACAACTTCATTACTGAATGTAAAACAAGCTAACATATCGTGTTTCTCAAAATGTTCGAAAGTTTTATATACTGCCATAGTCACAATAAAATAGATACAAAAAAAAAACAGCCAAGTTTGAAAATAAAACCCAAAATTTATATAATTAAGACAAGCAGTGACACGGCATAGAATAAATTTTGGGAACTTTTACTTGCTTCCAAGTAAACGATAAACATGAGCTTTTTTGCATAGCCTACTGCCAAATTTTGATTGCGAATTATGAAAATTAGGATTTTTTTCGTTGTTTATTAAAATATACCCATAATATTATCAATCTTTGAGAAGCTTATAAAAATGCAAATCAATTTCTTGTCAAATATACAGAGTGTGCTATTTAAAAAAAGCAAAAATTGGTCAATATTTTTAAAACAGTAATATTTAGAAAAAACAAACTACACCACTAAATTCTACCTAAAAAGTTGTAAAAGGATTCGTTTTTACCTCTGTGACAAGTTGTCAGACAACTCAAATACAAGGGACACCTGAAAATGCAATATTTTTAATATCGCCGTGCAGAAACTAAGAGGGCCATGACAATTTTGTTTGCGGCATCTTGCATTACACAAAAAAGTATCTCAGGTTTGCGAAAACCGCAAGGTTATATCTTTATATATATATATATATATATATATATATATATATATATATATATATATATATATATATATATATATATATATATATATATATATATATATATATATATATATTGAGCACTATAAGGCATTTATCATCTGCAAACTGAAAACATTCAATTTTGCTGTCAAATAATGTGTTCAACCTGTTCGTATAAATACTATATAAAGTCGCGCTGAGTATAGAGCCATTATGTGGAATCCTCTTCTTACTCATGATGCATGAAGGTTGTTGTTTCCAGCTATAACGTATATTGGTCTGTGATTATACAAACTTACTATATCTAGACCTGTGTTTGAAGGAATGCCAACCTCTTTCATATATGCAACTACTTGATGGAATGCGGTTCTGATAACACTGATACTTTTAAAGGAATAAACACAAAATACAAGGCCGAGGTCAGTACCGTAAGTATCTTTTATAGCCTACTTACTAACCATGATCAACCACCATCGTTTCTAGAAGGCTGTCTCTCGTTTATATGTTTATCAGAACATTGACATAGAAAATGTGAATTTCATTATTTAAAATTGCCTTCCCACTTATACACTGGTCACATAATACCCTAGATCATCAAATTTAAGAAATAGTGATTGTATTTTCATTAGATTTGTATCTAGATAGCTGGGCATAGAGATTTTTGCAGTGCAATTGATGCAGACTTTTGTGGAGTTTTTATAAATGTCATAAAAGTTGGTTTAATATGCACTCATAGATCACCTAACAGGGAAGATTTTGATGTCTATACATAACTTGGAGGTGTTTATTGTGTCAAGTTGTCCCAGCGTGCGATAGTATGATTATTGTTGGCAACTTTAATATAAATTTTTGCGGTTTCATCGAAATATTCGTCTGGGTTGTTGTGTTTGGTCCCTTCTTTTGGCCCGAGGAGAACTATTATTGATAATACACTGCTCACCATCAAATCAGCTACATATTTTCAACTTGTTTGCCAGTATCTCTGATGATATGTGTTCGGTGGGTGTTATTGATCCAGGCTTATCAGACATTGTCGGACAGTTTGTTGTGAACGAGATGTTATTCTGGTAAAGCCGTACTGTAGTTTTAAATTCCTGTGGTAGTGATTAACTGGACATTCTTTGTAGAGAATGAGAGTATTATTGATTACCTGGCCAGGTTTCTTATTGATATAGATTATAGCCTGGTAGAAGCCCACTTTCCGTTAAAGAGGGTAAGATTCCTTGATAGGAGAATACATTCTTTTGGCGACGAACTGCGACAAAAGTGGAAAACACTGTGCATTTGGTTAAGGTTGTAAGCAATGTTGGGAGAGACCCAGCATATTTATAGTTGTAAATCCTTGTTGAAGGATTATACTACCGCAGTAAAAGCAGAAAAACAAGCACCGTGCGCAAAATTTATTGTTAAAGTGTGATAGTAAGCCCAGAGATGCTTGGCGATTGGTAAATGGGGAGCGTTGTGAAACGGAGATCACTCAGTCGGTTGACATCGGCTGGGATACACTTAATAAGTTCTTTGCGGCAATAACAAATTATATACTTCTGTCTCTTCCACCTGCTAATCAGGCACATTCTGTGTTTCTTGACACGGGATGGCCCGCATTATTGTCCATCTTTTTGGATGATGTCACAATGTTGAAGTGGGATATACTCTTGGGCCTTTAAATAATTCTTATTGTACCTACTATTGTGGCCTTAACAGAAAAGTCATACAATCGGGTTTAAGTGTTATTGCTGAGCCATTAGCTTAATTGTTTAATGCGTGTATCTGTGAGAGCTACTTTTCAAATTTATTAAAATTAACTAAAGTATTGCCAGCTTTTAAGAGTGGTGGCTCTGAGGTACTAGGCAACTCTCGGCCTATTTCTGTAATGCCTATATTTGGAAAAAATGTAAGGTAATTATTTAAGAAAACTCGTTTACTATTTGCAATCAAAATTTCTTACAGATGATACTCAATATCGCTTCCGAAAGGGCAAACATTGCATACAGGCAGTGACCAAGGTAGTTAATGACATAAGTGAAGCTTTAAATGGTTTGGTGATGTGTAACATTTCCAAAGATTCTGACTGCGTTTGTCACATTTATTGAACAGCTGCGTCACTATGGCGCCAGAGGTGTTATATTAAAACTAATAGATTAATATTTGCAGGATAGACTGCAATGTGTGTGTGCGTGTGTGTCGATGGTATGATGTTCTTATTGTTTAACATTGAGCATGGAGTGCTTTAGTGCTCCGTCTTGGATCCACTGCTTTTTATTGTCTGTATATGTCAATGATTTGCATCGATGTAGGTATACCACCGACAAATACTATGTTGTTTGTCGATGACATAACTTTTATCATTCCAGATCTCCAGAGTGCACCGCTTTTATAAAATATGCAATTTTTTGAGAATCGTGGACTTGGTTGGTTCACGTAAATAAATTAAACTGGAACGAAGACAAAACCAAACGTATAGTTATTTCTGCCAAAAATTCGTTGTTTGTAGGAAGACCAGCCAAGTTGTTGGGCGTGATATATTTTTACTTCATCGGCTAAAATGGCAGATAGATAATGAGATGCTTTTGGAAGTATACTTTACTTTGTTTTATTCTTACCTAACATATGCTGTCAAGTTTTGATGTATCTCTTCACACACTAAAAGGATATTTAGACTTCAGAAACATGCTATAGGAATAGTTGCAGGGGCTGGTTATAAGAGATTATTGTCAACCTATATTTCAAGCATTAGGTATTTTGCCTCTTCCATCGATTTTTGTATAGGTACCATTCTTTTTTAAAACACCATACAAGAAAAATATATTTAGAACACACCATGAGTTACATTCTTATGACACAAGCGGTGCAGATTATTGAAGCATGTTAGATATCGACTGACAAAATCAGTAAAGAATTCGAAGAAGGTCCCTTTAATAAATAACTAATAAGTACACTTGGAGAATTAAAAAAACACAACACATTTTAAAAGACTTAACGATTGTTTCACTAATAAAGTTAGCGTCATCAGAGGGTAAAAATTTTAGAATTGATAATTTTTAAACCCCTGATTATGCTGGTTTTGTTACTGAAACGATCGTCAGGTGTTTCAATATGTGTTGTGGTCATTTGAGTTCTCCAAGTGTACTTAGCAGTGCTCATTTCAGGTTCTTATCTTCACCTAGTAAAACATAACTAGTTGTCGTCACTGAAATTAAATGTTTAATTAATAGAAAGTATTTGCATGTGCTCTCTAAAGCTGTTCTCGTTTGTGTTTAAATTATTTTCTTAAGCGATTTTCTTCCGAGTTTTGAACGTTGCGCGACTGACTTGTTTAAATAGTTTTTCTACATGCTCTAGTAGTTCATTGCAATAAGGGTTAGATCAGACTATTTGTGAACTTGGTTTTTCTCGTGTGAGAGTAGGTGACCGACAAACTTTACGTTTTTTGTATAACATGTTTGCGTACAGAGTGATGCTCTGTTAGGGTTTTGTCGTTTGGGCGTTGAGTTGTAAAAGTGTTTGGAAACATCGACCTTGAGGGTAGCCATACTAGGTTTTGACATGTTTTTTTTTTAATTTGCGAAGTAACTCAATATGGATTATAAGTGGTGACTTCCTTATACGAGGGATTAGTGTCTATTTTTTGTGTCTTGCTAAAGAGGACTTGTGTATGATCTATATGTGGTATTTTTCTTTGGTACAATTTTGATCTATATATACCTGACGGCGTATTTTACACGTTTGTTCTAAGTACATACATATTTTGTGAGTATTACCGCAGCGCTATAATCTCATGTTCTGCACCACTGGATGGCTGTAGCGTTATAGGATACAATGAACACCATTTATTCTTATTTCCTTCGGGATTGTATCTCAAAGAAAAGTTATTATAACAATTGGTCTTTTAACAAATTTTTTGATGAAACTAGAAGATATGTGGTTAAATCTGGGGAGATTATAAACACAATGTATTTAAAACGTTCAAGGCAGGCTTGTAAACAAACATAACTTTAATGAATGCTAATAATTATCTGAATAACAACATTCTATATACTCTCGTTCTAGGTTAAATCTCATTATACATACAAATAAGTAAATAAAATTGCTCTTGGCAATTGCTTACTTTCCAAACCTTAAGACTATAATAATAACTCTGCTCATGCGATCTTGCTAAATAATAATAATAATAATAATAACAGTAAATGTTCATGAAAAATTGCATATTCAGCGCATTCATAATAAAACAACATAGGAACTGCATGGTCATCGACTTTGACTTTTAATTATTAACTATTTCTAGATCGTTTGTATATATAATTCAATGCTGCTCGAATTGTTATTGAAATGGGCTTTTAGGAAAACTATTCTTCCTAAATAAATTTACTTGCTCTATCATTACCTCTGACCCGTTTACACATTCGCTTAATTTATATTCTGGTACGACTTTCAATTTCTTTTATCACGTATTCTTCGTCAAAGTACATATTTATTAATATATCTACTACGTATATCACTGATGAGTACTCCGAGACCTTTACCATTGTTACTATTGAACAGGTCACTCATCAGATGATAACCATATGCAGCGACAAAGACGCTATTTCTGATCGTTCCTACATCGGTATCTGACCAGCTACACTCAGATAAATAAATAAGTATCGATGGTTCGGTTGTAAGGAGGTGTGCCTCTGGACCCAAAGTTCCTGGATTCGATTACTAGCACAAGTGTAAAATTATTTTTCAGTGAATAATGTAAATTATTGTGTTTGAGCAAGTCAACTATTTGCACGTTCCGCCCTTCGAATCCGCCGGTTATGTATACTTTTTTTTAGCAAGCAGGCATCAAATTTGGATACCAGTATAACCTATATAGTAAAAACAATGTGCTATGTTTCATCAAAATAACTTTATTGTTTGAAAATGTACAAAGATTTCAGAAAGTAAACTTAAAGTGTTCCCGAAAAAACTCGTTTCTTGGTCAACCTTATAGGTTAATAGCAAATTAAACTATTCAAATATGAAACATTTGATTAAAATTCGCTACCATAACGCACTTGCTGCGTCCAGATTTTTTTTTCTTACAAACATGCATTATATTCCGATGGAAAATGCAAAAATGCAATAACATAAGGCGTGTTTGATTAAAAAAAAAGAAAATTTGTACACCAACTACTTATGGGCCAACCTGTGATTGTAGAAATATTTTTTTAAGATGGAGCTCAAAACAGCCTATAATTAATATATACATTTTTTTTTCATACATTGTATAATAACGGATATATTGAGCTTTATTGATTTTTTACGAAAATTCGACAAAAATTATATACCATTAACGATAAACTCTATAGCTAAGGCTGCTGCCAAGCATCAGCGAAAGGGTCTATTTGAAATGAATTTTCTGGAAATATTTTAGTAAAATGAAGGACAATGATGGTTGAAACTAAAACTTCAGGGTTTGTAAAACATTCTTCTCGAGACATTTCATTTCCATGGCCCGTATTAGATTTAAGTTATTTGCCTAAATGTTGCCAATTTAGACGTTTTGAACCGTAACTTTGACGCTTTGAGGAAAACCCCAATTTATTTTTCTTTAAATGCCTATAACTTTTTTGTCTCTTGAAACCTATAAAGCTAAATTTTGGTAGGTGACTTACCTATAAGAATATAAACCCGCGTACTAAATTTGGTTGCCCTTTCTTTGTTAATTCCGGAGATATAATTTTTTTTCGAAAGAAAACACAAAATTTTCCGGGAAAACCTGGACTGCTTTTCCTGGATAACGAACTTATCCAAGCCATTTGCAAAAGGAAGGTATTCACTAAATTTAATCAAAATCGGCCCATTATTTTTTGAGTTATCGGTGTGAAGTCAACACCCATAGTATTTGCTGAAGCCCAGAGCCTCCTATGCATCTAAGAATAATATAGTTGGAGAAAAAAATCCTGCCAAAAATGAGAAGTACAGATCAAGATTTGGTAGATCAATTACATACTTTATTTATTAAAACTTTGACGAGCAAATATTGGAAAAGTAAAAGCAAACCACCACTTACTCAGGCGTATTATAACACATTAATGTACGAACATATAGCACCACCAGTAACGCTGAACTTATCGTTTAAATCTATGATACAGCCAATGCAGATACACATTCCTGAGTACACTGACAATCCATTATTAAATCAAATTATATGTAAGAGGATAATACACGGAAAGTTTTTAGACTATTTGTGTATTTTTACTGATGGATCCAAAAGTAAATAAAAGTCTGGACGCAAGTGCGTTATGGAAGTAAATTTTCATAAAATGTTTTTAATAGCAAATATGTATCTTTAATGTAAGCAAGCATCAATTTGGTCACCAGTATAACCTATATAGTAGAAACAATGTACCATATTTTATCAAAATAATTTGCTTGAAAATGTACAACAATTTTCCGAAAATAAACTTTAAATGTTTCCGAGAAAACTCGTTTCCTAACCGACAAACCTTAGGTTAATAGCAAATTGAATTATTGAATATTGAAGCATTTAATGAAAATTCTCTACCAAAACGCACTTACTGCGTCTCGACTATTTTTACAAACATGTATCACAAGTCGATGAAAAATGCAATAAGGAATGTTAAAAAAAATGGTGGTATCACCAACGACTTATGGGCCACCCTGTGATTGTCAAAATAATTTTATAAGATGCAGCTCAAGACACCCTATAAGTAACGTATACAATTTTTTCATTATATTGAGCTTTTCCGTAGACATACGTCACCTTGTATATATGTAAACAGAAAGTAAACGGGATATGGATTCTAGGGAGCCTAGTTTGCGCTCATTTGAAGAAATTTTTTTAGAAATCAAAAGCCTCGGCCTCCTTATTAACGAATTTTGCGTCACCCTGTATATATGTAAACAGATAAAAACTGAAATTAAACCCGGATATGGATTCTAAGGGGCCTAGTTTGTACTCATTTGAAGAAATCGTTTTAAAATTCACACGCCGCGGTGTCCTCATTAACGAATTTTTTCTAGGAAAAAAATTATAAACCGTTAAACCATAAACTTAACTAAAACTACCGCCAAAGCACCACAGAAAGTGTGTATTTGAAATGAATTTTCTGGAAATATTTTATTTAAATGAAGGGCAATGATGGTTGAAGCTGAAAGTTAAGGGTTTGCAGAACACTTTTTACATAATCCGTATTTCTTTCAGGCTCTTTGCCTAAAATTTGCGAATTTTGACGTTTCAAATCGCGACTTTTTGCGTTTTGAGGAAAACCCCAATTTTTTTTCTTTAAATGCCTATAACTTTCTTGTTTTTAAACTAACAGACGTAAATTTTGGTAAATGGTTCAACCTTTATATATCCCAAATCCATGGTCAGTTTCAATTATATATATATATATATATATATATATATATATATATATATATATATATATATATATATATATATATATATATATATATATATATATATATATATATATATTGAAACTGACCCTGGATATGGGTTCTAGGGGGCCTAGTTCGGGCTCATTTGAAGAAATTTTTTCAAAATTCAAAAGTCGGCATCTCTTCATTAGTGAATTTTTTAAAGAAAATTCACTAAGACGGAGTGGGAGCAGCTTATTTAATAGAAAAACTCAGAATATGTTTAAACTAGTGGATTTACCATCTATACATACTGCAGAACTATACGCGATAGAAAAAGCAGTTAACTGGGTGGTGGAAAACCAAGTAGAAAAGGCTTTAATTATCACTGACTCCCAATCAGCTGCTAAAACAATACAATACAGTAACGTGCATATTCATAACCATCCATCATTGGAAATCATCAGAAAAATATTTGTGAACACCCTAATCTCAAGGTGACTTTCTTATGGGTTAAAGCTCACAGTAATATACAGGGTAATGAAGATGTCGACCAACTAGCTAAAACAGCATCAACTCAGGGTCACTATCAGTATATAAAACTACCATACACAGAATTTGTATTTGACATTAAAAAAAAAAAGAAAAATCAAAACTATTTGGGAAAGAGAATGGTTCTCATATACACAGAAAACATCCAACAGATACAAACTCCTCAATCCCAAATTACCAGAAAAAATTCAGCTAAAAACGATATTTAGTTTACATAGGAAAGTTTTAACCACCATAATAAGGCTCAGGAATAATCACGGTAGATATAGTTCCCACTTATATAGAATAGGTGTACAATCCACACCGTACTGCAGCTGTGATGAACAGTTTGCTATATAGATCACTTATTGTTTTTATGCAAGAACTATGAGAGACAAAGATTGCAGTTGTTAACGGAAATAAAACAAGTAACAGAGATCCAGCTTCCTTTAAACACAAACTATATTCTTAGCTTAAATAACATAGATGTATATAAATTAATAGATATATTTTTTATGAACATAGATATAAGTTTATAAATAAAATAAAATAAAATAAAATAAAATAAAATAAAATAAAATAAAATAAAATAAAATAAAATAAAATAAAATAAAATAAAATAAAATAAAATAAAATAAAATAAAATAAAATAAAATAAAATAAAATAAAATAGTATCAATGTACAGAACACAAATCCTTATGTCTGCCCTTTTGTATACCCAGCCCTTCCGTGGCCCAATTCAGAATGTCTATGAGCCTTAGCGGGTCCCTAGGCGACAATGTGTCCCAGTCATTCCTTAAATTTTGAGAATTTAAAAAACGAAATAAAATAAAATAAAATAAAAAAATAAAAAAAAACATAAAAAGAGTAAACAAATAAAAAAAATGAAAAAAAAACAGAAAAAAAGTGGATAATAAAAAAACATATATTATGTGCATATATAGAAATTCAAAATCAGTTAAAAAAAGTATAGTAATTAGAATTATATTATAATATTTATAGATGGCATTGCAAAGAGGATAATTGATGTATAGATTAGGTAGATATGTTTGGATTGTATGTGTGAAGTAGTGGGTGAAAGCAGGTATGTATGTATTTAAGATATTATGTAGGTGTGTATTGGTAACACTAATGTAATGATTGTGTTTACGTGAGATTGTGGCTGTATGTATCTGTTTGGTTTTCAGTTATAATTCGAAGAAGCTGCGAATATAGTAATTACCTGTTCACATGAAAAAATCGAGTTATAGGTTTGCCTTAATGTTCTTAAATTAATAAACCGCTACTAAACTTCGTAACCCTACTGCAAATTCTTTCGACGATTCCTGTGTAGATTTACTTGCTTCAAAAAACGCGGCAAGCAAACACCGATACAACTGGCTTATTTTAGCTATCTCATCGTCTGATTTCTCCACCGGTTCTGCTGGCAAACAAATGTTGAAAATTAGTTTATAAGCATCTTAATCTAACAAACTAAGCAATATGGCTGGTTTGCGATCCTCATTTATGATATCATTAGCTGAGAAATAATTTTGCAACCATCGTTTATATACTGATCAGTCTGATTCCGAAGGAACGTACTCGTAAATATGTCCAGTGTACGAAATTTTGTCGGCCATTTTAGGGTTTCCTTACGTTCTGCCAAAAAAATTTTATTTGAAAACTTTCTAGTTCACTTTTTTAAAACACCTCGTCGCCACTGCTAATATATTTACTTCTAAATAAGTAATATATAAACACACTATATTTTAGATGATGCTTTATGTACTCGTAAAACTTCAACTTTTATAATGTGAAATTAATACAACAGGTTGAATATTCAACTTGGACGCCGTTAGGCTTTGTCTCTGTGCATGTCTGCACACACGTTTACTTATCATTTACATTTAATTAAATATATGACACATGTAAAACCAAGTCATTAGTTTTTTTGTCACCAAGTATAGTGAGAAAGAACGTTTTACACACTCCCACCATTTCACAAACCTCGGGTTTTTATGTTGTATTTGAAGGTATTTTGCTTTGCGTCAGTCTCAGTGGCACGCTGTTTTATATCAGTCCGACGTTAAGTATTTGGAATAAAGGGCTTTCTCTCTTTACTAGAGTTTCTAAAAATTTCCATTCAAATTTTTTCTTTGTTCCTCATGAAAAGCCTGCAAACATTTGTTTCTACATCTCTCCCCGTTACATGCAGGCAGTACCTGGGGATTTGTAATTGAATTTTCTCTTTTTTCTCAGTTCCTCCTGTTTACCATCTTTGACGATTTTCCTTCTTTGCTTTGGTTTCCATTTTCTATAGGCGTTCCCACCTGTTTGTGTGTTTCTGTGAAAAAAACTTATCCAAACTTATTTTAAATGGCCCACCATCAAGCTTAAACCAAGGAAGCAAGACAGGCTGTATGACATCTCATGGCATTACCGAGAGAATGGCATCTGCTTACAAAGTTTTCCGCGACATACTATCCATCGACTTCAGCCGTAGGACGATGGCATTTTTGAGCCATCTGAGATTTCCTGTGAAACATCTTTAAACGACTGGTTGACATCACATCCTGTGCAGACAATAACTATCAAGCACGTTATATTTTTAACAAATTCACTTTTCTTGAAGTTTTTTCTGCTAGTAACACAGTCAACAGTTAAAAAACAGGTATCTGGCTATTGAGCCGTTTGATTTTTATTAGTGAGGATTTTGAACTGACATAGTCGAAGACCCATGCAAAATTTCACAAAATGAACAGACTGCAGAAACCAGTAAAAATTAAGGCGAAATTATTGCCAAATTACCCACAGACTTTGAAGAAGTTGCTAAAGCTCCCAATAAGATTATAGAGATTAATCACGCCCCTTTACCATGCATTTATGCGAAAAAGAGCCCTCTGGTATGTGCTAAAGTGGCACGACCTTACCCAAAAGCTACGAGGAGATGACCAAAAGTAAACTAAAACCTGAACACTCACGAATTTATACGGATACCCCGAAAAAGTAAATATTAGAAGAAATATCAGAATTAAAAGGAGCGAAACAAAGAAGATCAGAAGAAGTTTTGACGTATTAAATCGCGACTCTGGCGTTTTAAAAAGAAAAGCTATCAAAATTTCAAAGTAACTTTTTGGTATTTGTTTATCTTTTGCGCCAAAAAACTTAATTTTTGTCTGTCACATACAATATATTTTGTAATCCACACACAATATTTAGGTTTTGCGCGTTTCTCTGGTCATCAGTGGCAACCAAGTTTTTTAATACCTATAACTTTTTTCTTTTGACTTATAAATCTAAATTTTTGTATATAATATACTTTTTATAATATAAACCTGTGTACCAAATTTCGTTGTCATAACTTTGTTATTTTTGGAGATACAATTGTTTCTCCGAAAGAAACTCAAAATTTTCTAGAAAAAATTGGTGCGATTTTCCTGGATAACGGACATATCCAAGCCACTTGCAGAGGGAACACAGTCACCAAATTTTATCAAAGTCGGCCCATTATCCGTTGAGTTATATATATATATATATATATATATATATATATATATATATATATATATATATATATATATATATATATATACTATTAAATTCTTGTGACAGTAAAAGTGTTATTTATCAAAAAATTGTGGGAAAGCTGTCAGTTGTAGAATAAAACTCTTTATTATAGGCCGAGCTTTCAAAAAAATTTATTCCTTTCTCAAGGCTACAACATGGAAAGAAAAAAAGGTTTACAATTTACTTGGGAAAAATATAAAAGTTTAAAATACTTACATATAATGTGAGTTCTACTAAACTAATTATGCAATAACAAACATGAAAAGAAAACCTTTTTATAAATTTGAGTGCAGTCGAAAAGTGCCAAACTGACATATAAAGCTAACTATTGTCTAATTAAATTTGTTTTTTGTTTTTGTCTAGGAATTATAAATAGGGATAGTGATTTCTAAAATTATTATCTTTCTTTAAGTTTATTAAATTGTCGTTAAAAGTAATTTCAAATTCTTCTAAACACATTCTTTTATTACCTAAGGTTTCACAGTGTAAAATAGAAACATTACTAAAATTTATATTATGGCCAGTGTCAAGATTATAATCTGACAGAGCGCAAGTTCTTTTTTGTAAACGTAAAAAGAACTTGCGCTCTGTCAGAACATAATCTCGACACTGGCCATAATATAAATTTTAGTAATGTTTCTATTTTACACTGTGAAACCTTATGTAATAAAAGAATGTGTTAAGAAGATATTGAAATGACTTTTAACGACAATTTAATAAACTTAAAGAAAGATAATAATTTTAGAAATCACTACCCCTATTTATATTTCCTAGACAAAAACAAAAAACAAATTCAATTAGACAATAGGTAGCTTTACATGTCAGTTTGGCACTTTTCGACTTCACTCAAATTTATAAAAAGGTTTTCTTTTCATGTTTGTTATTGCATAATTAGTTTAGTAGAACTCACATTATATGTAAGTATTTTAAACTTTTATATTTTTTCCAAGTAAATTGTAAACCTTTTTTTCTTTCCATGTTGTAGCCTTGAGAGAAAGGAATAAATTTTTCCGAAAGCTCGGCCTATAGTAAAGAGTTTGATTCTACAACTGACGGCTTTCGCACAATATTTTGATAAATAAATAAATATATATATATATATATATATATATATATATATATATATATATATATATATATATATATATATATATATATATATATATATATATATATATTATTGGCCATCAAATTTACACGGTAAGTTACAACCCTTATATGTACAGTCAGAAGGAATGAATCCAAATAGAATGTAAAACTATATACATTAGTTTGGAGTACCAATAAATTCCCCCACTTTATAAATGGTTTTTTGTTTTAGTATCCTCACTAGTGCCTTCTTGGATTTTATTAGTTGCAGTATTTAAAACTCGGCTGGCTTTTCTTCGTTTTGTGCAAAGGTATTTTTAATTCGGGCCTCCGTCTGCTGTTTTTGCTGTGAACTTCACACTAAAGAGTGAATATGGCTGGAAGAGTTTTCCAGTGGTCTCGAATACATCCCGGGGGCGTTCCTTTGGGCCTAGATCACATAATTTCTTAATGCTCTTTTTTGCATGATAAAGACCTGTTCTGCTGCTGACGAGTTACCCTATGAGTGTTCCGTACGATAGGATACTGTGACAGGACTCAAAGTAAGCAATCCGCGAAGCTTGATGAGTACTGTATTAGTTTACTGTTCCTGTGATCTGGACTCCTCTGTATAAGTCTTGTCCTTCCTTGATTTCGCCAAGCTATTTAACGATTCGAAATAAATTTTTGGTCTGGCCCAATAGGATACGTTTGTTGCTTGAGGACATAGAGAAATTGGTATTGGTTTTCTTCTTTCGTTAAATATGCTAACAATTTTATTTAATGATCAATACTTGGGATAATATTGGAGAGTTGAATCACCCGAGCAAGATATAGCCTGAAACAGGTATTGTGATTTTGTTTCCGAAAGCTCTGTATAATATGTAGCTTAAGAGGTTCAGCACATACAAGTTCTTCTGAACTTACAGGTTATTACTGTTTATAGTCAATGAATATATGTTTTTTACTGAATTTTAAAGAATTGTAGTAATTCTGCGAACATATTTTTTTTTGTAAATAAATAAATAAATAAAATAGGTTCAATAAAAAGAAACAAAAATATAAATAGAACCATCTTAAAATCATTCAGCAATATTTTAGTGACATACCAAAATTTAAATATGCTACACAAAGGTGACTAATTTTATTGAATATACACAAATATATAGTATACATACCTGCAGCTTTTATAGGAATCCATAAAAAAGTGTCATGCATTAACGATATAATATCTTATTAGCCACTTTTTAACTTTTACCAAAGTATTTATAACATGTACAAACTAATTTTCTTGAAATTTGAAACTAATTTGTTGTGCATTCATTAACCTTCCTGATAATGAATCATAGCCCACCTATTCACTATTTATTCAATTAAAGTTTGCCACTAATTGGAAAGTGTTGTCATAATTACTTTATTAAAAAATACCGAGATTGATAAATGTATTTATTACCAGCAAATCTCGGAACGATTATTTTTGCCTGTTGATATAAAAAAGGAAAAAAAGATAAATAAATAAATGTATAAAACAAATATAATGTAATATAGATATGATTTTATTTAGGTAAGATTCATTTTGTAAGGCATAAACTCCTAGCTTCTATCTGCTCTATTCACTAAATTGGCGCTCTGCTTACATCTTGTCTGTCTAATGCAACAGTTTGTGGCTAATGGGCCTGGCTTCCGACGCCATACAGTAGTCATCACACACACACACGCCTGTTGATATATAAATGAAAAAAATAACCCTTGACAATACGAAATTTAAAGTTAATTTAAACATTACTCTCTGGACACCAAGCCACAGGGTAAAATAATATTATATGTTTCACTGATTTAGCCTTCTTTGAGAATAGATTTTTACAAAAAGATAAATTAATTATGTCGTTCATCAAAATTATATTTACGGATATTATAATAAAATTGAATAATCTTTAATTAAAACGCACAATGCAAAAAGTATGTATATAAATAAAATATTTATAATAAGTTTACAAAAACGAATTAGAATATTATTTACCTTATCTGTACACATTAGCAGACAAATAAATTGAAGCGTATCTGTAAGTAGACAGTAAACATCTTTGATCTTTGCGAATATACTTGGTAATCCATAATCCACACAACGAAGTAAT
This sequence comes from Tillus elongatus, assembly GCA_964006375.1. Lineage (NCBI taxonomy): Eukaryota > Metazoa > Arthropoda > Insecta > Coleoptera > Cleridae > Tillus > Tillus elongatus. Next base: position 77,996,722 of record OZ023269.1, on the reverse strand, counting down.
ACGGAACCAAAAATATAAAAAAATTACGCTTAAATATGATTGTCCAACCCTTAACGCTAGCGAACAAAATAAACAAACAGATCAAATAATAATAAAATAATAAAAAACAAACCGCTATTACCATTAACGTGATCTGATAACTATGACTCATTGTTGCTATCCAATAGACGTCAACACAAGAACGGGAACCTTTATCTGATTGGTCAGGTCCAGTAAAAAGGTAGAGGTAAAGGTAAGATGCTTACTGGAAATTAGGCCAATGCTGACCCTTTTTGCTCATCTAAACTAGCCTACCCTCCACCTTAAGTTCGATCTCAACGACAGAAGTGATTTGAAAAATCATCCGCTGCCGGTGAGTCCCGAACCGTCGTCCCCCGAGTCCGAATTGTGAAGTTTCAGTCGACTTTTCAACACGGCCACGACGGCGCTTGTCAGATCCAGTAAGGATGATTGAGATTTAAACATTTTAATTCTTTAGGGAATAGCTATCCTAAAAAGTAGAAGTTATTTTTCTTAAAGCCTTGTTAACTTGCACCCATAGGATTGATATAATTAGAATAAAATATGATCAAACTGATACCATATTGTTTTGGGTCATTTTCAACCCTTTTCCACCTACAGGGAATTAACTGTAAAAAAAGTGGTCTACTTCAGACGTTTGTATCCATGAAAATGTTTGAGAGATTAATAATTGTTTTTTTATTGTAGATTGCGCTTATGCACGGTAATAATAACAACTTATTTTTAAGTATACAGGTTATTTATCTTTCGTAAAATTTAAAAATCTTTTTGTTCAAATGCAAACCATGATCATGCCACTTGAGCTGTTGGTCAACAACAACACCAAGATACCTAATATTTTTGTTCTTTCAATAGATATAACGCTTCCCATCACATTTAAATCCCTTAAGTCTGCAGGTAATGCCGCGTTAGTAGGGGAAAATGGCATATATTTTGTTTTACTTACGTTTAAAGAGAGCAATTTATTATCCAGAAGTAATTTAATACCATTTGTTCCTCTCTCAGCTTTCTCAATAACTTCAGTCCGACTTTCTCCATCAAACAGAAATACAGTATCATCAGCATATGCTATAGTCGAACACTCTAGGTTTTTGTTCTCTAGTAAGTCATTAATATAGATGGAGAACAGAACTCGTCACAACACAGAACCCTGCGGCACACCAGCCTCAACAATCATTGGTTTTCCGACTGTTTTCCCTATTTTCACTGTTTGTGTACGCGTATGCAAGTAGCTCTGGAAGACCTCCAAAACCGCACCTCTCACTCCAATGTCTTCCAGTTTATTTGACAAATTTTTATGTGGTATGGTATCAAATACCTTACGGATATCGAGGAACACTGCAACAGTCTTCTGAGTTAAACCTTTCCAACACTCCTGAAGTTAAAGCAAGCAAGCCACCTTCCGCTGACATGTTTTCCCTAAAACCATATTGATATTTAGAGATTAGATTATGCTTATTTAAGTAAGATGCCAGTCTATTTTTTAAACATTTTTCAAACACCTTGGTAACACTGCTGACCGGACTGATTGGTCTATAGTTACTAAAATCCCGGGTGGCCCCGGACTTGTGGATGGGAATGTCTATACTATCTTTAAACTGGGAAGGTACAATGCCCGTTTTAAAAATGTAGTTAATTAAATGCACCATGGGATCAGATATGTATTTATTGCAAGTTTTCAATATTTCAGCTGTTACACCATTCCTACCTGGAGCGCTATGTAATCTCAACTAACTCCATAATTTATCTTTCCCCAACGGGCTGCAAGAACAAACTATCGCGAAATCTGACCTTCGCATTACTTTTACTGGCTACCTTATTTGCCACATTACCAAAAACATCTCTACATATCTACAACATTGCAATAAAATGTTTGCTAAACATGTCAGCTATCTCTGTCTTATTCTTTATCTCAGCACCGTCCTCCGATATGAAGGACTCAGTCTCAATCTTTCTTTAACCTTTCTGTTATTTATTGCTTCGTTGATAGAATTCCAAATTTTTTTGTAATCACTATCTGCATCCCGAATCCTCTTTTGGTAGTAGTTATTTCGTACATTTTCAATGAGATGCGTTAAATGATTCCTGTAGTTTTTATACACAGTTTTATCAAAAATACTTCCTGTCCTTGTCCACCTTCTCTTTAATTTGTCCATTTGTTATCCAAGCCTTTCTTTTGGTGTCCTCTCTACAAATGGTATGTCTACTATGTTGCACATAAGTATCTAATGTTTCGGAAAATGCATCCATCATACTCTGTGAGTCCTGAGCGCTATAAACCGTCTACCATACTTGACTACTTACCTTCTCTGTCAACCGGTTGAAGTTAATTATTTCAGTCATTTCATTTTTCGGTCGCTTACAAAGTCTATGTTGTCCAAACTGTACAAACAAGATACAAATCGATACTGAGCCCAGTAATGGGTTCCAGGAGTCCTAGTTTGCGCTCATTAGGAGAAATCTTTTCAAAATTCAAAAGTCGGGACCTCCTCATTAGTGACTTTTTTAAAGAAAATTCACTAGTTATTTGCAAAATTTTATTAAGATTTATATAACATGTTTAGAAATGTTTTCGCCTTCCTGAAAGCAAATTCGAAGTCGTCTTGCAAAGTTTTCTTTGAGTTTTTTCAACATCTGTGGGGTAATACTTCTAAAAGCAGTTTGTAGCGATTATTCACGTCTTACGCAGTTGTTGGCAATTCTTGATATACTATCTGCTTTGTATACACGCGGAGGAAAAATTCTAATGTGGTTCGATAGGACAATCTTGCTGGCCATGGAATGTTACCTTCTCTACCAATCCATTGGTTTCCTAGCCAATGGTTTAAATATTGCCTTATGTTACGGTGAAAATGTGCAGCAGCACCATATTGCGGAAAATACATTAATCGACCTGTTTTAAGATCGACAAATTGGGTAAATTATCCTCTAATAATCTGCGGCGCCATTCTCAATTAAGTCCATCTTCAAGAAAGAATGGCTCGATAGCTTTATCGCCCACAATTCGTCTCCACACATTCAAGGACCGTTGATGCTTACAATCCACTTGAAGTACCCAGAGTGGATTTTCTCGAGCGTAATAATGCATATTATGTTTGTTAACTACGCCTATATTATTAAAAAGTTACTTCGTCACTAAATAGAACAATATTATTAAAAAAATTGTGTTTTTTAATTATCCTGTTAACTGAGGATTTGCTTATACCCCGAATACATTCATTGTCTTGTACTTATATCTGCAGTTCTCTTCAATCGCTAACAAAACCTGTAATTCTGCATCTTTATTCCTTGTATGGCGGTTTTCATAACATTTTGCTGTGTATTTGGGGCTAAAATATCCCTCAAGCGTGTTCTTACGTTCTCAAACGCCTCTGGTCTTGGATGTCGGACTAAAAGATATTTTTGCCTGTAAATTCTGGACTCCAGTAGACAGTTTCTATCAGGTTCTTCCAAAGCGTACACCGTTTGTTAACACTTCATCAGTAAAATTAATTTTCGAACGTAACATTAAGTAAATAAACAGAGAACAATAAACAACGAACAATAACTAACTGCATTCACCAAAATCAAAATATATGGAGTGTCGCAGTTGGAAAAAAGTATGTTTAAATTTCGCGAAAGATGAATAATCTGTATATTGAAAAACCAATAGTTATTGTTAATGTGCAAAAACGCAGTCTACGCTAAACCGCAATTATTATGAAAAAAAACGATATTAATATCTCAACAATGTCGATGGATACAAGCATCTGAAGTAGACCACTTTTTTACATTTAACTCCCTGTAGTTAGAGAACGGTTGAGAACAACCCAAAACAATATGGTATTAGTTTGATCAGCATCGACGTGGCTTTTCAAGAATGCCATTGTATACAGCAGGGTGTTCCATTAAAAAATATAAGTTTGGTGCAACACTCCGTATATTACCACCCTGTGTGCATAGAAGTAATTTTAAAATGTGCACTCGTGAAACATCTATCGCCTCGAGAAAACAGCATTTTAAAATATAGCCTCAGTAAGAAGGTCTCTTCGGTCCTCACACCGATGGGACATTCTGCATGTATATTTAACTTATCTTGTGAATTTTTGTGTAACACACTTTTTTCAAGATGGTGGCATTTAAAAAAATATTCTGAGTTATTAGAACACAATTACAATATAATAGTTGCGTAAAACGGAGTTTGATTTGGTTATAGTAACATTGTTAAAATTGTCAAATCGGTATTCAATATTTGGTAACGTCAAATGCAGCCTTATACTTAATTAAAAATTAATAATACCTACTAATGACTATATTATAAAACATCGACTATTTTATTCACGTTAAGTTAACAACAGACATGACGCCCCCTGATTATCGCTATATTTAAATTCAGTAAATGTTTTTAGTATCAAATTAAATGAACCACGCAAGCACGACAAACATTAAATGCTTGCGATTTTTTTATACCTAGTGATCTACGCTTTAATTTTATTTCTGATGGTTGTTATATGTGTCCTTTCGATTATGGGAGTTTAATCTAATATATAAGTATCCGTGACGGCATTCTAGCCTGGGGCGGTGCGTCTGAGTCCCATCTCAGATTCCTGCAAAGGACGCAAAACCGCATTGTTAAGGTGATACATGGTAAAGATTATGCTTACCCTAGTGATCGTATATACAAGGACACTTGCTTGATGGATATTAGAGAGCTATTTTACTTTACGGTTGCAAACACTCAGCATGCTCAGCGAGAGAGTCTTACAATAATAGAGCGTTCACATTTTGATTAGACATAGCACACACTCGTTTACAACGCAAAAGGTGAGGAAGACAGTTACGCAGAGATCGTTTGCTTACCTATGTGTAAGGATTTATAATTCGGTGCCTCCTGAAATAAGAGAACACGCATCTTTGAATTTATCCAAGAAACGATTAAAGAGCTGGATTTTTCATACCCCTAGAAGTGTAATTCATTCTTTGTTTAGAAGAAATTGACAACAAGACGACAGGCGCGCGCGGGTTCCTGCATGAGTCGGTGGTTTTGTGTGTGTGCGGGCGTGTGTGTGCGTAGGAGTGTGTGTGGTTGGTCGCTAGAGTGTCGGTGTTTCTTTGTTTGTTTTTTGAGTGGAGAGGGAGCAGTGTGTTTGGACTGGGGACGGGCAGATCGGAGTGGATATCGGTATTGAGGCATGTATACTGTGATTGGAGACTGGAAACTGAGTTTTTTAGATGTTAGTATTTTAAAGTGCATATATGCTTTTTTGTTTTGTGTAGCAGATGCGTTACGATGTTTTAATCAGTGACTTCTTTGGAGGGAAGCATATGGTAGAAATGATAGAAATTTTTCTGTTGTTTATGTTGTTTTGTTTTTGCTATACTGCCAACAAGTCTTTGACTTAGGCAGTTTTTTTCCCTCCATTTGTTGGGGGAGATTTTTTTGTGTGTGTAAATTGTGCATTATTGTATATTTATTTGTATTTTTCTGTATGGAGGAAAATCTTCTCAATAAATGTGCGTTATTATATTATTATTATTTAGTCAGTAGTTTCTAAAATGTTAATAGAAACCTTAAACAAGGTGGGAAATTTTGACTGTATTGCACAATTATATGGGAATCTTAAAAGTTCTTTAATAGTTGGAAAATTTTCGGTTGGTCACTAGATATACACAAAAACTCAGAACTGTAATTTTTTTCTTTCTTTAATATTTTAAAATCTAGGTACGCTATAATTCCGAAGGTTTATACAGGATCATTATTGGCCATTCTGGATGTCATGTTTATCTCAAAACTTATTTAGGTCTATACGAGAACGTTCATGAGCCAAGGTAGTGAATTTTTTTATGAACATCAATATTGTTTTTTTATCAAAGAACATACGATTGCTTTGGTTACAGTAATGTACCACCAAAATAATGTTTATTATTTCTCATATGAAATATAGGGAAAATATATCAAATAATAGTAAGTGGGCCGTGACAATTAAAGAAAATGTTTTCTGTGATATTCAAGTTGTGGTAAAAATAAAATAATACTGACAGCAGACCCTAATATTTTATTTTACTTTAACGTCGGCCTATTTCCGCGACTATGGCCAATCACCGACGCTAGGGAGTAGTTTCACTTCACTATCCTGGAAATTTAGCCGAACCCCTGCCTTTCTGTAGGGAATGTAGGAATCTTTAACGTGCCCAACATAGCATGGACACGGAACCGATGTCTTTACGCCCCCTCCGAAGGGCGGAACGTGCAGACATTCAACTTGTTCAAATACAATACCAGAACTTTGGTTATTGTTGATTACAGTTTGTACTGAAAAAGTGAAAGGGGAACCCTGGGAATCGAAGCCAGTACCCTTCGGTTCAGAGGCACACTATCTTACCCCTGGACCACCGAAGCTCCCCTAATAATTTGTATTATTCTAGAAGACGCATGGAAAAAATGTATTTAAGCGATTGATGACGAATACGTTTATCACTTTTTTCGATTTTAAAACTACGAGGCTTGGAGTTTTCCTTTTGTTTGTGTGAAAAGAAAAACAAATTAAAATCAAAACAGCGGGAACACGAACGATCAGGTTTGTGTGCGTAATTATTTGTTTGACGAACTTAGCATCTCTACTTTTCCGTTTGTTTAAAATTTTAATGTTTTGTTATGTTTAGCACAAACACCATGAAATCTCTTGCAACTAATATCTTTCTAATCAAGGTAAAGTAGGTACGTCAATTTATCGCTTAAATATATTTTATTCTTTTGTATACGCTTTTATGATAAAGAATAATAATTAAACGCCTGCTGTCAGTGTAATATGCATTTCACTGCTACTTTAATGTAAAGGAAAATATGTTGTTTCAATTGTGTCCGAAAGTCACGGCGTATTTACTTTTTTTATTGTTTTATATATTTATCCGAAGAAAAATAAAACTCCCTCAAGTGATATATAAGAAAAAGTCGTTCATCCATTAATGAAAAATTCATAATGGCGTCCATAAAAAGTTGGCTCTCGTGACGTATTAGTCTAGATATTTTTTAAGTTCACCGTAACAACTAGAATGACGAACTATGATACTGTATAAAATTTTAAGCTTTTAGAACATCTAGTTTTTAAAATATAAAAGAAAGAAAGAAATTCAAGTTTTTAGTTTTTCTTTTTGTCTGTAACTAGCGACCTATGAAAACCATTTCAAATCTAAGAGTAGCCTATGATCGTACAACTCTTTTCTAATTCAATCAACTTTACCAGTATATATTATTGTTTACGCGGTCGTAAAGTAATCGACACTTAAAATCCCACACCCAGTATATACTGGGTATCTAAAGGTAATGAGTGAAGATGTGATGAGCACTGATAAGTACAATTTGGCGAACCCATTTCATCACAATAAAGTTTTTAGACCTGACGATCGTTTCGCTTACAAATTTAGAGCCATCGGAGGGATGAATAAACTAAGCGAATAAAAACTAGAAGTCCTATTTATATGTTAGTTGCCAAGCAGTTGCGAACAGCGTCCTCTACGAAGGTATACAGACAGACCCTCACTGTTGAGTCTTAAATCTCTGTAATTAAAATTGCATACCTGCTTTTGTAAAACTGTGTATCGTTACCAAATATTCCTTCTAAGAAAGACACATTGACAGCTAACATTATCTACAAACAATGCATTAAAAAATTTGCTAGGTAACCCAAAGGATAAAGATAAAACCACATAAGTGTCGGGAATCCATGAAATAGGTTGTGCAGATTGTGAACTTAAATATGTTGGGCAAATTAAAAGAACTATTGAAACTAGATTTAAAGAACATTTAGCGCAACTGAGATACGGCACTATTGATAAATCATGTATTGCTCAGCATATTTGTGACAATAATCATCATGTAGAAAAGAAAATCTCACGTTAATAAAAAATGTCACTTGAATTTAAGACTCAATAGTGGGGGTCTGTCTGTATGTATACCTTCGTAGAGGACGCTGTTTGCAACTGCATGCGGCAACTGACATATAAATGGTAGTTCTGGCTTTTATTTGCTTAGTTTATTCACCCCGCTGATGACGCAAACTTTGTTAGCTAAACGATCTTCAGGTCTAAAAACCGTCTTGTGATGAATTTGGTTCTCCAAATTGTACTTATGTGTAAGTAATTCTGATTCTAAGCAGCTTAAAAAAATATTTTTGTACTTTACGAAGAAAATCTACACACTGCTACCTTTGATGATTTTTTTTTAAATTTTAGTCTACGTACAGATAAAGTGAGGTAGCTAATAAAATAAACTCTTTTGAAAATGGTTTGTTATAAATGTAATACAAATGAAAACCGAAAATCATTATATAAGTAATTTCAAAAATTCAGTATCTCAATTATTGTGTATATTTATAAAAAATCCTGAAACACGTCAATTTTAGATTGTGTGTGTGTGTGTGTGTCAATTACTGGTTTCAGGGATGGGGCCCACTGGCCCTAGACTTTTATAGTTTATATGTAATTGTGTAATTGTTCATTCTATATATATATATATATATATATATATATATATATATATATATATATATATATATATATATATATATATAATTGCAGTAATTGTTTATTTTTTTCTAGACAATTTTAGATTGAAAAATTACACCCTGCAACGTGAAAACGTCACCCCTACATTCAACGCCCTTCGACTGACATTGCAACCCCCAAATTTTTAATTAGAATTAGGGGTAAGTACACTTTGAGAACCCCCAAATCACCACAACACATATTTCAGAGACCTTACGATCGTTTCGTTGAAAAAGTCAACATCTTCTTCCTCTGAAGATGTTGACTTTGTGAACGAAACGATCGTAAGGTCTCTGAAATATGTGTTGTGGTGATTTGGGTGTTCTCAAAGTGTACTTATTAGTGCTCATCACAGGTTCCAGTTTTCACATAGTAGAAGTAGGGGTTTGTAATACCTCATTTGAAAGATCCCTTCATCATATATTCAAAAAAGCGATGGTTTTAAAATTTATTGCAAAAATTAACAGTAAAAAAATAAATTCATCTGATTGGCGAACTTTGATACAACACAATAAAAGTAATAACGTTTAATTCTTAATAATAAGAAAAAAATAAAAACACATCAATCTAGATGTAGGAGATAATCAAAATGCATGCCTTGAATGTTTGCGCAACATCCTAATCGTAAAGAAAAATTGCTTCTATCGTTAATCAACATCTGAGGCATGACAGACCTAATCGCAATCGTTATTCTTCTTGGTTAAATCGCGTGGTTTAGTTTTGTATCCCATACTTTTTACATATCTTCATAATAAGAAATCCAATCGCGAAAGATCAAGTAATCATGCTGGCGATTCTAACGACCCTTGCCTCCCCATCCACCTATTTGGAAATATTAAGCCAGGGTGCCGGATATTGATTTGGTAATGTGCTGGTAGTCCATTCTGCTGGAACTATTTCACATTTACTGAAACTTGTGGGTTTGCTCGATCAGGATATAAGGTTTCCAAAGTTGGCACGACATTATTTTGGAGCAGTGCTAAATGATTACCTCCATTCCAATTGCCATCAATGAAAAAGGGACCAATTACATGGTTTCCAACTATTCCTACCCTAACATTAACCTCTTCAGGGTATTGCGTATGTTCTCCCCTTATCCAGTCTGGATTTTCTTTAGACCAGTGACGACAATTTTGACGATTAGCATGGCCGTGATGTACAAAACTGCACTTATCAGAACACAAAACATGTTCTAGTTGGATAACATTTCCATCATTTGTTCACAAAAAGGCAATCTTCTATTAAAATCGTCTTCCGTTAGCTCCTAGTTTGTATCAATTTATAGGGATTTATTTAATATATTTTTTTAATATTTGAATAATCGATGAATGGATAACATCCAATGTTGTGGGTTTTCCTCAAACTCAAGCATTACATCCAATTTGGTATGATTACTCAGCACATAAAGAAGTTTTTCTGCATCAGCATTACATATCTAAGCTCGCATGATTTTGCTTTTCAATTTTAGTAATTTTCCCTCGGGATATAGGCGGCAAATCGGGAAACTTTTCTTGAAATAGGCGAACACCTTCGATCTGTGGTCGTGTTTTACCGTCGTCACCAGCGTCATCTATAGAATAGCTATGTTATGCATTTATGTTAAATAAACTATGTTTCTGAATTGCAGTTAACAATTGACAACCACTGTCATGCGGTTATAATCAGACAGCAAGTTGCTAAGGCGGTTTTAAAAAACCACCAACTATAAAGAATGTTGATAACTTTTTGTCTTTTTAACTGATAACGTATAAAAAGACCACTGAAATTGTTTTTGCTTGCTTCTCATTGTGAAGAATGAAACGTGATTAGGTATTAATTTTTTAGCGTGTTTTAGCGCACTCCGTCAATCAGTTGAATTTTTTTTTTTTTATGTTAATTTTTACAATAAATTTTAAAACCAGATGATTTTTAAATATAAAATGATCTCATTCAAATAGGGTAGGTAGGTATTACAAGCCCCTACTGCCTATTTAAAAATTTGTCATTGGAATTGGGTTGAATGTAGGGGTGAAGTTTTCACGTTGCAGGAAACACGTCATTTTTTAATTTAAAATTGACGTGTTTCGGATTTTTTTAAAATAAATATGGACAATAATTGAGATACTGAATTTATTCCAATTGGCTGTTTCACACTGTACGTTATCAACATGTCGTAATTGCAAGCACTTCTTTCCAAAAATTTTAAAAACAAGACTACGGCGTGAATTTAGAGTTTCAGAAGTTTCTTTATATTATTATCCTTAATCAGTTAGTTCCATGTGATTACTTTAACACCTTGTAGATCAGTTATTTACATGTTTTATAGGTGTCGTGTTTTTCATAGAATTCTAAAAATTATCTGCTTATTACGCTTTAATTTTAGTCACGTACTTTTACGTAGGTTTATTGTTTGTATTTTTTATTTTTTCCTCGTAGCTTACAAGTGTGTCATTCAACTGTTTATCATCTTCCAGTCTGAATATATGGTATATCTAATGTATATATTATTAACGCATATTATACTTATAAGCTATCATAATTAATTATGTTATATAAGTTGTCACTTGTTTTTCTTTTTCAGATCACTGTATCAATACTTTTCCCGCTGCCCCCTATAGAAATCGCCTTATTGATTATCTTCAGAACCCGCCTGCCGTATATATAATAAATTTTATCCACATCATAGAATGGTAGAAGGTGATCAGTCACAAAAGAAAAAGCAAATTGATGTAAAGGACGAGCGAGCTGTAAACGGTTGCGGATCCAAAGAGCTTGAACTTATTAACCTTTCTGTTATAAAGGATTTAAGTAAAGTTCCTCTAGATGTTGAGAAAGCATCTTGTGAAATAGCTGATTTTGAACGAGCCATAGTATTTACAGAATATGGCAAATTTCACTATTTATTGCTTACAGTATGTGGATTTGTCAGCACCTCAGAAGAAATGGACGTTATCTCAATGTCATTCATACTTCCTTCGGCGCAATGTGACTTAAACCTAAACACACACACTAAAGGATGGCTGAACTCTATTATTTTCATCGGCATGATGGCCGGTGCTTACGCTTGGGGTTCAGTTGCAGACTCTCTTGGGCGGAGGAAAGTCTTAATAGCCATTTCGTTCATGAATGCTCTATGTATTGTTGCATCAAGCTTTTCTCAATCATATGAGTTATTCATGCTATTTAGATTTTTAAATGGGGCGGCGTAAGTATATTTTTTGTTAATTACCTACTTATTACTTACAATGTACAATATTATAATTGCTTTTCAAGAAGTGTGTTTTGAAATAAGCTCAGGTACAATAAATATGGAGTTAAGATACCTAATTAATTGAAAAGTTACATTATTAGAATTGAAATTTTCCTCATTTGTCGATTTACAGGGGATCGTGAATTGCGTTAATACCAAACTTTTACTTGTACTAATTTAAAAAGTCTAGGCGCAGCAAATGCGTTATGGTAGTGAATTTTCATAGAACTGATCTGGCACTAAACATTTTTTTAAATTAAACGCTTATAACTTTTTTCTTGTACCATAGAGATCTAAATTTTGGTGTATAGTTTACTTTTCATAACGTTAACTTACGTACCATATCGTTGTTAGGTACTTTCGGTGATAAAAAAAATCCGAAAGAAAACACAAAGTTTTCCCGGAAAACCTTATTCGATTTTCCTAACTAACGAACTTTCCAAGCCACTTACCTAAAAGAGAAATGTATCTGTCAAATTTTATCAAAGTCCGTTCATTATTTCTTGAGTTATCGGTCTGATACATACATACATATATATATATATATATATATATATATATATATATATATATATATATATATATATATATATATATATATATATATATATATATATATATATATATATATATATATATATATATATATATATATATACAGGGTGTAATAAAATCTATGCTCTACTTCCGAACGAACATTTCGAAGCATTTCGGGCGTTATCCGACGACATTCTTCAACAATCTGCCGACGAAGCCCCTCAAGTGAGTTTGGTCGTATTGCATAAATTTTCGACTTCAAGTATCCCCATATAAAAAAGCCTAAGGGTGTTAAATCTGGAGATCTAGGAAACCACTCAACTGAACCTCTGCGTCCTATCCAGTGATTAGGAAAGTTCTGATTAAGAAAATCAGATCCTAATACATGTTTTCGTCCAAATTTCCCTGTAAGAAAAAAGGCCCTATGCGGTGGTCTCCCAGTATGCCCGCCCATATATTCAATTTCCCCTGACGCTGCGTATGCGTTTTACGAAACTTTTTTGGATATTCATCGCTCCGGTAGCTGCAATTATGGAGGGTGAATTGGCCATCGAGTTGGAACGTACATTCATCGGGAAAACAGATTGAGTACAAAAAGGTTGGATTCCTTCTGGCATGATCACTCATTTCTTAACAGAAGTGCACGCGGCGATCAGGATCATCTTCATTAAGTTTATGTACCAAATTACTTTTCTATGAGTAATACTTCATACTTTTCAAGATCCGGCGGCAACTAGCTACTTAAATTCATGAAGTACCTGCAAATTTCCTGATATTTAAATTTGCTTCCTCTGCGATGTGACCCAGGATATATACCTGATTACCCTCATTACGTACAACCTGCTCAAGTTGACGCTTTCTGTTTGCAATCAATCTAGTTTTCCAAAATGTATGCATTAAATTCAGGACGTACCAATAGAAAGTGTTTTTCCCAGAATAGCGATCATTAAAAATCTGCGCTGCCTGTCCTGCACAGTTGTCATTCTTGTAGAAGAAACTAATTCTTTTTTTTTAAATTTATTACTTTTTCAGCAATTGTATAAACTTTTTCACGAACTGGATGGAATTCAATCGGGTTTGTGATGGTATTACGAGATATTCACTTGTCTCGTTTAAAGTAAAACAGGTAATAAAGTTGGATTAATAAAGTATATTGAGAGATAAATGAAAGATCATAAAAGAAAATGATTTTATCGAGAAATTGTTGAAAAAAAATGTATCAGATAACGCCTTAAATGCTTCTAAATGTTCGTTTGAAAGTGGAGCAAAGATTTATAATTGTATGGAAGTGAAGGAAAAACAATTTGAACATTTATTTAACTAACATTCTTTCACTCACTGATATTTTGTCTTATTCTTTAATTAATGATCTTATTGCCATATCCAAACCAAAATTTAAAGAGTCGTATGTTGTGAGCAGAATTGAGAATGCTTTAAAATGAGGTGTCACTTAACATACGGTGCCATTTAAAATTCAAGGGTAGGTACATTACGCCCCTGCCTAAGTGATACGTTGCAAGACACCAATACTTACCTCGTCATGTGTCCCCCTTGAAAACAAGGTCCTCATGTCTCGGCTTTTTTCCTTTTTTTTAATTCCCATAATTTCCAGGTGGGAAGGTTTAATTGGCACATCCTGTATATATAAACATAAAAGTTCAAACTTACCCCAGATATGTGGGCCTAGTTAGCGCTCATATGAATTATTATTTTTTAATTCCAAACTTGGGATCTCTCCAATAGTAAAAATTCACTGAAAGGCAAATGAAAATAGTATCCCATCGCTCAATTTTAAATTCCAAAAGATTCTTCATCATTTAAGCTAATTGGCGTATTTTTACAGATTAATTACAGAGTTGAAAATAGTCTTACGGATCGCGGTGATATAAATAAGACAAATTTAAAATACATAGTTAATTTTCACAAAAAATTAACTATGTAAAACATTTTATAATGTTGTAGTGATTAATCTTTGTTTAATACCAGAAGAATAGTTTTAATAGTATCTATTTTCTCTCTTCACACTAATGTATCCAATACAATAACGAGTTTAAGATGATAAACACGGTAAAAAGAAACCTAAAATTCTTCTAATCACCACGAATTCTTAGCCCTAGAACCCAGTCCCAAGCTCATATATATATATATATATATATATATATATATATATATATATATATATATATATATATATATATATATATATATATATATATATATATATATTTATTTATATTTATATATACTATATATATATACAAGGGGGTACCCAAGAGAAAACCGAACTGATGTTGTTGGCGTAGTTTTTTTGTACCGTATTCTGTCGCTGGGAGCGTATAGAGCTACCGTTCCCGAGTCAGTAGGCTGAGCGTTGCCGCTAAATAAGTTTTCGTTCAGCTGGTGTGAATTTTTTTCGGAGAGTTGTTTTGTGTGCTCGTGGTTTTTGCAATAGTTGGTAAGTCGTAGAGTTTTACTTTTTGCTTGGAAAAACTGGCACAGAAACTCTTGAAATGTAAAACAGGGCCTACAAGGATCAGACTGTTGGACAAACGCAAGTGTTTGAGTGGTTTTCTTGTTTCAAAAGAGGTGAAATATCAACTGATGAGAAACTTCGCTCTTATCTTCGTTCCACGGCTCGAACCGATGAAAATGTTGAAAAAATCCTGATAGATCGACAACCGACCATTGAAAAAGTTGCGGGGCTGTCTGGAGTGACTTGGAGTTGAGTTCACCGAATTTTAACGAAAGACTTGAGGATGAAAAGGGTGGACGCTAAATCCGTGCCTCGACTGCTGACTGCTGAACAAAAGTAAGGTCGCGTGGAAGCATGTTTTTCTTTGACAGAAGAGTTCCGAAATGATCTAAACTTTTTTTGCAAGACTTACCACGTTACGACTCGAAAACGAAGCAACAATTAGGGCAGCGGAAGAGCCCAAGGTCGCCTGGCCTCAGTGAAAACTCGTCCAGTGAAAACAAACGTCAAAACAACTCTGGTTTTTTGTCCGATGTGAGAAGAGTTGTCGATTTAAAGTTTGTTCCACAAGATTAGACAATTAACCAAGCATTCTACCTGGAATGTTTATATAGATTGCGAAACAGTTTGCGGCGGGTGAGGCCTCATTTGTAGCAATTTGGCGACAAGTTTTTTCACCACAATAACGCCCCTGTCCACACAGTCCTGTTTTTACGCCAATTTTTTTTACCAAAAATGATATGACCTCTCTGCCTTATCCCGTCTATTAACCCGACCTTGTGTCCTGCGACTTTTCGTTATTTTCCCTAATTAAAAGAGCCATGAAAGGAAAGCATTTTGCCGTCGTTGCTCAGGTGAAGAAAAAATGACGGCGGAGCTGTCAGTCATCACAGAATTAATCACTGCTGATAATTTCAGAATGTTTTTAACAATGGAATATAAGATTTTGTACGTGTACTAGTGCCAGTGAAGAGTATTTTGAAAAAGTTTAGGTGAAAAATCGTAAAGCAAAACCTATGTGTCTCTAAGACATCATGAACTAGATTGTTGTGTCACAAGATTAGTGTTTACTCGCTTTTTGAATAGCTGGAGATTATATTTTCGAGGAGTTAATTTCAAAACTTAGGCGCTCTAGAAAATAACCAGGATTCGTAATTAACTGTTCAGGAAGTGGGCAATTTTACACTAAACGGTTGCAATTTTGATTGAAGATAAGATGACTTTCTATCTTATTGATTGAAGTAAGTCATTATTGGCCTGATCGATTATCTGTTTGCATACGTGTTTCTTGCTGCTACAAAGGCGGCTTGAATTTCACTGTTGAGGTTTTTGCGCCGAAAACTGTAGGTAGAAATTTTAATAACTAGATACTGCTTTTAGGCAAACTTTATTGAACCGGGGTTTTGATTTGGAATTGACACGTTTCAATGAATGAGGAGCATAGGTTACTTTGCCTAATAGGATACTTTCAGTAATGAAGTTGGCGCATTCTGTGAGGTCACCCTTTAGAAAGCAGACATCTCTGCAGAGAAACGAAGGGTAAAATTTTCTTAATTCCTTCCATTAGACGGATTCATAATGCCAGATTTGTCGACCGCAGCCTCGTGAGAAGCTGTCTGTTTGTATGAATGTGTCGCAAGGATCTCGTGGTTAGTCGTCAAAAAGATCAAGAGCAGATGCTATAGGGGCATTTATATCTGGAATCCGAGTCGGAACCTTTACTAACTGCGTCGGATCTTGATTGGTAGTAAATAGTTCGGCAACTCGTCCTGGCTATCTGCATAATTGGAAAACATGAGCTAGGTTTATGGACGTTAAAATCGCCCAGCAGAACAACTTTTCAATTGAGGTAGCTTTGTGCGAAATAATCAAAATTACTTATTTAGTACCTATCAAGAAATCCGTTGCATAAATCGTCATTGGAAAACAATAAACACAACCCAGATACATTGTATAGTTCGATAATGAAATTTTGAGCCACATGGAATTATAAAAATGGCCTCTAAAAACTTTTGTCTTTAAAGTAAAACATTATTACGAGAATATACGCAAACGCCACCTTTGACCCAGAGAGCATGCACTGCGCAAAGTAAAATTTTAGTTGCAGTTATAATTGCACATGTGGTTGATTGTCTTGGACATGGTGATTAATTCAATTTAAACTGGCACGTGTAATGAAATCAAGCATTTTAATTGTGGAAGAGTTAACTAGATCTTGTACAAAAGAGCGGGCATAACAAGATGTTCTATGTCTGGTGACCTGGATAGTAAAAGGGTTTATCCGCTCTGTTCCCCTGGTAGATCTGTTGGGGGCAGCAGGTGGAGGAACTATTGAAGAAAGCTCCTCCGAGCAGTGCCCGTGCAGATATCTGTAAAAGAGAGAGAGATCACCAACGGCACGTCGGTTGCAAGAGATGTCAGCCTTTGGGTGAGGGTAGGGTCACCGATGAGATGTATAGCTCTCTTCTGAATGGAGTCCAGGAGAGCGAGCATAGAAGCGACAGCGGCACCCCAGATGTGGAAGCAATATTCGAGGTTTGGCCTCATTTGTGAAGTATATAAGGTATAAAGATTAGCTGGTGAAAAGTATTTGCGAGCCCGGAAGAGGAAACCTATGCTCTTACTACCCGCTTCTGCAATTGATGTGACATGTTGGTGCCAATTGAGATTTCGGTCCACAGAAATGCTAACAAGTGAAAAGGACTCATTACTTTGAATCACTTTGTTGTTCGTTGTGTGGGTCTAGGACTTATGTATCTCTTATGAGATAGAAGGCAAGACTGAGATTTGTTGGAGTTGAATTGTACAAGATTTCTACTTCCCCAGTCCAATATTTTTTAAAGATCCACAGAGACAGAACCCTCCATGAGTCTGCGATCCTCATCTAATTGTGGAGGGTGCTGTCGTCTGCGTAACTGTGAATTGGATTGGATGTGCTAGAGAGGAGGTCATTGATGTGAAGAAGAAACAAAGTAGAGGCTAAGGCTGAACCTTGAGGGACTCCTGCACTACTTGGATACAGTTTAGAGGAATGGCCATCCACGAAAACAGAAATGCTCCGGTTGGAGAGGAAACTTGCTCTCCAGGTACAGAGTTTTGGTGGTAGGCCATAGGCCGGAAGTTTATTAAGCAGCGCTGCGTGCCAGATCTGGTCGAATGCTTTGGATATGTCTAGAACGACAATCTGGGATTCACCGAGTAGTTCCATAGACTTGTTTCAAGAATGGGTGACAAAGGAAAAGAGGTCGGCAGTTGATCTGCCCTGACGGAATTCATACTGCCTCGTCATGGATTAGACTGTGTTTTTCAAGAAATTTTTGTAATTCGGTGTTTTTATACTTTTCCATTACTTTAAAGATGACTGAAATGAGATAAATAGGCCTGTAGTTGCTAGGAAGCGCTTTGGATCCTTTCTTGGGGACCGGTTGTACTCGAGCAGGTTTTCAGGTACTAGGGAATATGCCTCTATTGTAAGATGTCTAAAACAGACGAGTCAGGACAGGAGCAAGTTCTGGTGCGCAATTTTTTGCGAACAGCTGCTGGATCTCGTCAAGGCCAGAGGCTTTCCTGGCATTAAGAGAAGATAGCATCTTTCGTACCCCTTTAGTTTTGAAAATGATATCCGTCATTTTAGGCGCGACATTGGGGACTGTTGGTGGTTGAACATTTGAAGGTGGGTTGAGAGTAGACTTACCGGCGAACAACCAGGCAAAAACTTCAGCCTTGCCCAGGGCGGTAGAAACAATTTCATCCGCTGAAACAAGAGGTGGGAACGTGCTCTTGCAGAAATTATTCCCAATAGATTTAGCAAGAGTACAGAAGGGTTTGCTGCCGTTGGAGCTTGAGAGAACTTTGTTTTTGATGTGGTTATTAAACAAGTTTTTTGACTCAGAAAGAATGCGGACATAGGGGTTTCTTGCGTCGTTAAATCCTTGACGGTTTTCTTGACTGGGATTGTGTAGAAGCGTTTTGTGAGCTTTGACCATTTCAAGTCTGGCCTTGTCACAGGATTTAGAGAACCAAGGCTTTTGAGTGTCTGAAGAGGTTTTCTGTGTACGTGGAATAAATAATTTCATGCCAGCTTGGATAATTTCGGTGACGTTTTGTAAGATATCAGAGGGGTCAGGATGAGAGAAGCAGACGGACTCCCATGGAAATGAGAAAAAGTAATCCCGCATTTCTTCCCAGTTCTCGGAGTTGTAGTGCCAAACGAGACGTGGGTGTGATGATTGTGTGACCTCGGGTTGCATTGTGCAGGAAGCAGTGACCACGCCGTGGTCTGAGCGACCAAGGGGGCGGTGACTGATGTCTTATAGCATTTAGGTTTTGTAGTCAGAAGGAGATCCAAAGGATTTAAGCTGTGTGTTGAGATGCGAGGAAAGTAAGTAGGTTGCTGAACCATATTGGCTAGAGAATTTCTGACTGCAAAGGCCTCCGCTGCTCTCCCTTGTGGGTCGGTCGTTGATGATCCTAGTCATTCCTTATTATGGATATTGAAGTCACCAAGAATGGTGACCTCGGAGGAAGGATATTCAGAAATCAGATGGTCAATTTTTTCAGAAAGATAGTCGAAGAGCTGGACAAAGTTGTTGTCAGAAGATAACCGGTAAATGCAACAGATGAATTTAGTTGCAGCCCTGAGAAGAGTTTCATCCAAAGTATGTCTTTTCTTCCAGCTTCTAAATTGGGGAGTCTGGTGCAGGGTAGATTGCTACGGACGTATGCGCACACACCCCCATGCAATATAAAGGAAGTAAGGAGCTCATACCCCAGGAAATTAAGGTAATTAGTGGCTGTTTTGGCACTGATTTGGGTTTCGGTGACGAAGAGGAGTTGGGGCCTATTAGCCTGCAGGAAATGGTGGACAGAATTCAGGTTAGAATTTAGGCCACTTATATTCGAGAAGGATATGTTAAATCTTGATGCCGGCGCCCCCTGCACACCCCTCTTCCGGAGATCCGAATGGAGGGGTATTTTATCTCCGGAATCTTTTGTACAAGGAAGAGCCATCATCATTTTTGTTTGTAAGGGAAACTGACTCAGGACCGAAAACGTCCGTTGGGACTTCACCTGCCCCTTGATGTAAGGGGTGGTACCTACTCGGGCGTGAAAAAATCCTTTACTATCACGTAAAGGAAAAGTCCAATACTACCTGCCCCTGATTAGTCGCCTCTTACGACAGGCAGAAGTTACCTTGAGGCTGTTCTTTTAGTTAGTCCCCGGACCCACAGGGGACTACTATGAGAAAGATTCTTTACGCCACCAGGGGTTCTGCCAGTTGATGGTCGATAGAACCGCACAACATATATTTTTTTGCGATATATACTATTCACCGATGAGGCAGCATTAATGAAGAAGGGTATTTTCAACCAACATAATAGGTACCTACGTTTGGTCAAATGAAAATCATCATTGCCTGCAAGAAACCTAAGTTGGTATCGTAGGTGCCTGAATCACTGGACCACATATTTTCCATCTTGTTTCTACAGTAGCGGGAATTTTTAAATAACAGTTTACCAGAAGTGTAGGCTCATATTACTCTAGAATTAGTTGTGGCTTATTTTAATGCTCATAGCCTTTAGTAGTGGGCTAAAATCTGAGCATTTACGAAGATAATAAACTTTCTAAAAGAAAACCTAACTTTCAAAATATGCTCCTCTCTGTTTCTTTCGTCAGTATCTACAGGTTATTTATTACATATATATATATATATATATATATATATATATATATATATATATATATATATATATATATATATATATATATATATATATATAAGAAGCTTTTCCAATAAGTCCCCGTGTTTGAAGACAGGTGGCTTTGCTGTATGTGCTTTCAGCTGTCAAACGACATGATAGAGGTAAGTGCCCTAATATTAGGATAGCTCCTAATATTGGACACCGTTGTATTAGCCAAACCAGATAGGCGGGGGTGTCATCTAATAACAGGTAGTTCAGTTAAACGCCAAAACGCATGTCCGATGTTTCTAAGCCTGCTGGTATAATCCGTCAAAGTGATGGCGGTTTGTTATTTTTCACGCTCCAAATTTTTTTACCGAGACCTGTTTGAGCGGTGAAATATAGAAAATCATGTAAGAAGTTTAAGTAGTTGCATGGCAGTATTGAAGCTACTGTCATGGGCATTGGACTTGTTTAGTTTCCGCGGTCTAATTGTTGTTAGTTTTTTCTTAACAAAATCCAACCTCCAAATATGATCGGGTACCTAACGTTGGCTATCCAATATTAGGATTTGAATTTAAAATAGTTACGTAATCATTATTTCTTTTCAAAATGGCAACTAAAAGAACAGTAGGACAAACGAAATATCGAAAATGCAATTAAAGCGAAATTAAATAGTGAAATGGGATATTTGAATCCCGCGAAAGTGTTTAATGTACCGAAAGCTACATTAGAGTATTATTGTAAGTTAGAAAGTCATGTAGAAGCTGTCAATAAATCTATACTCGGTCGTAAGCGAGTGTTCCCTGAGGCATTACAAACAGAGTTAGTTATTCACTGCCTAGAAATGGAGAAAAGGTTTTGTGGCTTAATGCAGTCGGACATTCGTCATTTGGCTTATCAATTGGCATTAGATAACAATATACCACATCCATTTTCAAAATAAAGGCCGTTGCTGATAAAAAATGGTTAAGAATTTTTTTGAGGCGGAACAAAGAATTTCAGAATTTCTGCAGCTAGAATCAAAGGGTTTACAAAAAAAATCTGACTCAGTTTCTTGATATCCTGGAACCCCAGCTAGTGAAAATAAAATTTAACCCTTCCAGGAATAATAATGTTGATCAGAAAGGTATAACCGCAATGCAACATAAGCACACTAAAGTTATAAGTCTGAGTGGGGAAGTGGGGGGGGGGGGCATTGACAACGGCAGAAAGGGTCTCTCGTGTCACAGTTGTTCTGTGGATGAACGCCATTGGACATTATATACCACCCATAATTATCTTTGACAGAAAAAAATTTAAAGCAGAGCTCATGTATGGTGCACCGCCCGGGTCAGTCGAAAAATGTCATCCTTCTGGTTGGATCCACACGTATTTATTTACCCACATGTCAAGGCGTCTTTGGAAGACCCTGTCACTCCAATACTTATCAGAATTACACGCATGCTAGAAATATGGATCTGATTATTAAGGCCGGAGAAAATCGCATAATTTTTTAGTTGACTCCTTCCTCATTTCATACGAGATTCAAGTTGTCTGGTTTCTTTTCATCTTTCCTAATTTCAAACGTGAGCCTTGGGTCCCCGTACTCGATTAAAAAAATTCAGTTGCATTGGTTGAGAGACTTCGAGATGTCCCGGTCAATAGTGGTACAACTTTGGTTCTGGCGTTTCTAATCGTTTTACTAGCGTTCCGGTCAACCAGACCTTTCTACTTTTAAGAAAGCTTCTTACCCCCATTTTACTCAACAGGGAAGTGCAAAAGGCGCTTCATGCCTAGGTCCCTACAAGGAATTTCTTCTTTTTCAATGATATAATCTATGCCCAAAAAGACGGTTTTCCAACGGGAAATCCGCTATCTCTCCTATGTGCAGAGGTTTTTATGGCCTTTTTCGAAAAATAATTGGTTTTCAAGGATTGTAATCCTTTTAAAAACTACATTTCGTCCCGGACATGGTATGTGGACAACATACTGGTGGTTTAGTCGGGTACCTTAGATCAACTTCATATGTTTCTCAGTGGGATGAACGATCTATACGTCAATATTAATTTTACCATGGAGTTAGAAGAGAACGATTTCATTAGTTTTCGGGATCTGAAGTTAACAAACACATGCAACTTGGTTGAATTTGACATATATAACAAGCCGACACAGACCGACCATTTAATTCCATATACATATTTTCACCGTATGTCCCACAAGTTGGAATCTATTAGATATTTGATAGATGGGACATTTAGAGTCCCATTGTCTGGGATGAACCTTAATAACGAGCAATGTTATTAAACAACTAGCCGTAAATAATAATTATCCTATTAGCTCAGTAGACAGACTAATAAGAAAAATGAACAGTCATCTCTTGAGGGAAACAAGCTCCACTCTTTCGTTAGCTCAATCTGCAAGTCTTTCATACTTTCCCTTCACATATTGTAGCACTGCTGCATTCTCTCATGTCATAAAGAGAGAAAATATTAAACTCGCATATAAATCCAAAGATGCTGTCGAGAAGATCGTTGTTCACACTAAGCATTATATTACCCACCTAAAAAAGTCAAGGGAATATTGTCTCGCTTGCGGTGATCCCCAATGCAACACCGTCTACATAGGAAGAACAGAAAGAGCGCTAGGTACCAGAGCCTCTGAACATCTGAAAAATAGAAACAGCGCTCACAGCACCACTTCATTTCTCGGCGGCCACCTGAGAGAGAGAGAGAGAAAGAGCGGCTACACATTTGACAGAGAAATAAATGCCAGGATCATTCACCCATCAAGTTTTGGCACCGAAAAGTTCATCCTAGAGGAGATGGAGATCTACAAATACATAAATGACTCCAGCAACAATGTTCTCTCTGTTACCAGCACCAGTGTTATGAACTTTCCTTTCATATACAGACAACTGATCGATTAGTATTCTAACTCGGTGATGATCGATTCCGACCATGGAGCTAAGCAAGCTTGGATTCGTTGCCTTTGACTTCTAGCCATGTCATTGACAGTTGTTGTCTTCTTGCTTGTGTCATCTGTCATTTCTGTCACATTTCGCTCTCGTTTCCTGTTAGGTAGTTTGCACTTAACACTGAATATCCAAAGTGTCCTGTAATAGTAAGTAATAAGACAGGACAGCGGTTCAACAATAACAATATAATATATTTAACTATAATAACAATTACAACAACAGCAGACAACCGACCGAGCGTTGTGTTCACTGTCGCGGTTGGTAGAGAAGAGAGAGAGTTAGCTGTGATATTCTTCTTGCCATCTGGTTACTCATGGAGCAACGTATTTCACCATTTTGTGTATTCTATGTTGATGCGAACCCAGAATAGTGCCACTACATTACTCCCCCTCTAGAGGTGGAGCCGGAAAACTAAAACTATGACAATCGTAGGCACTATGTACTATGTGAGTAGCTATGGTGTACAATCAGGGTAGTTAAGATATACAATTTGCAAATAAAATAATTTGATACAATGATACTAATACCAACCTAAAATCTAGAATAAAAAATTGTCTAGAACATCACTTACAACTTAACAACACTAAGGTGCAAATGTTACTTTACGAGTTGCCTTGTGCGATAACTTCTGGATTGCGTAGTCGTGATCATGTCCAACTGGATCGTCATGTAATATGTATGCTGGTTTAAGTCGATCAATTGAAATGTTCGTCACTTTCCCGTTAATATCCATAGAAAAATACTTTTTACTTTTTAACTACAATAAACGGACCTTCATATGGTTGTTGCAATGGTTTCTTGACTGTGTCTGTCCTGACGAAAACATGTGTGCGGGTGGTCATATCTTGCGGAATGAAAATGTTCGGCGTTCTTCTCCTTTAGTGCAGTGACGAAGTTGTTGGGTTCCGTTGTTGTTGAAGTGGGATTTAGGAATTCACCAGATAATGTGAGTGAGCTACCGTAGACCATGTCTGCAAGCGTGGCATTGCAGTCATCTCTTCTTACACAACGGAGACCCAACAGCACTGTTGGGAGAACATCCGTCCATCTATCAGTGTTGTGCCACCTAATTGCATTTTTCAGTGTCCGTTCGATTTTACAATTTGTTTGAGGGTGATACGGAGATGAACAAACTTTTTGATGCCAATGAGAGATGCCAAGGAATCAAATAGTGAAGATTCGAACTGTCTGCCTTGGTCAGTTATGATTTTAGATGGACATCCGAACCTAGCTATCCAGCCAGAATAAAAAGCTTTAGCTACTATTTCAGATGAAATAGGAATTGTAAAAGGAATTGCTTCGCGTCAATTAGTGTAACGGTTCATGCATGTAAGGCAATATGTGAAGCCATTTGAAGGAGGTAAGGGGCCAATGATATCTAAGTTAACTTCTCTAAATCGCTCACTGGGTGTGGGGAAAGTCTGAAGCGGACTGTGAGTGTGACGATGGATTTTAGACTTTTGGCAACTGATGCAAGTTTTTACCCAACTTTTGATATCTTTGTTCATGCTCGGCCAAACAAACTTTTCGCACATAAGTTTGGTGGTAGACATTATACTGGGGTGAACTAAATTGTGAAATTGGTTGAAAATAAGCTTCCGGAGGGACTGTTGAACGAATGGTCGGAGTTTGTTTATATTAACGTCACAATATATTTGGGTAGATGGCTCCAGAAATGGTATTTGTTGGAGTTTCGGTGCAGATGAATTGGGGTTTTTAAGAATGTTTTGGAGTTCTGAGTCTAGTGTCCAATGTTCCTGGAAAAGCTTATAATCAATGGGATTTGGACAGTCAATTTTTACAATGCGACTTAGTGCATTGGCCACGATGTTTGCTTTGCCTTTGATATGAATGGTATTTGTGGAAAACTGGCTGATGACTCGAGTTGACGAGCTTGCCTTGGTGAAGCTTTATCAGGGTTTTGTGCAAAGGCTAATGTCAGGGGTAGGTGATCAGTGAAAATAGTAAGTCTTACCTTCTAGCAGGTGACGAAAATACTTGATAGCACTGTAAATGGAAATAACCTCCCGGTCGTAAGTGCTGTACTTCCTTTATGCTGGTGATAGCTTTTTGGAGAAGAAGCTCAATGGTTTCCACTCACCGTCGTCGAATTGTTCGACTACTGCTCCAACTGCAACATCCGAAGCGTCGACGGCCAGAGACAATGGTGCGTCTGGTATTGGATGAACAAGAATTGTTGCGTTGGCTAAATCTTGTTTGCATGTCTCAAAAGCCTTCTTCGTCTCTGATGTCTAGGGGATTTTAGAGTTGTCGTTCTTCTTGCTGTTTGGTAAAAATGCGTTGAGGGTTGCTTGCTGGGCTGCTGCTTGTGGCATGAAGCGTCGATAATAATTGACCATGCCCAGGAATCTGCGGAGTGATTTCTTTGTCTCTGGAAGAGGGTAACTGCGAATATACTCTACTTTTTCCGGAAATGGTGTCGTGCCATGTGCTGAAACTTCATAGCCTACGAAATTAATTTTGTTGCGGCCAAAAACACATTTGTCTGGATTAATTGCCAGCCCATAATTTTGTAACCGTTCTTGAAAATGCAATTCGTGCTGTTCCATATCTTCAGAAGCGATGAGGATGTCATCTAGATATGCGAAACAGCACTCTAGGTCACCCAGGATCTCATGGACGAAACGGAAAAGGTCTGGGATACATTCCTCAGTCCGGATGACATTTTCAAGAATTCGAACAATCCAAATGGAGTGGTTATGGCTCTCTTGGGGATGGACGACTTCTCAACTGGAATTTGATGGTAGGCTTGGATGAGATCAAGGGAAGAAAAGATTTTCTTACCTGCGAGCTAACATGAAAAATCTTGTATATGAGTTATTGGATACCGATCCTCCACTGTCGCTGCATTCAGCTTTCTGTAGTCACCCACAGGTCTCCGTATTCCGTCTTTCTTCAAAAGCAGGTGCAAAGGACTGGCCCACTGGCTTTTAGATGGCCTGCAAATATCTTCAGAGATCATGTAATCTAACTTCTTCTTGGCCATTTGGAGCTTGTCAGCAGGTAATCGTCTGGGTTTTGCTTGAACGAGAGGTCCTTTGGTTTCGATGTAATGCTAGGTGTCATGGGACTTTCTATGTTGGTTGTTGTGCCGTTCAAGGATTGCAGGGAACTTGGAGAGCAGTAAAAACAGCTCGTGATTTGGAGCTACATACTGGATGAACGGGCTATTCATGTTGACTCTTCTCCCTTTGCTGGTAAACTTGGTTGTTTGATCTATCAATTGCATTCTCCGAATATCAATTAACAGATCAAAATGGTGTCAGACCCTATAATCGCTTTGTCGACGTCTGCGATTATAAACGTCCAATCGAAGCTGCGACGTAACCCTAGGCTGATCGTACGTCTTTCGGAACCATATGTCCGTACTGTCGTGCCGTTTGCTGCATATAATGTTACGTCTGCGTTGACATTGTGGTTACGGCTTTTGGGCAAGATTGAGACGTCAGAACCTGAGTCAATTAAAAAGCAAATGCCTGTAGTTGGGTCTGTAATTGAGAGTTTTTTACTTGTGAAGGAAGTTGTGCTGCGGCTGTTGTTGCCCGTGCTGCTTGCCGCGGGGACCAACACGGTCTTTTCCGCGAACTTACAGGGTGTGGTACACTTCTTCGCCCAGTCCCCGAACGTCTGGTGATACCAACAAATTTCCGGGTTTTCGCCTCTCGGTGTTGAGCGGTAACGACTCCTGCTCCTGTTGTAATGTCCCTGGGGTTGGCGGCTCGCTGCAACTTTTAACTCAGATACTTCCTTCAATAGTCTTTCTACCACTGATTCCAGTCGGTTGGTTGGTTGTTGCACGGCAAATGTCCGTGGCTACTCTATCTCTGCAATTTTGTCTGCCATTTGGGCTAAGCTGTCTAGAGTATCAGCTTTGGTAATAATAATTGATTGTATTTGTGCAGGGAGTCTTTGCAACCAGAAGGTTTTCACTAGACTAGTTGGTACCTCTGTTCCGCCTAGTTGCATCATCTCGTTCAATAGCTGAGATGGTTTTCTGTCTCCCAGCTGAATGTGTGATAGTAATTGTCGATTTTTTTTATCTTCTGATTCGGCATACATAGAAATTAGCCTACTCTTGATTCCTTCATACTTATCTGCCTCTGGGGGTTTGAAGAGGAAATCTGATACCTCACTCAGTATATCTGTGTCGAGCGCACTCACTACATGATTGAATTTTGTGATGTCTTGAGTGATGTTTGAGAGTTGAAATTAGGCTTCTAGCTGAAATAACCACATTTTTTATCTTTCTTTGAGAAGGCTGGTGATTTGATCGAAACGCGGTCGACTTCTGGTGCTCTTGTACCTTCTTGTGCCATTATTGTCTGCTGAGTTTGTGGTATCTTACTTGCAAAACAGATGCACTTCGCGATTAAAATTAAACTGGTCAGTGAAAAACTTATTACTCACGACGTGGACACGTGTTCTAGTCGGGGGTCACCAATTGTTAGGTAGCTTGCACTTAACACTTAATATCCGAAGTGTCCTGTAATAGTAAGTAATAAGATACGACAGCGGTTCAACAATAACAATATAATACATTTAACTATAATAACAATTACAACAGTACATATCAGACAACCGACCGAACGTTGGAGGACGTGTGTTCACTGTCGCGGTCGGTAGAGAAGAGAGAGAGTTAGCTGTGATATACTTCTTGGCATCTGGTTACTCATGGAGCAACGTATTTCTCTATTTTGTGTATTCTATGTTGATGCGAACGCAGAATAGTGCCACTACAATTCTTCCAACTGTACAGGATTTGTTTTATAAGTGCACCCTCCATTTTGCTATTTTTATAAAATAAATATTCATCCTCTCTCTGCTTTTAGTCTGGAGATGCTGTTATTCTCTTCCTCAATGTTATTTTTGTTTCGAAATCTGAAAACAATAGAGGAAATTAACACTTTGACAATTTTCCATATATCATGTTTTCTATAATACAAACGGAGTTAGTAAGTATTGATTTCCAGATAGGCCCCTTTCTTTTCATTTCTTTCTGAATTTGGCTTGTTCAGATGTTTTCAGGAGGTTTTGTTCAGTCGTGGAGCCTGCTTCGCTTTTTATCTTGTGTTTGTCACTTTACTTTTACTTAGTTGATTAATTGACTTTCAACTTGTATTGACTCCTTTAGAGTGTTATCATTGTGGGACTGTTTTAATGTGTAAAAAATGCTGTTTTAACTCCTGACACGCTGTCAGTTTAGTTTGCATGGTCGTTCGGGCTTAGTTTTGATGTCTGACATTTGCTTTTGTTGGATCTATGCATTTTCTGAATATGGTTCAGATGAACCCAAATGCGTATGGTTAAAAATAAAAGCATTCTCTGGTAGCAAAAGCCTTTATTTTCATTACGTTTAATCATGATTTAGCCCCTTATATGTAGCTATGTGTCCTCCAAAACATACTATAGCAAAGAAATCTAAACGTGATTAAAAACTAATCCCGGGAGAACAGTTTCACCTTACCAGATTGTAAGCTTATTTGGTAAGGTATTCGAGAGCAGCATCTATGGAAATTTCCATAAATGGTTTTCGAAGATGTGGCATCATGCCTTTTAATAGGGAACATTTCGCGACCACGACTTTGTAATTCATGAGTGATTTAAGACTTCTTCTCAAGATTGACCTGTAAATCAAGAAAATTTTGTTGGAAATAAGGAAAATGAACATAAAATTACCGAAGTTGAAAAAATTCCAGAAACACCTCAGAAGAAAATCATTATTTTACAGAATATTTCTATAAAAATCTTTAGTTCTAATGCTGCCGTTGCTGAAAAAGGTCAAACTGTCCTTCGGAAACTAAACGAAAAAATGCTGGCATAACTGCGTTAGTCGGTGGATTCTCATGCAAGGATGCGTTTGCGGAAGCTCCAACTCCCAAAACAAATGCAAAGAAAGTTAAAAAAGTTAAGAAGAACCTACAACCTTGTTCTGATTACAAACTAAAAGTCAAGGGAAACACCAAATCAAATAAGGAAAAAATGCCCATTTCTTCAAGTTTGTTTACCTAATCAGAAGAGATCGTTCCATATGTTAACTCAGATGACGACAAGGATCCTGAGGAAGAAGACGTGGTTTGTTTATTTTGTTTACGATCATCTTCTTCGGACTAATCTGGCAAGCGATGGATCCAGTGCTCTCGATGAATAATGTGCTGGAGCTAGAGGCAAAAAACAATATGTCTGTGATTTATACATACAGAGATAACTATTTGTTGTAACTTTTATTACTTAATTCGAAGAAGAATGAGGTTTATTTAATTTCTTTATGCATAAACACCATTCTCTCAATATTGGATACTCTATCCAATATTAAGACACAATTTTTTGAAAATCAAAATCAATAAAATGACATTTTAGCCTAAATTGCCTGTTTTTTAATAGTACACAACAGTTATGCCAATACGTCTGACAGGTATTATATTAATTTCAACACGTAACAAAAAAATTAAATAAATTTGATTAATTTTTCCTTAAAATATGACAATTTAAGAAAAGGTATCCCATATTAAGGCACTTTCCTCTACTAAATTTCAGACTGATTAATTGGTTAGTTTTTAATTGGCAGCCAGTTGTATCACACGTGTTTCGTGTTTCTCGATAAAATTGAAAAAGTGCAATGTCGATCCGTTATTCACTTTCTGTTTTTGGAAGGAAAGCGCTAATGGAAAAACATGCGAAGAAATAAAACGATGTTTGATGCTGTCTTCATGGGCTCTTTACCATCTATGAGAAACCAGAGATATTGATTCAACGAATTTAAACGTGCTAGCCCATCTCTTTATGATTAGGAGCAGCAGACGTGGTTACCGAGAAAATCGTTGAAAAGGCCCACTACATGATTCTCACTAATCGCCGAAGTAAAATGCGCAATGAAGCAGAGGCCGTATGCGTGTTGTACGAAACAACAATCAATATTTTATATGAAAACTTAAGTATGAAAAAGATTTCGGCCCGATGGGTGCCGCGACTGCTCACGGTTAACAACAAGCGGATACGGCTGTCCATGGCGAAGCAGTGTTTGGACCACTTTAAGCGAAATTCGTAGGAGTTTTTCTGTCGAGTCGTCAACGTTGATGAAACCTGGATACATTGTTATACGTCAGAGACCAAGCGACAGTCAAAATAATGGATGTTTCTGGACGAATCTGCTCCTAAGAAGGTAGAGACGACCATAAAGGTCATGGCCATGATTTTTTGGGTTTCTAAGGGAATAATCTTCATGGATATTTTGCAGAAGGGAAAGACGATCGCGGAGCAGTACTACAGTGAATTATTGGACCTATTAGATAAAAAATTGAAGGCGATACGGCCCCATTTGGCTAAAAAAAAAGTGTTGTGTCACCACGACAACGCATCAACACATTTAGCCGGAATTGTCCTTGCCAAATTGCATGAAATTCTCTACGAATTGCTGCCGTATCCACCGTACTCGCTTGACCTGGCTCCCTGCGACTTTTTTCTATTCCCCAACATGAAAGCATCGCTCGGGGGGAAAAATTCAGCTCAAACGAGAACGTTATCGCCGAGACGAAAGCGTATTTTGAAAAACTGACAAATCGTATTTTTGGATGGGTTAGAGAAATGACAACCTAAAAGGAGATTGCAGGAACATTTTGAAGAAATGTGAAAAACTTGCGTCTTCATTCTTAACACATGTATTTATTGATCGATCTTTGTGCATCTTTTGTTTACTCCATCTCGCATAAATAGCTAAACGGAGTTGGATAAAACTTGGCAAACTAATAGGTCACGACCTGTGTTAAAACATCCCGACTGAGCAAGGTAATATTGCACCAACCTTGCAGAACCCCTTTCAAAGAAATTGTAAGGGTGATAGATTACTTACAGAACGCATCCTGAAAGTTTAATGCAAATAGCAAATCTTCCTCCCAGTTTCATTAGAAATGCAACTGCTTCTTTTGTAACCTTACTGCAAGTGTAATGTAGTGAGCTGTAGAAAACTTTCGTCATACTTACAAATGTTAACTTACAGCAAGCTTAAATTTTAAAGGGCCTAGCAAGGTTGTCAAATTTAAATTTACATTTGCAACTTATCTGCAACTGTATATATTATATATGCAACTTGGAATAATTCCAATTAACCTACTACATGTTTTTTTTTTCAAAAAATGCTCGGAGACGTCTGATAGTATTTTCAGTTACAATATTGTATAAAAGTATATTATACAATTTGTGCCACATGACATTGATAATTTTTGTAAATGACAACACTAGTTTTTCATTGACTATTTTTAAAGTACATTTCAAACTATACAAAACCACCAAATTTGAAATATTTATTATAAATCTTGAGAAGTTGAAAGCACGAAAAAAAATTGTGTAGGCTAAAAGTTCCCCCGAAGTAACAGTAAATCTTCAAAATGAGTTTCAGTTATTCATTTAAAATAATAAACTGTATTTTTTTAACGAATAAAATTTTTTATTCGGCTCGTTTTCTTCAACTTCACATGTAGGAACTTTAAAAATAGTCAAAAAAATCTAGGGTTGATTTAAAGATCGATGACGTCATTTTTCAAATATGGAACATACTGTATATATATATATATATATATATATATATATATATATATATATATATATATATATATATATATATATATATATATATATATATATATATATAAATAAGCTGCAACTTGAAATACTAATCAATATGTCCAAGCATTTTTGAAAAAATAATTTTATAAATTTGATTAACCGAATTTATTTCAAGTTACAATCTAACACTGTACTATGTAGGTAAAGGTGTATCTGTACAAAACATATATTTCTTATAAAACTGTAAAAAAGAATTGAGACAATGTCAATTGAATAAAATTTTTAGTACATAAAAAAATTAAGACTTACAACACATTTCATTTCTGCTGATAGAAAGATATATAGATTTTGTTGACCGTCAAAAATACACGGTAAGTCGCAGCCCTTATAAGTACCGACAATATCTGTGTACACTCAGAAAGATAGAGTTAAAATAAAACCAAATTACAACTACAAAGAAGTACGTACTCTACGAACTCCAAATTCTGCTTTGTTTGTTTCTTTCTGTGCAAAGGTATTTTTAATTCATGCCCGCACCTGGTATTGATGTTGTGAGCTTCACCGTTCACTGGATATTTTGAATACATATACAGAAAAATGAATATGACTGGAACGGTAAGTATTCCATTGGCCTCGAACACATCCCGGTAGCTTTTTCTTGAGCCTAGGTCACACAATGCACTTATTACTCTTTTTTGCGTGATAAACACATGTTCCACTGTTGACGAGTTATCTCATATGAGTGTTCCATACTATATAATACAGTGACAATGTGCAAAATAAGCAATTCTGGCAGCTTGGTGGGTACTCTACTGTTTCACTGTTCTTATGATGTAGGTTGCTCTGGATAAGCTTCGTGCCTCTATAGGTTAACCATGCTATTTAACGTTTTGAAATGAATTGGTTTAACCCGGTAAGACACCTTCACTGCTGCATACAGACTTGGAGAATACTTCTCTGGCTTCGCTGTTGGTTTTTAGTGGTGAAGGACGTAGCCAGCGCGTAAGCTAACTGGAGCAAGTGGCCCTTCGAATTCTGGAAGTTCTAGGATGTTCTTGACAGCATTTTCAGACAGATTAAAATTGAATTAGTACGAAGTCATGACAACTACAAATAAATATTTGTTGCTATGTTATGATATGATGTTTTGATCAAAAAATTTTATCAAATTGAAAATAAAATGAAACACAGATGACAGATGAGGTTTTCAAAATGTCTATGTGATGTATGTCAATATTTAACATAAAAACTAGAACTAGCCTATAATAACTATGATAACAGTTACAACAATAAAATAACTAAACAATAACAGTATAAAAGTAGTCTCTATACAACGAAAATATCGACATACATCAACTCAATATTTTATTACAACTTTTTTGAAATAATAGTTAAATTTATTTTCTTTGACATATTTAATTAGAAAGAAGAATATCCAAGAAAGGGGAATTCATTAAATCAGTTTGCTCGTTTAAAACAGGGTAGTTATTGTTGTGTGTGTGTCTTTTGACTTCTAAAGCTTCAAAAAGTCTAGTTTACGTTTGTCATTATAAAAATGTTGTGGTTGTATGCAGGTATTTATTGTAGGTCTATGTTCGGTATCAATAATATGTTTTGCAAATGTAGATTTGTCAGCGTGGTTATTTCTAAATGCAGAAATATGTTCTTTGTATCGGGTGTTAAAATTTCTAGAAGTTTTACCTATGTAGATTGCATTACAATGTGTACAAGCTAATTTATAAACTTCAGCTTTTGTCAGGAAACAAGATTTTTCTTTCGCGTTAAATAATAAATCACGCGTCGTGTTGTAAGATTTAAAAGCTACCTTTGTATTTGTACAAGTGTTTAAAATTGTTGAAATGTTTTCTTAAATGGTTCCAAAATAAGTTATCGAAACGTATCATAACATAGCAACAGATATTTATTTGTAGTTGTCATGATTTCGTACTAATTCAATTTTAATCTGTCTGAAAATGCTGTCAAGCAGCGAAACTATAGTCACAGAAGCATTGAAGAACATCCTAGAACTTCCAGAATTCGAAGGGCCACTTGCTCCAGTTAGCTCACGCGCTGGCTACGTCCTTCACCACTAAAAACCAACAGTGAAGCCAGAGAAGTATTCTCCAAGTCTGTATGCAGTATGGACAAGTTTCACCAAGTAAGGGCAACAACAACCAATGAACCTTCACTGCTTCTAAGAACTTAACAAAATTTGTATTAAGCAATTAGGTTTTTTTCTTTCGATAAGAAGATATGTAGATTTCATAAACAGAAACAAAAATATAAATAAGAGCAGCCTTCTTGAAATAATTTACCAATAGATTACTGGTATACCAAAATTTAATTTTGCTACAGAAAAGTGACTGATTTTATAGAATTCACACATGCATTTAGTATATAGCCCTTTTAGGGATTCCTAGAAATTTTTCACGCATTGTCGGTGTAATATATTATTAACTATATATCAAATAATGAATATTAATTTACCCTTCTTCAGATATATTATGTAAAAATAAAAGAAGAAGTTAAATTAAAATTATTTGAAAAGCAGACATTTGTGCGCATTTTTCTCTCACTTTCATAATCTACGGCCAGAGAAACACGGGTGTGCAAAATTTCATTAAAGCCAGTCTGGCTTTTAAAAAGTAAACGTTCACTTCCCCTTACACTACTTAAAAATATCGAACTTTATAATTTACCCATTTAGGTACCTTACCTCAGACATCTTTGTCGATATGCTTCATGTTTCGTTGTCCATGGTCCAGACAACTAATTACAAAATCCAAACAATTCACGCTACAATAATGTTATTCAATCTTTAAAACTTACAGAAAAATAGATTGACACAGACCACATAACATTTTCTGTTGCTACTGGACGACGATGACATACGATCGAACAGACACGATCACGAAAACGAAGGGAATTCAAATATTTTTTTACAAACTAAATCAAACTTTCAGAAATTACAATTGTAACTTTACGCGAGCTTACAAATGGAGAAAAACAACAAGCTGACAAAGGAGATATTACACTTAGAAGTTATGTTAAAGTTTCATTTGTAAGTTTGCATTGGTTTTTTGGTTGCAAACATTTAGCGAGGTTGCAAACTTAACTTGTTTAATGGTAACTTATGTAACTTTGTGGTAAGCATTTGTAAGTGACCATGCTTAGTGGGTTGGATTCTCTTTATTCCAAAATTCAACCCCTCAGGGGATGACATTCTAACCCCTATTTCACTCCTTAGGGATGAAATTTCTGGAAATCAGTATTAACCATAATAGTGCTAAATAATAAAATCAGCATTTTCTAAAAACCAACCATCAAGGGTGTTAAATAAGGGATGAAAGTTTGTATGGGAGGTTTGTTACGCATAAACGGCTTAACGTATTTTGGATAATACTTGGCAAACAGATATATCATGACCTGAGTCGGCACACTGGACGCTTTTTATTCCGAAATTCCGTTCCTATGGGGTGAAATAGAGGTTGGAGAGTTGTATCAAAGTCCTTTGTTTTTTAAGTTAGACACATGAAAATCTGTATTTAGGTGAAGATTTCTAACTAATAAAATACTTTAATTCAGTATTATAAATGTAAAAGTTTGGATGTTCGCGAACATATAGGCCACGACCTAAATCAACACACACGGTACGTTTTGTCTCGAAATGATAATTCTAAGGAGGTGAAATAGTAGGTTGAGAAGTTGTATGAATGTCCCATGTTTTAAAAGTTAGAGACGTGTACAGAAGATCAACCCTTAAGGGTGTAAAATGAAATAAGGGGTGAAAGTTTGTATGAGAAAATTGGATAAGTACCGTATGCTTAGTAACATAAAACGTAATATACTCTCCAAAATAAATAATTAATGAAGTATTTTTGTAGCAACCCTTAAGGAGGGATGCGACGGGGCGTTGATGTGTGTTTGGAAAAATAGATACTTATGACTTTAGTAAATTTTGAACAGTTTACCTCGATACCGATATATAGATTCTTTCTGTCTAATAAAGGTGTGTGTGTGTGTGTTTTGTTTCTTTAACGTCGGCCTATTTCCGCGACTATGGCCAATCACCGACGCCAGGGAGCAGTTTCACCTCACTATCCTGGAAATTTTGCCGAACCCCTGTCTTTCTGTAAGGAGGGTAGGGATCTTTAACGTGCCCAACATCGCATGGACACGGGACCGACGGCTTTACGCCCCCTCCGAAGGGCGGAACGTGCAGACATTCAACTTGCTCAAATACAATGCCAGAACCTCGGTTGATGTTAATTTTACAGTTTGTACTGAAAAAGTGAAAGGAGTACGCCGGGATCGAACCCAGTACCCTTCGGTTCAAAGGCACACGTTCTTACCTCTGAACCACCGAGGTTCTTCTAATAAAGGTATATATATATATATATATATATATATATATATATATATATATATATATATATATATATATATATATATACATATATATATATATATATATATATATATATATATATATATATATATATATATATATATATATATATATATATATATATATATAACAGAGAGAGAGAGAAATACTTGATTCTCGGGTTGAACCGCGTACATAATTTGTTAAAACTCAACGTTTTGGTTTTGGTTTTGCTTTAGACCTATTTTGAAGAGGTTAAGTAAATATTACAAAATTTTTATATAAAAACCTTATTTAGTGGAGCAGCCGTCAGATAATGAGAATATTGTATATAACATTTTAAAATATTACTTTTCTGACAAAATTATTTTTGCTTAAAAAAGACGGGCATCACATTCCAAACAAATTATATTAGAATATATATATATATATATATATATATATATATATATATATATATATATATATATATATATATATATATATATATATATATATATATATATAAAGCCAGATAGCTACAAAGCTAGGAATAATGTATTTGTATACGCATGATGTAATTTAAAACTGGGGAGGTTAGTGAATGGTCGATAAAAGATACAAACATTAATTAGTTGAGAAATGCAATATAATTTCAATGAAATTAACATTAAAATGAAGCTTCGCTCTACTGGAGTAGATAATTTTTGGGAAAATGAATTTTAAACCTGTGCTTACAAAAGAAATAAAGCAAAATAGCTGTGAAATATCGCGAGAAAGCTATTAAGTTTAATATAGGTACTACGTCTTTACCTAATTGATTTCTTTCTAAATTTAAACAAACAAGACAAAATAACATAATTTATATCTATAGTGGAATAATTGTTATTTAAGATTACAGAATGATTAAAACACACTTATAATCTGCAAGTACGTCAAATTCAACAAGTAAATATAAAACTTAAAACAATGTAATTAATTGTACATTAAAATCAAACTGTAAAAAGAAGTTGAACTCATGATTATTGCTTGATATCAGATTTTAAGCTATGTAAAAGATTTTTGCTGATCAACGCATTTCATTACACCTTAGGTGTAAACTAGTTATAGTACAAGTGATAAACCTGACGATCGTTTCCCTAACATCAGACGGATGAATGAATTATTTATTCGCCACTCTGATGACGCCAGCGTTATTAGGGAAACGATCGTCAGGTCTGAAAAATGTGCTTTGGTGAATTAGGTTCTCCAAAGTGTACTTGTCAGTGTTCATCACAGGTTCCAATCTTTACTCCGCTGATCTTTTAAGCGAATCCTTGTGAAGAATCGCTTGTACGTTCTGTATTTATAGGCATTTAAAATAGATAGGTACTGTGCTCACCTGGGCTATCTTTGTTTTATGATTCGACATTTTATTTCATAAAAGGGTGTTGGTTTTTACCACACCACGCTTGCCCTGCGTGTTGGCGTGGGGAGCACATAGGAAGGAAAAATGGTAGAGGGAAGAATCGAGGTTGGAACATGGCTTTTCCGGTATTAGGAGAACCAAGAAGTCACGTGGGCAGGGCAGCTAGTCCGTGAGGTAGATCTATCCTCAACTTATTTTTATCTTAAAATAATTATCTTGCATAAATACATGCATAAAATATTGTTGTTTACATATTATCTGTCTAAAGCCAATTATTTTTTGTTAAAGTAAGAATTTTTAGGGTTTATAACCTATACTGACACCTGTTAATTGTGTGGTCCCAATATCTTATCATATTCCACACTAAAATTAAACACAGTTAACGGTTTAATCATATTAAATTTGTTAACAATTTTTTTTATTAGTGTTTTCACTTAGTATAATTTTTTGCCTCTTATTAATCATATATTTAATTATATTTTATAATATGGTAGTATATCGTAAAAAAAATGCCCTTGTCATTTAAGCCTGTCCCAAAATTTAAAGGCACCCTTAGTGAGAGGCCCTGACTAATTCAAAGAAAAATCTGAGTCAAGGCTAGCGGTGTAGTTTTTAAAGAATTTTCTTAAAAAAAAATTACTCATGGGGAGATCTCAACTTTTTAATTTTGAATAATTATTTGAAATGAGTGCGAAGTAGGCCCCCTAGAACCCATATCCAGGGTAAGTTAAAATTTTCATATGTATATATATATATATATATATATATATATATATATATATATATATATATATATATATATATATATATATATACATATATACATACATATATATATATATATATATATATATATATATATATATATATATATATATATATATATATGGATTTGAGTATGTGTGTGCGCGCGCGTATGTGTGTGTGTGTTTGTGTCACACCGATAACTAAAAAATAATAGGCCGATTTTGATAAAATTTGGTACGTACCTTCCTTAAGTAAATGGGTTAGATAAGCTCGTTAGCCAAGAAAATCTAGCCAGGTTTTCCGGGAGAATTATGACTGCTTTCGATAAAAATTAAACTTGAAAAATAAAAATCTATGGTAACCAAATTCGGTACGTAAGCTTATGATATTAAAAGGAAACTATAAACCTACATTTTCATTTTTATGTTACAAGAAAAAAAGTTCTAACAAAATATTTGGTACCAGATCAGTTCTATGAAAAATCACTATTATGACGCACTTGCTGCGTCCAGACTTTTCAAGATGTTTCAGTAAATCTGCCAGTAGGCTTAATTATACTATTGAAAAGGAAATAGGTAGTCGGTCACATCTCTTTTTTGACCCCGGTGTACGAGCTATGGGAGCACAATATTTGAAATAATACAACTTGCTTTAAAACGCTTTAGTGAAGGGAATTTTGCCGAATTTAATTGTACTACCAGAAAACTTAAAAGTTTGGACGCAGCAAGTGTGTTATGGTAGTGAATTTACATAGAAGTGATCTAATACCAAACATTTTTTAAATTAAATGTTTACAACTTTTTTCTTGTAACATAGATATCTAAATTGTGGTATATACTCTACGTTTTACACCGTTAACCTACGTACCAAATCTGGTTACCACAGCTTTGTTATTTTCTTATATAAAAGAAATTTCCGAAATGAAACCCAAAATTTTCCCGTAGAACCTGGTCTGATTCTCTTGGCTAGCGAGCTTATTCAAGTCACTTACAAAAGGAAGGTATCTGTCAAATTTTATCAGAATTGGCCCATTATTTTTTGAGCTGTCGGTGTGATACATATGAGCAGTTTGTGCGGGGGGGGGGGGTTACATAGAAAATACAACGGACACACACCCAACACATAGTGACAGCCACCACCGGGAGTCGAACCCGGAACCCGGAACTCCGTAGAGCAGCCAAACACTCGTTACACTGCACCACGGAGGTGGTGGTATATATATTTTCGGAGTGTCCCTTATCGTTATTATATTATATATTCAAATCTTGTGAACATATAAGTAGTAGGCTTAATTCTAAGACCAAAACACAAAAGTGGTAGTTCGATTTTTATTCCTTTCGAAGTTACAAGCCTAACAAATATAAGATTTAAATTCTAAAACCAGATAAAAACTTCCCTAATTTCAGCAAAGTTTACGTACTGTTTTTGTGACAGTTTTTTAACATCATGGCTCTGCTACGTCAACTTCACGAGAAAATAGGTCAGTCAAGTAAATATTTTTGGAATAATAGGAAATATGACTATCAATTGTATTTGTGGTGTCGAGTTGTTAAAGACTATGAAAATATGCATTTCAGTAATGGTTTTTCAACGAGAGTGCATGTAAAGCAGTTATTGAATAAGTACTGATATATGTTTCTAGATAGAAGAATACCTAATTACATAATATTTATGGTACTAGCACATTTGTCAACCTTAGCCACTTTAAATGTTACCCTTTCCTTATATCTCGGGTAGTACTTATGCTTAATATCTGTCATAATTTGTGGATTCTTATGTATCCATAACAAGATGTTTTTTGCCTAGAGTTGACGTAAATCCATTATTTTACTTACCCTGTACAAAATATCAGTTGGATAATTTAATGGTTTACTATATATTATCTTACGAAATCTCTTTTGTGTAACTTCTATGCTCTTCATCTCTGAATCTAGAGCTCCACCCCACCCTACAATTCCATACTGTATAAGGGATTCGAGCACCGCATAGTACAGATTTCTCATACACCCGAGTCAAAAATTCCCTTTAATTGTCTAAACATAAACAATAGACTGCGAAGCTTGGAGACCTATTCCTTTATTTTACTATCCCATCCTAAATACGAGTCTATCGTTATTCCCAAATATTTTATACTACCGGATGGTTCAATTTCAATGCCTAATTCTGGCCTTCCAATGATCAATTTATAGAATGCCGACAGCGTGGATGCACCACAGGAGAACGGACAAACTTTGTTTTCTTAAAATTTATGTTGAGAATATTTTCATTAAACCAGCCTGTAATCATCAACAAGTCATTCTCGATCCCCTGCCGTAGAGTATCCCATCAGTCA
Organism: Tillus elongatus; assembly: GCA_964006375.1. NCBI lineage: Eukaryota > Metazoa > Arthropoda > Insecta > Coleoptera > Cleridae > Tillus > Tillus elongatus. The sequence goes on along the minus strand of OZ023269.1, from coordinate 77,955,869 downwards.
GATTTATAAATTATGAGAGTATCGTCTGCGAAGGCCACTACTGTAAATAAGTAAATAGTGAAAAGTATTGGTCCAAGTACGGTACCCTGGAGTACACCACAGTCAATAGTTTGTGGTACACTGTATTTATCCTCCACCTTAGTTATCTGTACCCTATCCGTAGTACATCCACATGTCGTTTCGAGAATGTGGGTTACGTGACTACTTTTTTGACAGGGGAGTAAATTTTCCAGCACATATAGTAGACAAATAAGCGCTTGAAGCTATTACTAAAGATCCAGCCACTAGGGTACGTCGAATTAGCGGACATTTTGGAGTACCACGAGTGACGGTTTGGAAAATTTTGAAACATAAAGTATCATACATATCATTATAAAAAGGTGCAAGGTTTGCTTGAGACAGACCTTAATTATCGTCTAGTCAAACTTTAATTTCTGCAGATTTATTCTTTTGGCAGACAGATCTTCATTTTCAGACGCGGCATCATCAATCTGAGAAACCTGCATCGCATGGAGCTAGAAAATACTAAAGCCATGCGTGCGCCTAGCTTAGAGCATGAATTTTCCGTTAACGATTGGGTTGGCTTAACAGATGATTTGCTAGTTGGTCCTTGCATTCATTCTATAAAAATAAATGACGCTAATTGCATACAGTTCCTTACGGAATAATTGACACCACCTGTAGAACATGTTCTCTTGATCAAAAGAGATATGTGAATTCAAATGGATAGGGCACCACCATGTTGCGGAATTGCGGTCCGAAACTTTATGAACACCAATTATCCACAATGGATTGGTCGAGGGGCACCTGTTACATGGCCGTCTAAATCCACTGATTATAATCCTCTAGACTACTATTTTTGAGGGCGAATCAAAGATTCAGTATATCCACAAGTTTCAAACAACAGAGAAGAATTATTGGAGCATATTCAGCAAGCTCTCTAACGAGGAAGAGAAAACCAAACGTGAAATAAGAATTGTCACTTCATCCATTGGCACACGAGCACAAGCCTGAATTCAGCAAGGAGGGTGGCATTTTTAACAGATAAATAAGGAATAAAAATCGAACTACCACTTTTGTGGGTTTTTTTTTGGCTTAGAATTAAGCCCACTATAAGCTCACAAAATTTGAATACAATGATACAGAACACCCTTGTAATTTTCGATGTGGAATCAAAGTATACAGGGTAGTCTATAATGAATGGACCATACAGTACCTAACTGTAGATTCTAGACTTGAAAATAATACGTTTCCACCAAGTATGCCTTAGTAAAAGAGTAAAAGTTCCTCGTTTAAGAGAGAGGGTGTCATATGTTGATTTTAAGTTTGAGATTTATTCCATAATTTGACACTTTTTAATAAAATGTCTTGAAAACTCGGAACAGGCAGTTCTGTATGGTGGGAAATCTGACTTTAAACTTAGTTTTTGGGTGGGTTGCAGAGGGCGCTCGTTACACACCGTCAAATACAAATTGCTTATCATAATTTTTTTATGAAAAACTTTGTCACGATTTTGAATGAAAATGCAGATAAACCAATTATTTTTAAGGAACAACGGTATAATTGTTTGATACTGATAAAACGCCGGCGTCGAGATATTCGGACTTTAATAATTCAATAACAACTATTTTACTAAATGTGAGAAATGTCCACCATTAACCTCAAAATATTTTCTTAGTGTCCTATTTAAACAACGTCTTACTTTAAATAAACTCCTTATCTATTACAAATGACATTAGATTGTAGATTGTTTAATGAGTCGAATAGGCCGTTGATCTCTGAGCGCTGAGACCCGATTTGGGTCTTTTGTGCATGACCCTTTTTCCTAATAGTTGCTTAAAAAGTTTAGACTTTTCATATAGTCCACTATCTTTTTGGGAGCGATCTTACCTATTTCCTGGAGTGTTAGGGTCACTCCTCCAAGGTATTTGAGTCTTTTGTAGAACTGTGCCATGCAGTCGCATAACAAGTGCTCTGTTGTTTCTGCTGCTTCTGTGCAGTATCTGCAGTTTTCACCATCCGCTTTACCCATCTTAGGTGATACCTTACTGAGGAGTATCCTGTGAAACGTCCATTGATTATTCTCAGGTCGTTCCTGTTCAATTCAAGAAACAGTTTAGACTTCTTTGTTGATCAAAGTACTTTATTGTTCGTAGCCAGTTGCTTCAAGGATTTTTTGCAGTCCCAGAAAAGTTTAGATTCGCTTTTGAAACATTTTAGAATCTTTAGTACTGCCTGACTGTCTGATAGGATGTAGATCTCTCTACTTCAGAGTCTTTTCCGTATGCACTCCTGTACACAGAGATTTATAGCAAAAGCATTTCTGCTTGGCAGATGGTGGAAGTTTTTCTTAGCAAATTAGCGGATCTAAAGTTAGGTCATCTTATTCCCAATCCTGCTCCCTCTCTGTCTTTAGACTCGCCTGTATACCATACATATGAGTTGTTTATCAGCCTTGCACTGTCCGTGTCCCATGCTTGGCGGCGGCATTCAGTATTGACTCTATGGCAGCTGTAGAGCATGTTCCATAGTTCTCGTTATTCCAAGTCAGATCTTTAAATAACTTCTGGCTGCGGAACGGCCATTATAATTGACTTGAGCATGTATACAAATCATATCTCAAACTTTTTAGGACTCTTATAACGCAAAAGTAATTAAAAAGAATGTGTTTCGCAACTTTTGACGTTAGTTGTCAAGGAAAGTCAAACTGTCAAACTTGTCAAACCATACTTGAGTTAGTAAGGGAATAATATTGGCAGTGATCAGAAAGTTAAGCTGCATTAATGATTAAAGTGCGATATCTCGACACCGATGTGTTTTATCGACATCAAACATATATACCTTTGTTCCTTAAAAATAATCAGTTTATCTGCATTTTCATTCAAAATACTGATAGATTTCTGCATAAAAAAGTTATGATAAACAATTTGTATTCGACAGTGTGTAACTAGCTCCCTTTACAACCAACCCAAAAACTAAGTTTAGACTCGGATTTCTCACCATCCAGAAGCCCCCGTTCCCAATTATTACGATATTTTTTTTTAAAACTGTCCAAATTATGGAATAAATCTCAAACTTAAAATCAATATTTAGCGCCCTGCATTTCTTAAACGAGCAACAATTTACTAAGGCATATTTGGCGAAATCGTATTATTTTCAGGTCTAGAAATTACAGTAACTCTATGGCCCATTCATTACGGACCACTCTATATAACAATTGTATTGCTGATGGGTACCTGCTTGGCAAGATATCACACCATAATTCCACAAGAAATTACAAAATAGTTTTATATTCTACCTCATTTTTTTTTCAAGTTGCTTTCAGTTGCATGTTGCGCTGGGGTGCGGTACGCTACCAAAACGTGTGGGGAGGATTCCGTAGTAACGAACAACGTATATATATATATATATATATATATATATATATATATATATATATATATATATATATATATATATATATATATATATATATATATATATATTCAATATATGACACTTATTGAGCGTATACAATATTTTAGCAGAAAATCGCTACCTAACATGTAGTTTAGAGTCCATTAATCGTTTAGCACACACCCCATCCCTTAAATTAAAAATTAACAAAAGAGTCTGGGAGTGCCATGCTTTTCCCGCGAGGCAAAAATTACCTTAATATCATCTTCCTTAGCTGTTGCTATGCCTACGTCTATGACTGTCAAAGCAAAAGTGCTGGAAGTATTCCTTTACCTCAAAAATTGTATCTCGTAAAGATTCAGATATTTTTTACATTAGATAGTCGGGCACCCTGACGCGTGCAATGCCCCCCAGTAGGGTCCCTATGTTGGGACTCCGCCCGGGGACCCCATGCTGGGCCCCATGTCAGCGCTTAGTCCCCGGGTCCTCATGCTGAGCCCCCATGTTGTGGGCCCCCCATGTTGACAGTTGATATGTGACATGTGATAGGTGACAGGTGACAGATGACGGCTGCCGTGTCCCGCCGCTGGGCCCTCACGTGTTGATTTTGAGGTTAGGTCTAAGACCCCGTACGTGCCGTCAGTTGTTTGTGTGGTTAGGTCTCTAGGCCCCCACGTGTTTGTTTGGTTATGGTGTATGGCGCTATTTGCACGTGTGTGTGTGGTGTGAGTGTGTGGTGTGTGCGTGCGTGTGTGTGTGTGTGTGCGCACGCGCGCGCGTGTGTGTGACACATTGGTTCCGGCGCACCGAATGTTTATTGAGGTTAAGTCTGGCAGATGAGATATCCATGTGCCAGCTCGCCGATTGTTTGTTAGGCTATGTTTCCCGCGTTTTAATTTGAGGTTAAGTCTGACATATAAGCATGCCTCCCTCTAGCCTAATGTTTGTTAGGTTAAGTTTGACATATAATTGCTTCCCGCTCACCGAATAGTTAGGTTAAGTCTATGTTATGTTTGTTATTGTTGTTATTGCTGTCGTTGTTGTTGTCGTCGTCAGGTCTGAGATTCCATGTGGTTCCCGTTCCTAACTGTCTATTAGGTTAGGTATCAAGAGTCAGAGTGCCTGTTCCCGCTAGCCGAATCTTTGGTTAGGTCTCCACATTTGTTAAGGTTAGGTTCAAGTCCCCAATTATGGCTTTCCCGCTCGCCGAATGTTTTGTTAGGTTAAGTCTTTGTTGACATATAAGCCCCACGTGTTGTTTGTTATGGTAGACAGATGACATGTGCCGGCTGCCCGCTCGCCGACTGTTTGACTAGGCTATGTTTGTTAAGGCTAAGTCTACATGTGGTGTATGTTAGGTTATGACGCTATTTGGTAATATGTTACTAGGTTTGTTTGTTTGTTGTTTATGGTTGTCATGCTACAGTTTTGGCGGGAAATTTGAATATTAATGAAAATTTGTGTCTCTCTCTCTCTCTCTCTCTCTCTCTCTCTCTCTCTGTGTGTGTGTGTGTGTGTGTGTGTGTGTGTGTGTGTGTGTGTGTGTGTGTGTGTGTGTGTGTATGTGTGTGTGTGTGTGTGTGTGTGTAAAGTTCAACAGTTGTAGATGAGATCATTCTAAATTAATGGAAGTCGCTGGATGTTGAGGAATGTTCCCATTTACAACTGTTGAACTTTAGACACACACATGCCATCTGAGGGCGACAGAGAGATTGTGAGACAAAGAGATATAATCTTAAAGCAAAGCGTACGCCACAAACTAGAATTGAACCTAGAATCCCTCGATCTCCAGGCAAGTACTAGACGGACGGACCACGGAGACAGACACAAAAAGGTTGTTTTAAGCATCGATATATAGTGTTAACATGAATTAATTACTGAAATTGTTGTTTAAAATGACATAACATACATCTCCGTTAGATACAGGACATATAGATGTCCCAGTGTTGTTGACATAATAAACAGACATAAAGCAAACAGATATGACAGAGAGGATAACAAACAAACAAAGACTTATATTACAAGTGCATAGCGGCACGATCAATCTGTCACAAGCTTTTTAAATTGTTTCATCGAAAGCTGTGAGAATGATCGTTTAAATTGGCATACAGGACTGTGTTTATTAGTTATATTAACAAGAAGCAGCCAGTCAAAACTAACAGCATTGTGATCCGAGAAACCAGGACTAACATTTTTGAAATCCACACAATTCTGAATATTCGTCAAAATATAATCAATACATGAACCACCCACCTTTGTAATCCTTGTTGTAGAGTCAACGACTGAACGTAGGTTGTACGACTCAAAAATATGTTTTAATAGGCTGAGTCGCAGGGAGGTTTTCAATGCATCAAGATTTAAGTCCGCTGCGATAATTACTGAAGAATACTTCAAGCAAATCTTATTTAACAATTCAGAAAACTTTAAAAGAAACACATAAAATTTTCTAACAGGTGATCGATAAATTGACAATACAGGTATTCCCGTCAAATTGAACAGCACACCATTCGAAAGAGAGCTCAATTGACTTCTTTTTTTGGTAAAGCTAAGTTCACTACAATCTATACAAATGTTCGTTTGGCTTAGTAAATAAAGCATAGCCACCATGCGAATCAATAGTTCTTGAAAAATGTGAGACCAGTTTATAGTCAAGAAAATAGACAGCCTACAATTGCTCCGAATACATCCAGGGTTCATTCACTGACAAAAACGAAGGATATTTTTCAGAGAAGAAGTTTTCCATAACGTTTTTCTTATTGCTCAAAGACTGAACATTTAAGCGCAAAAGCCTTAAGCTTGTTTGTGGTACGGCACCATTAATGGAACAGTTGTCATTTAATTAAGTTTTACTACTATCCAGAAGTGTTCTCATAACTCATAACTGTGGCGAAAAAAATTACACCTTTTGGTCACAATGAACCATCTAAGGTAGTATCTTTTGGTTCAGAGTTTATACTAACCCTAAAGCTGCTGTTTTGTCCTTTGCTGTTTAACTTAACACATCGCATATCGATGAGAGACCATCTTGTTATGACGCTAAAGAAACGATATTGAGGACACTATTATAGAGTGTGTTATAAAAATAAGCAATAAGCTTGTGCTTGTCAAAACACAATTCATATATATATATATATATATATATATATATATATATATATATATATATATATATATATATATATATATATATATATATATATATATATATATATATTTCTAAACATGAATAATATATTACAACTTTTGTAATTGTCACTTTAAATTTTGCTTCCACTCCAACTCTTTAGAAACACCATCCCTCTCTTCACAAATATTTCTGCAGTAGGTTTATACATATATCTCCAGTGTGTGTAAAAGCTTTTCTTATTTAATATTTATAGTTACTTAAGAATTAGTTAATTTAAAATATCTTACAATGAATTTGGACATTTTTTTGACAGAATGAAATTAAATTAATTTTTTGTATTCAGAATATTTTTTACATACCTGATAAATTAAGTCGCAAACTGATGATTGAGAAAATCTCATGTAACGAATATGAATAAACTGAGGTAAACCTACTAAATTTGTGTGTGTGTGTGTCTTATGGACTAATTTGGTCACTTCTTCCCAATGAAATTTGTATCTACGAAGCTCATAAATATTTTGATACAATTTAGTACACATACTAATCTTATAAAGACTATATTATACACCAGAATTTAAGTTTTTAAATGAATGTAAAATACAGTTATAAGTATTTTAACAATCTTTTTTTTTAATTTCCTACGTTTCGCAACCGTAAGACACTTACTGTGTAAGGACTTTTTTATATTCTGTTTGATAGTATTTTATTTCATAAAGAATAGTGAATATGCATCATACTGCTAATTTTTGATCACACGAAAAGCATTTATAATAAACAGCGATTAATAATAATAAACTACACAATATATGTTTTTTTTTCAGATTAGGGGGCAGCGGGCCTGTAATCTGGTCCTATTTTGCTGAATTTCAGCCAAAGTCGAAACGAGGTTCAATGTTGTCATTTATGGCAGCGTTTTGGACATTAGGCAACTTATTTGTAGCTGGTTTGGCATGGCTAATAATTCCCAGAGATATAGGCATCCGATCAGAGCATTTCGTTTACAATTCATGGAGAATTTTTCTACTTATATGTGCAATACCATCGTTTATCGTTGCAGCTCTATTGTTTTTACTACCGGAAAGCCCAAAGTTTTTGCTCACCAGGGGACGGAATGAAGAAGCGCTAGAAATATTTAGACATATATACAAAGTTAATACAGGAAAAGCAAAAAGTGACTATCCAGTCAAATATTTAATTTTAGATAATGCTTTAGACAACTCAATTGATGAATGTAGAAAACCGATAATCATCAAAAACAAATACATGAGCATGTTTTCAGACATTATTGATAATAGTAAACAATTGTTTATAAGCCCAATACTGCGTTTTACACTCATATCAATCACAATAAATTTTACATTTCACATTGGGTATTATGGGTTGATGATGTGGTTTCCTGAATTATTTAATCGTTTTGATGAATACGCAAGAAAACACAACGGCGGTAGTGCAACCGTGTGTCAAGTAACAGACTATGTAGTAAGGCATGGCAGTCAGCAGCATGGTAAGATATGTACAGACAAAATAGAGAGTGCTGTCTTCGAGGAATCTCTTATAACAGTTGCATCAGCTATACCGAGTAATATCGTTGCCGTTTTGGGGATGGACCGACTTGGACGAAAATTTTTTTTAGGTAATTCATTTTTTATTAAATAACAACACTAACACAATCAAAAATCTATAACATATTCTTGAGTAAAGTCCATATATTATTCATCACGTATTTCACTGTGGAAAATTAACTTGGTCATTGTCAAAGATATTAAAATGGCTGATCTAATAAAAAAAAATTGGCTAACTGGAATTCGTGATTATATATATATATATATATATATATATATATATATATATATATATATATATATATATATATATATATATATGCAGGCTCGGTGGTCCAGGGTAAGCACGTGTGCCTCTGTCCCGGGACAATTCCCAGTAGAAACGTCAGATTATTTTTCAGTACATACTGTAGGTTAACATCAACCAAGGCTGTGGCATTGTGTTTGAGCAAGCTGAATCTCTGCATGCCACTCCCATCGGAGGGCGTTAAGCCGTCGGCCTGTGTACCATACGATGTTGGACACGTTAAAGATTACTACCCAATTAACAAAAAAGAAGGTATTCGGGATAATTTCCAGGAGTGAGGTAAAACCGCTACCTGGCGTCGATGATTGGCCATAGTCGCGGAAATAGACAGACGTTAATAAAACTATATACATGCTACAAACTATATACAGGGTAAGTAAAAAGTATGGAAATATACTTGTATTTCCTGAGGTATTCGTTATTGAAAAAAAAATTAACGGAAGTTTGTTAACATATTTTTTGACACAAACTAGCGATATTCAATTTTTCCTAGCGTAAATAACTTCGTTCCTATAACAACTAAATCTTTTTTTCAATGGAAAGTATGAGTTAATGCATTTTCAGTAAGAACGTCCCTTTCTTGCTATGCCACCAAAGAAATTTAATCGGGTTCCATAATTTAAAAAAAAAATTGAAAAAATTGAGGTTAAGATGCAGATGAGCGAAACACATGATTTTTGAAAACTGTTTACAAAAACAAGCTCAAAAGCACCCCTGTATGCATAAGTAACAATAGAAAGATGGTAGACCCAACTCCCCAAAAGTTACGGGGCCTGTAGTTAATGGGGATAGGGGAAGGAAATATAGAGGCCAACTCGACAAAAACAGCTTAGTTCGACTTCTGTAAGCAGCCTTTTTTATATTTCCATCAACACGTCCCCCTAATAATGTTCTCCCCCTCCAGCACGCCTATTTGCTCCAGGTCCCCAACTTTATTGAGGGTTGAAGAGACAACATTTTCTTGTCGTTTATGTACAAAACACCATACACCAGGCCTGAACGACCTGACCTGCCCAGACCTGACCAGACTAGACCTGACCTGACCCAACCCAAACTGACCTGACCCTGGCTTGGCCTGGCCCTGACGTGGCCTGACGAAAAAACGTATGAGAAAACCAAAGAAAGCACATAAAACATGCATTTTACAACAATAAAAGTAAAAACAATGTTAGTTCACGTATCGTATGTGACCACCGACGAATCAATTATGTCAATAACTCGACGACGACAAATTCTCACCATGTAAAAACTAATTTCCCTACATAAAAATAGTATCAAACCGCATATAAGGTCGTTTTCTCTAAAACCAGTTTGCCTCTTATCTGCACTATCACCGAAATTAACTTCAATTCTAGAAGAGACTGTGCCCCGACCCCCCTTCTAAAGTAGTATCAATTTTTAATTACCTAAAGAAAAACGTGTTAATGATTAAGCTGATAATTTAAAGCTTTTCCTGATGTTATTTTGTTTTGTTTCTTAATCAGTTAAAACAGTGATGTTGATCAACTGGAAATACTGAAAGTTTAATGAAAACAAATACTTAATTTTTGTTTCCTGTTAATAATTACGCATTCATTACCCAAAATTGAATCTCGAAGTTGAACATCCAAAAATTGTATTTTTATCTGGACTTACTACCAAATGTATGTATAAAATATTGTATAAAATATTCCGGAGGCAAAATACCCCTCCATTCGGATCTCCGGGAGAGGGGTGTACAGGGGGCGCCAACATCAAGATTTAACATATCCTTTTCAAATATATGTGGCCTAAATTCTAACCTGAACTCCGTCCACCATTTCCTCCAGGCTAACAGGCCCCAACTCCTCTTCCTCACCGAAACCCAAATCAGTGCCAAAACAGCCACTAATCACCTTAATTTCCCGGGGTATGAGCTCCTTACTGCCTTTAGATTGCATGGAGGCGTGTGCGCATACGTCCGTAGCGATCTACCCTGCACCAGACTTCCCAATTTAGAAGCTGGAAGAAAAGACATACTATGGATAAAACTCTCTCTCAGGGCTGCAACTAAATTCATCTGTTGCATTTACCGGTCACCTTCTGACCACAACTTTGTCCAGCTCTTTGACTACCTTTCTGAAAAAACCGACTATCTGATTTCTGAATATCCTTCCTCCGAGGTCACTATTCTTGGCGACTTCAATGTCCATATTAAGGAATGGCTAGGATCTTCAAAAACCGATCCACAAGGGAGAGCAGCGGAGGCCTTTGCAGTCAGCAATTCTTTGGCCAATATGGTACAGCAACCTACTTACTTTCCTCGTATCCCAACACACAGCTCAAATCCCTTGGATCTCCTTCTTACTACAAATCCTGAATGCTATAAGATATCAGTCACCGCCCCCCTTGGTCGCTCAGACCACGGCATGGTCACTGCTTCCTGTGCAATGCAACCCGAGGTCACACAGTCATCACACCCACGTATCGTTTGGCACTACAACTCCGCAAACTGGGACGAAATGCGGGATTACTTTTCCTCATTTCCATGGGCGTCTGTCTGCTTCTCTCATCCTGACCCCTCTGATATCTCACAAAACGTCACCGAAATTATCCAAGCTGGCATGGAATTATTTATTCCACGTACACAGAAAACCTCTTCAGCCACTCAAAAGCCCTGGTTCTCTAAATCCTGTGACAAGGCCAGACTTGAAAAGGTCAAAGCTCACAAAACGCTTCTACACAATCCCAGTCAAGAAAATCGTCAAGCATTCAACGACGCAAGAAACCGCTATGTCCGCATTCTTTCTGAGGCAAAAAACTCGTTTAATAACCACATCAAAAACAAAGTCCTCTCAAGCTCCAACGGCGGCAAACCCTTCTGGACTCTTGCTAAGTCTATTGGGAATAATTTCTGCAAGAGCACGTTCCCACCTCTTGTCTCAGGTGATGAAATTGTTTCTACCGCCCTGGGCAAGGCTGAACTTTTTGCTTCGTTGTTCGCCGGAAATTCTACTCTCAACCCACCTCCAAATGTTCAACCACCAACAGTCCCCAATGTCGCGCATAAAATGACTGATATCATTTTCCAAACTAAAAAGGTACGAAAGATGCTCTCTTCTCTTAATACCAGGAAAGCCTCTGGCCTTGACGAGATCCCAGCAATTGTTCTCAAAAAATGCGCACCAGAACTTGCTCCTGTCCTGACTCGTCTGTTTCAGATATCTTACAATAAAGGCATATTCCCTAGTAACTGGAAAACTGCTCGAGTACAACCCATCCCCAAGAAAGGATCCAAAGCGCTTCCTAGCAACTACAGGCCTATTTCTCTCCTTTCAGTCATCTCTAAAGTGATGGAAAAGTATATAAACACCGAACTACTAAAATTCCTTGAAAAACACAGTCTAATCCACGACAGGCAGTATGGATTCCGTCAGCGCAGATCGACTGCCGACCTCCTTTCCTTTGTCACCCATTCTTGGAACAAGTCTATGGAACAACACGGTGAATCCCAGATTGTTGCTCTAGACATATCCAAAGCATTCGACCAGGTCTGGCACGCAGCGCTGCTTAATAAACTTCCGGCCTATGGCCTACCACCAAAACTTTGTACCTGGACAGCAAATTTCCTCTCCAACAGGAGCATATCTGTTGTTGTGGATGGCCATTCCTCTAAACTGTATCCAATTAATGCAGGAGTTCCTCAAGGTTCAGCTTTAGCCCCTACTTTGTTTCTTCTCCACATCAATGACCTTCTCTCTAGCACATCCAACCCAGTTCACAGTTACGCGGACGACAGCACCCTCCACTCAAACATACAATATTCTAAGCCTGTCTCTTTAGCCCAATTAGATGAGGATCGCAGACTCATGGAGGGTTCTGTCTCCGTAGACCTCCAAAAAATATTAGACTGGGGAAGTAGAAATCTTGTACAATTCAACCCCACCAAAACTAAGTCTTGCTTTCTTTCTCACAAGAGATACAGCAGCCCTAGACCCATCACAATGAACAACCAAGTTATTCAAAGTAATGAGTCCTTTTCTCTTGTTGGCATTACTGTGGATCGAAATCTTAATTGGCACCAACATGTTACATCAATTGCAGAAGCGGCTGCTAAGAAATTGGGTTTCCTCTTCCGGGCTCGCAAATTCTTTTCACCAACTAATCTCTATACCTTATACACTTCACAAATAAGGCCAAACCTCGAATACTGCTCCCACATCTGGGGTGCAGCTGCCGCTTCTACACTCGCTATCCTGGACTCCATTCAAAAGAGAGCTATACGTCTCATCGGTGACCCTACCCTCACCCAAAGGCTTCCATCCCTTGCCCACCGACGTGCCGTTGGTGACCTCTCTCTCTTTTATAGATATCTGCACGGGCACTGCTCAGAGGAGCTTTCCTCCATAATTCCCCCACCTGCTGCCTTCAGCAGATCTACCAGGGGAACAGAGCGAATGCACCCTTTTAACGTCCAGGTCACCAGACATAGAACATCTTGTTATGCCCGCTCTTTTGTCCCGAGGACTTCCAAGTTGTGGAATTCCTTGCCGGCACATGTTTTTCCTTCTCCTCCGAACCTCCAAACCTTCAAGTCCAGAATTAACAAGCTGCCTCTTTCCTCCTTTTCAACACCCACGGTACGATAGTATTTAGGCTGTAAGCCCTCGTGGTGTGTTGTTGACATAAAAAAAAAAAAAAAAAAAACCAAAATTCCAAATTCAAAGCAGTTTCCCAGAAATTATTAACTCGAAACTATGAAGTGGAACTTAGAATCCAGAAGTTAAAATTTAATTACGAAAAGCTAGCAACTACAATCTGACAACTAAAAGCTAGCAATTAAAATCTGGCAACTAATGCCTAACAATTGAATTTGGCAACTAATGCCCAATAATTGAATATGGCAACGAATGCCCAACAATTGAATTAGGCAACAAATTCCCAACATCTGTGTGATAAAAGAGATGTAAACACTATAAAATTTTGAAATTTCGAAAGAATTAACCTTTTTTTAATGATTTACCATCATCCCAGATGATGTTTTATATAAAGTTCGCAAACACAAATTTATTTAGCTTATATATGCGACACTACTACAGCATAATGATTGCTTTAACCATTAAGGAATTTGATACAGCTGAGCTAACATTTATCAGCACTTTACCACTTGGTTACCATCAGCCGAATAAAATCATTCCTCACGCTCCCTGCTCCTCTGGAGTACGTCCCGTTACCTGCATTTAAAATGCTCAACTTTGATTGGCTGCGTATAGCGAGAAATTTAGCGGTAGTTTGTAACGAACCTGTTATTCTCGATATCATTAAAAGGCGTTTGAATCCTCAGATGTCGAGGCTATATAATTTCCTTGTTCGATATTGCCTATTATTTTAAACCTTTAACAATTGGGCCTGTTTTTGATTTCCAACATAAAAAATTCAGAAATATTTTCTTCATTCGGAATTATATTGTAGAGAAATATATATGCCTCGCTTATTTATCCATCAAAGAATTTAAATGTTTTCCTCGTGTGATTTTTTTTATTTCACAATCAATGATTCTTTGTATTGAAATATGTAAACATCTCTAACAAAGAGTCAGAACGGTGTTTACCACGTAGCGAATTTTCAGAACACTGTAAGACGATATATTGTTCGCCCATTTCCAATAAAAAAAATGGTGATCATTAAAAAATTTACAAACAGTTTAAAAGCATTTGATTAGATTATTAGCATGTAAGCTAAGTTTAAAAAGTCGAGCGTAACAACTGACAAATTCAAGTCAGCAATTTTATATTCCACAGAGTCACGGAATGGACTCTCATACATGCCTATTTTATAGAGGTGTGCTGGAAATCGTATATGAACATGAAAAAATAAGCTGTGTTAATATTAAGTACAATTTGGAGAACCCAATTCATCACAATACAGTTTTTAGACTCGACGATCGTTTCGCTAACAAATTTAGCGTCATCAAGGGGATATATAAACTTCTTCACTCATCGTGTTAATATTACAGAAACTAAACAATTATTATAAGCTTGCTCGCCCGAGTGTATCGAAAGTTGCTCATATTTGTGTGTGTGTGTGTGTGCGCGCGAGCACGCGCGGGTGTGTGTGTGTAGTGTCGTATGCAGTAATGTTTATATGTGAATTCCATTATAAATCCCAAGGTTTTATATTTGTTGTTTAACTTTTGTTCGAAAGTCTGTGTGCGAATATTTTATATTCTACTTGTTCACTTTTCATTGAAGTAGCCTGTTTGGCCAGTTTGTCTACTATTTTGTTGTACGATATTACATTTCCTTTAACCCTAAAATATACTAGTTCTGTTGTTGCTCTTAATTTATTTTCTAGTTCCTTAATGCGAGATAATATGTCATTAAAACATTCTTGCGATTAAAATGTCGAGTTGCCATAAGTGCTGATTTGGAGTCGCTAGTTATAATACACTTACTTACATTGTTCTTATTTATCAATTTAGAAGCTTGCTTTATTGCTGTTAGTCCAACGGTGTATATTGAACTATGTATAATCGCTCATACGCCATTGTGAATTGTGACTTTACTTGTAACCCTGAGATGTAAAATGCTGCTGCAACTTTTGTGTTGCATCTGGAGCCATCGGTATAAATTTGATTGATTGTTCGTAATTCGCTATAACTCCGCGAAAAGTGTTCATAGTGATTCTACTTTGTTTAGAATAGGATGGTATTATCACCTTGGAATCAAGGATTAAATAAATAAATAGGAATAATAAAAGAAATAAATTAAATAATTAATTGGTGAACCCAGTTTAAAGAGAGCTGTAGAGCTGCTAAATCTTAACAGAAGACAGCTCAGGAACATAACAGTACTCTTGACGGGACACATGGCTGTCAAGGAACAGCTGCACAAATTGGGGCGGTTCGAGAAGGACCTGGCATGCAGACTCTACGGCAAGGGGGAAGAATCAGCCCAGCACATCCTGTGCGAGTATAAAACTCTAGACCGCAAAAGAGAACTGATCTACGGACCGCCTAGACCGGAAACAGAGCAATTTAAAACTTGGCCCTACCAGCTGCTGTGCAGACTAATTCAAGGCACAGTGATACTGGAATGGGTAGAGTAGAAAAGGCAATAAGCCAAAGCCTGCGGTGCTACCGGGGCGGCAATCGCGGACGGGCCCTAAAGAAGAAAAAAAAGGATTAAATAATGATATCTTCATATCTGATGATCATTTTATGTAGCAATGTCAAGGGTGAGTCTTTTTAATTCTCCAATATTCGTTGATCAGAGTTTCCACAAATAAATTATCTAATTGTATGATTTTTTTCTGGAAATCTGGTTCTTAGTTTTAGTAGATAGTTCCTCACGATTTACTGAGTTCTCAAATGAAGAGGCTCTTGTGCTTCTGGGAAAACTGCCAAATTTGGCGTGGATTTCAAGGCACCTATACAAATTCTCAATGCTCGCTTGTACATATTCTGAGATTTTTGTTCTGTGTATCGTGAATAACATTACTGCAGCTTATTGTATATTTATTTGCAGCTCTCTTGTCTCTGTCCACTGTTTTAGCAAGTATATGATCTGTTTTATTTAAGTGATGCAGTCGTCGTAGGTATTTTGGATACTATAAATGCATATATTGTCAGCGTACTGTATACAGTGTTAGGCTTCATCTAACATTTTGTGCAGTTATCTGGTATAAATGTTGTTGCTTCGTTAGAAAAATTAATTTCAATAAGACACCGATCTCCTACATATAATTTTTTAGTCTTAAAATCAATGATAATTACAGAATCTTCACAATAATTTAGCTTTTCTAGCTGTTCAGTAATACCTTCCTAAAAGCGCTCCAAATCTGTTGCATCTGACCACTGTCTACTACTATCAGCTTTTTAATCATCTTGTGTCAGTCTTTTCTCACATTGATTATTATTTCTGCCCTCTGTTCCAAAATTGCCTAATGAGGTTTCTGTGGCATCCGATTTTATGCCTAGTTTGGCGTTGAAGTCGCCACATAGGACAGTAAAGTGTGTGATTGGTCGTCGGTGCGTAAACTTGTATGATCTTCATTTTGTGCCTGGTGTTCAGTTTCAGAATCTTGTATAACAGAAATAATTTTACATCAAACGCAAACAGTTTAAAGTTCAAAATATGCATTAATAAAGTAATTTCTGGTGGAAAATATTCGATCGCTTTTAAATACTTATATGTACAAAAACAAAAGAGCTGCATTTTTGTTTTTAAAATGTATATTGTATATAAGCACTCGATTATATCGTCTCGGATGTATTTATAAATCTGTACTTAGTATGGAGGGAGCGTAAAGCCGTAGGTGTCGTGTATCATGAGGTGTTGGGCACGTTAAATGTCCTTACTCTCTTAATAGAAAAGAGGATGTTTCTCAAAACATTTAGGATGGTCTGATGACACTGCATTCTGAAGTCAGTGATTGCTTTTGCTTTTATTACCGCGTATATAGGGTGACGTTAAAGAAACCAAATTTTAAATAAATACATATAAGTTTATAATTTATAACAAAATAATTTTTACTTTAGTATTAGAAATTATATTTTTAATTTGTGGTTTCAATACAGAGATATGTTAATGTATTATATTGCCCCTTTAAAGTCTATTTCTGCGACTATAACCAACCACCGAGGCCAGAGCATATTTACACTTCACAATTTTAAATACATTTTTAAATTATAGTAAAATAATGTTTTCTTTGGTATTAGAAATTATATTTTTAATTTGCAGTTTCAATATATAATGAGATATGTTAATATATTATATTGCTCCTTTAAGGTCTGTCTATTTCTGCGACTATAACCAATCACCGAGGTCAGGGCATAGTTTCACTTCATAATTTTAAATAAATACATCTACATTTTTAATTTATAGTAAACTAATATTTTCTTTAGTATTAGAAATTATATTTTTAATTTGCAGTTTGAATATATAATGAGATATGTTAACATATTATATTGCTTCTTTAACGTCTGTCTATTTCTGCGACTATAACCAATCACCGAGGTCAGGGCATCGTTTCACTTCACTATTCTAAAAAAAAATTCTAAAACCGCTGCTTTCTGTAAGGAGTATAGATAGATGACCAACAACTCAATGTACGGACAGATTTACGCCCCCTTCGAAGAGCGAAACGTGCAGACAATAAACTAGTTCAAACAAAATGCTACAATTTCAGTTGATGTTAAGTTACAATATATACGAAAAAATATTTAATACTTTTATTGGTAATCGACCCTTGCGTCAGGAGGTACACGTTCTTACCACAGGACCACCGAAGCTGCGTATTATGATGCCTCAATTATAATTACATTATAATGCACTGCGTATTCTTATTTTACAATTTTTTGTTGTGATCTTTTTCAAATAATTATATTAATGACTGATAATACAAAGTATTTAAAATAGTCAAATATTTAATAAATACCTTCATATGAGTTACATTTTTCAAGTAACAAGTTTTTTTGATGACTCACGTAATTTGCATAAAATCTGACAATTAATAAAAAATAAAATATAGACGTTAAGTTTACACTAATTAATTATGACGCCGAGCTCCAGTTCAGAATACTTAGTTTAACTTTTCTTGTTTTCATCCACACTTGTTTTGATCGGAATTTAGAATGATCAGTAGACGAACGTGATCGATCACTTAATGATTTATTCATTACCCACTGCCCAGTACTTAGTATCCACAAATGATTAAATCTTTAGGATTACAATTTAATACCCATATAAGGATTTGAGACACAAGGATTTGATTCTGATCCGAAAAGGATTCGATCCTTCTCATCACTAAATACAAAGTGTTTAGGGCAAATCAAGTATTTGTAAATTGTTGGCCCTAGTACTACTTGTTCTTTGGCAGGGACACTACATGTAAAGTGTTTGTTAGAGGCGTTATGGCTATCATAAGAGACACATACCGGTTTTGCTTTTATTAGAACTCATCAGTTTGCCATACATCTCCAGAAGATATCTAAAACAAATTTGCTAAATATAGGCAGGTTTCAGCATGCTCAGTGAGATATATCACAACTGCTGACATCTCTCTCTCTCTCTCTCTCTCTCTCGCACGCTTTATCTCTACGTACTAGAAACTAAGTTTTTGCCACAGTCGCGATGTACACAAACTGCTAACGATACAGACGGTATCCAATAAACTAGCGACTATTACATCGTTCGACCTAGTACTAATTATCCCTTGCCAAGGGAAGGGAATAAAGTGTTTGTTAGTGTAAATACAACTAAATTAGTACCTAACCTTTATTTTACAATGATACAAATAAATATCAAATCAGCAATGTTTTATTTATTTTTTCCAACAATGCACTTCTAACTTTGCTTTCATTTGTTTTCAGTGTTTTCTACCGTTACATCTGGAATATGCGCCGCCTCAATGTACTTTGTGTATAATAAAACTCATAATCTAATTGTGTCAGCTGTATTCAGTAGTGTTATTTCCTGTGGTAATGCTGCTTTAGACTGTTTAATAACAGAAGTATTTCCAACAAATCTCAGGTAAATTTTTAGATTTCCAAGTAAAAATGTTTTCTATACAAACACACACATACTGACACGTCTTTAAACAAATGCACCTTTCAACGAAAGAAAACACCTTTACATCAAACACATGCAAAAAGTGCGCATGAGATACATCTAGTTTATTTTAATTTCTTGTTTTAATAGGCATATATTCACTAACATAAATCGAAACTTTCTAAAATAAATTCAGTTATTTTTAACGTTCCTGTAATGCAAAAAGCATATATACACTGTGTCTATAAAGTAACGCATAAATTCAATTAAATTGAAAGGGACCATTATTTAGGAAAATTCAAAAGCAGGTCGATTTTTATTTTTTAAAACTAACTTTTCGATATAAAAATGGCACCCCTATCGTTATACCTCTTCAAGGGGTAGCTACACTTTCGAAGTTTTGAAATTGGATGATGGGTAGTGTGATGCATCTTTTTAAAGCCAATACAATTCTCTATTCAGGAACACCAATTTCTTTTAGGAATAAAATAAACTGAGTAATAAAATTTTTATTATCAGTAACACCTAACACAAATTAAGCCTGTTAAGAATTACATAGTTCAGCCTTATCTAATCAAATGTTCGAAATCCGCCTTCTTGTGCCTGACAATATCCCAAACGGTCAACAAATTCTTGTTGGGCTCTATTTATAATCTCTGGAGAAATATTGATACATTTAGTTCCAATTCTTGTTTTTAATTCGTCGATAGTATCTGGTATATTTTTGAATACCACATTCCACAAATGACCCCGCAGAAAAAATCTAAGGGAGTTAGGTCAGGTGATCTTGCTGGCCACTCGATTGCACCACGCCTGCCAATCTACCTGTTGGGAAATTTTTGATTCAAATACTGTCGAACATTAAGGTCATAATGCGTGGGGACACCATCTTGTTGATGCCAGAAGTTATGATTTACCATACCAGCATTATGTTCATCAGGAAATAAGTTCAATCACGTCGAAATGAGATATTACTGTAAAAATTGTAGATATCGTGGTTGATTTATAGTTCCATAAAAAAGTAGGGATCAATTATCCTATTCCTATTTACCATTTGTGGATATTGCGCATTCATATTGGATTCTCCCTTGCCCAATATTTGCAGTTTTGACAGTTAACTTCTCCATCTAGTGTGAAAGTATATTCGTCCGAAAAGAGAATATTCGGTACTTGCAAAGAGTTATCATTACATTTATCCATTAATGTTGCACAAAACTGCATCCTTCGGTCTGGATCGTCATCGGATAACTCCTGAAAAAGCTGTATGTTATAAGGGTGAAGGTTTTCAAGTTTTAATACTTTATGTGCCGTCTGAAATGGAATTCCATTTGCCGAACACTACTATGGGGATTCTCCTTCACTGCCAATAAGACGTCTAATTTCACTTCTTCATTTATAGACCGGGGACCTGTTTTAGACAAATCTTCCACGCTAGACGTTTCTCGATTTTTTTTTATCTATTCGACTCACTGTTGACCGATGACAGACATATCCGGATATTTTATTAAACATAATACACACCTCTGCCTGAGTTCGGATTCTGTAACCATAACCAATCATTATTAGAAATTCAATTTTTTGAGATATTGATAAACCCATTTTACCAACGATTTAATAATTAATTTAAAAAATAAAAAGTCGGAAATTATACGTATTTACTTTGCACGACAACCAAAACGTAAATTTACTGCTATTATCTCTGGATTGTATCACAAAAAGTTATGCTAGATTAGTTTTCGTGACACTTGTCACACAGTCGATAACTGTTATCATCAGTCGATTGTTACAGACACGACATAGTATACAACAAAATCTCTAGAGTTCTTTTTGTACAAGAAGCCCAGCATTTTGAACATTGTTTACAGATTTTCAGATATTGAATTACCATATCATAAGAATCATATCAGTATCATAAGACTGGAATATGTAATTCTTTACAGGCTTCACTTGCGCTAGGTGTTACTGACAATAAAAATCTTATTTCTCATTTTATTTTATTCCTGCAAAAAAATTGGTGTTGCAAAAACAAAATTGGATAAGCTTTAAAAACATGTATCATATTATTTACCACCAATTTCAAAGTTTCTAAGTTACTTTTTGACAATAAAAATTCACCTGTTTTTGAAATTTCCGTCATAATGGCCACTTTCAATTTTGTTCAATTTATAGGTTTCTTTATAGACACAGTGTATATGTATCTACAAATATCACTATTGTATGAATTTTCTTTGGTGGCTGTTTTAGTTGTAGCTTATTAGGTTAAAATTCAACTGCGTTATTGTTTTTGTTGTTGATTTACCACGCTTTGAGAATATAAGTTGATATTAAGACGAAAGTGTATTTGTATTATTGTTACCCAGTCTTACGGATCGCAACTTCTAACTCATAGTCTTTTTTATCAATATATTTATATGCAATATTTCTCTGTGGAAAACATAATTTTCTTTTCACTTGGGCTTGGGTCATCTAAATCTAAAACAACATAAATAAAAAAAATTATTTTTCCTTACTGAGAAAATCTTTAGATTTGAGAATTTATAAACAGTGTTTGATTTGTTTTGCTGATTAAATATTCTTATAAAATCAGTATACGCAGCGCTAAGGGTCTATATTATAATTTTCGATTTCACTGTCATTTATAATTATAGCATCATCGTGGGGGTGGTGGTATTGGTGGTGCAGGCATTTATGAGTTTGGAATAATTATTCTACCACCCACAGGCTTTTGCTATATTACATATACACAAATATGTAATCCACATAAATAGTACATTTTCTTTTGCATAAATAAGGTCAGAAATAATCAGTTCCCCTATACACCTTTCTTCGATTGTACGATTTAATTTGACGCCCTGCTTGCGTATGCTATTCGTTGATTTGAACTTGGCTTTCCTTGACGTAATATACCTACAATCGCTATGCATCGGTCGTTAAAATCTATTGTTTAAAAAAATCGGACTTTTATCAATTCTTAATCGTTAAAGATAATTTTGTTTTGCTTTTCTTTATACACTCAACTGGTGGTAAGCTCTAGAGACGTAGCTGGCCATTGTGTCGGTCGATTTCGCACTATCCATATTAAGAAAATTGTTATCCAAAAATCCTCGCATTTGGACTCTAGAGTGGATAGAACAGCCATAATTTTGGAACATGGTCTGTCTCCTAACGTTAAGAGACACTTCTTCAAGAATGTTTTGTAAGTAGGTTTAAAGGACTTTTAAATAGTTTCTTCCATTAATACTGTCAAGCAAAAAGTATGGACATATGAATCTTCATATTATTCCAGCCCATACATTGACATTTAATTTCAACTGAAACAAAGTTTCTAGCTTCTTGTGTAGATTTTCGTCAACCCAGTGATGTCAGTTATAGAAATTTGTTAGACCTTTTCGAGTAAATGTGGAATCACCCATTAAAAGTATTCTTTTTGAAATCTTCTGTCAGCATTTCAAATTAAACGGCTAAAATGAACCATTCTAACAGGATCAGTTTCTCCCAGTGGTTGCTTATTTCATTATAATGGGCGTTTGTTCTCGGCGTGTAAAACTTGGCTTACCACTAATTAGGTTGACGAGCTCCTCCAGACGTATTCAAAATTTGATATTCTACGTCGGAAACCTGTGGTAGACTGTTTGCTCCAGTTTTGTGGTGATGAAAATTACTGGCTCCGTCTATACGGCTGAATGTATTTATGAAAACTCTGGCATCCGGCATTCTTCTATGGGGCAAACATTTGTGGTTTATTCTCCGAGCAGCGGCAGCTTTTATATCTGCACAACCGTACACGTGCAGTATCTTAACGTACTTTGCATTCAAAAAAGTAGTCATTGTTAAACAATCAAAAAGCTACTCAGTAAATTACCATTAGTTAGAGTACGAAGCATTATTCAAGACTCGAAGTGGTAAATAACAAGTCCTAAAAACGATTTAAATCATAGAAACTTAAATTAAATAAACAAATTATACAAAATGTCAAAATAAGGAAGTAATAATGCATCGCTACTAATCAACAAATCAAGATAGTGACAGTCTAATTCATAAAATGTTATTGGTAATAGTGAAATGTAATTAAATTAAGTACATTTTAAACACATTTGAATCATATGTTGTATTAGCATATTTAAAAAAACGAGATAAACTTAAATGTTAAAAAAAGACGGCACATTTTTAGCGACTTTTTATTTTTTTAATTCGCTAATAGAGCTATTGATGGTTGCAAAAATTTCTTATTATTATATAATTCTGTTAAAACCGCGGACGAGTTCGATAACCAGCCCGATCGGACCAATTTTTCTAAAAAAAGAATTTGTATCTCAAAAACTAACAACGTTATTTTGATGAAATTAAGTAGGTATGTTGTTCTAGTTGCTATGTGCTAAAATTCAATTTTCTACGTCTTTAGCAAATTGAGTTATTCAAATTTGAAAGATTTAATGAAGATTCGCTACCATAACGCACTTGCTGCGTCCCGAATTTTTCTGGGTTCATGAAGCTTAAATTTTTTTGTATTTAATTCAAAGCTTGATGGTTACATTACTTATGACATGCAAAAACATAATATTTCGCTCAAATGAACGGGCTATTTTCGTATTGGTGAATTTTATTTCAAAAAAACCATTCTATGAGATTTATATTATATAATGTAATATTATGAATATACGCATTTTAATCCTTACCTAATATTTACTGTGTTAATTTTTTAGAGCAAAATTTATTTTTAATTTGTGAAAACTAACATGCCTCAACTACAAAATAACAGATTTTATTTATTGCAGGGCAACTGGCGTCGCGATTTCTATGGTAGCAGCACGTTTAGGTGGTATCATAGGTAACATAGTTATTGCAACACTACTGGACATGTATTGTCCCGCTCCAACGTTTATTGTGGCAGCACTGTTAATAGGTGGAGGTCTCCTTTGCTTGTTTTTACCCAACACGACCCGTGAGCCGTTGTCATAAAAAATATTTAGGTATATAGAGAACGGAAGTATTTTTTCAATTTTATAATGATTGAATTTAATTTTGTGTAATTAGTGTAGTGCATTTCATAAGTGTCGCATCAACATTTTACTTAGTGTATAATATATTGTTTTATCATAAAAATGATCAACAACACTAGGATGATATTTACACTGGGTATAAGTATTAAAAGTAGTAAATCTGTAAATTTAATGCATCTTTGCAGTTTTATTTTGTTTTAAAATGTATAATAAACTTCGAATTCAATTGCCAATATTATAATGTATTATTATATAATCAAAAAAGTACAAACATATTTTTATTCTATATCTGTTTTAGTATCATAACCAATCACGACAAAAATCATCCAACGTTTTGGTAGTGACTGCAGAAACTTCTAAAGGTTATAATAATGTATATTCGATAGGATGGACTGTATTTTGTTCTTCCTTAGCCTGATTCTTGTAAATAAAATAACTGGTAAACACAACGATTATATATATATATATATATATATATATATATATATATATATATATATATATATATATATATATATATATATATATATATATATATATATATAATGGCTGCATCTCACACTTTACCACCACACCGTTTCTTGTGTTCTGACACCGTTGACACATGTCTCGGGGTGCCAAGACACTGACGACCTCTCTTAACCACCACAGGAAGCAAATAATAATATAAATTCCATTACCGCCTACCCCCCCTTGAACTTCGCTGTTTAAAATTACAGTAAATATAAACAGTAACGTGGTCATATCAATACAGATAAGCAAGTAAATTTACATGCAATACAAATATTAAGTAAGTGTTCCAAATAAATAGACAAAGTCAAATTCAATTTTCCAATTCGTGTGGGAGCTAACACAGGTTAGTGACTACACCTTTTAGAAAACCGCTATAAATATTTTTGTAGTTGCTACGCAGACAACACCTTCAATGTCTAGTTCAATGCGTTCACTCGATCCATTGGCCAATAGAAATAAGGTACGTTATTTTGCTTAATTATAGCCAAGTCGTCAATGTTCAAATTCCTGGTATTCTGCTTCCAATTGGAACGCTTTTGGTGGTGATTAAGATATCTTGTTGACCAACGATTCCATACAGCTTGTGTGATTTATTGCAGCAATTGAAATATTTATGGTCTACCACTCTTGACGTCAGTTAAATCTGGTTCCGGAGCTGTTACAAATGATTGGACAAGTATGAAGTGAGCTAGTCTTAGGGGCTGAGGTCATTTGGATTTGAAGACATTGGAGACAATGGCCTGAACTTAAGTGTTGCTTCAATTGAATTAGTAACTCAATAATTGTTGTTGCCCTTACTTAGTGAAACCGTCCTATACTTAATATAGACGTAGAACTTATTCTCTTGCTTCACAGAGAACAAAACGAACAATTGTGAACCCAGAGAAGTTGCTTTTACGTCTATATTTAAATTAGTAACGTAATAAATTCTTCGTATATTAGTTCTGTATTTCTCCTAACACGTCAACAAGTTAAATGATACTTCGTGTTTTTCATTGGAGACTCCCATAGTCCACCAAATTGTGGGAAGCTTGGAGGAATAGAATTCCAATCAAACCCATCTTTGAATTTTATTAACATAATTTTTCAGAAAAACATCTAATGCACAAAGTTCCTGGCTACCACCAACAAAACTAATGCCGTTATCAGAGTAAATATGACTTCGTTTACCGCGACTGCAAATCGGTAATTACTTCTAAAGTTACTGCTTTAATACTCAAACGAATGAAAAGGCACGCATATGCCTTGTATTGCTTACTGTTTTTCAATTTCCAGTTCTTTAAACGATAAGGACCACCGTAACATACACCTGGGGTAAAGAAAAGACTTGTAACTAACATTCGTTCCTTGGACAAGTTATCTATAAGAGGAATGAGATTGCCAAGTTTAAAAGCCTTACACAGTTCTCCACAATAACATTTGCTATACTCATGTCAGATATTGGCCAATACTACTGTCTAATTATAGACAATAATAAGTGTGACGGAACAAAGAAGTACATTTTGTGATAATGAATAAAAAGCAGTCTGATGAGATATGGTTTTGCGTTCAATAATAGCAGATGTTTTTCACGAAATGGCAGATCTCAATATTGTGATCGACCGCAAACTCTAAGAATGCTTGTCTAAGAAGTTTTAAAACCCAACAACTTATGGCCCTTGTTTTTTCCTGGAGGTAAATTATTATAGTAACGTCAGAAAAGCATTCGAAGATTTACCATTTAAGTTGTCAACATAAAATATTGATTTATCTGACCTTGTAATATATCTGAGACCCTATGTTTTTATTGATTTATTTTCTCGAAGGTTGATGACACTGTTTGATTCAGAATTGTCGTTAACGTTTTCCAATGTACATATTTCAAATCCGTTTTCTCAAGGTGAAATGTACAGAAGTTAAATCTGAGCAAATTTCTTTGAGAACATGTGTGGCTTGTTATTCATATTTTAATCTACATAAAAGTCTTGAAGAATGACCATTGTCAGCAGGATAATCTCTTTGGCGATATAATGCCACTTGTCCAAGACATGTTACTGCAGTGTATGATCAGAATCTGTACCGTATGTCAGTGGGTTAAGTTCATATATATATATATATATATATATATATATATATATATATATATATATATATATATATATATATATATATATATATATATATATATATTGAAATGGGATATTACTTTTCCCTAATGTGGGGAATTTCTGTAGTAACCTTCCTAATACAATACTATGGTCAGGCGCCAGCATCGATTGACCTCTCTGGGAGTCGATGCGCTCCCTGAGGACTATGCCTCCTTTTTAAAGCGCTGTTAACAGCTACTTAGACCCAACGTAAGCTACAGGGAAGACTGGGTTCTCCTAAGGCAAAGTCACCCGTGACCTCTAGTTATGGCCTTTATTTGAGATCGAACTGGTATAAATTATGTTGATGTGAATTCGTTAAGAGGTGCTAAATGAAATGCCGAATAAGGTCAATAATCTGTTTACAAATGTACTTGTTATATATAATATATGTAAATATTTACAAATTATGTATAAAACAATATACAGGTTAGTAAGAAACGGAAACAATTTATTAAACTAACCAGGAGTTCCTAACAATGGCTCTGAAGCTAAACTATCTTATTCATAAAAAAAGTAAATTATTAGAGACCAGTTATCATTATATATGCCTCCAATACCATTCGCTTTTAGCCTGCCGCCGCGAAATAAAATCGAAAAACATTTCAACAAATATTCGCAATCAATTTATAATGATTTAATTCACGGTAAACGAAATGGATTTAGTTTCTTCTTAGCAATTAATTTGTATCATTCCGATATAATTATACACTTAGTGACACCATATATATAATATGACTTTCCAAAATATGCGTTGTGACCATTTTAGGGCGAATGAGAATTTGCCTATGTAGTTTTTTAATGTCTGGCAAATATATATATATATATATATATATATATATATATATATATATATATATATATATATATATATATATATATATATATAAACATATAAAAATTTAAACTGACTCTGGATATGGGTTCTGGGGGGCCTAGTTTGCGCTCATTTAAAGAAATTTTTTCAAAATTCAAAAGTCGGCATCTCCTCATTAGTGAATTTCAGAATCTGATCAATATAGCAAATGAGTTGTTTAAAATAAAGGGTCTTTTGTGCTGAATCAGATTGATTCATTCCTGTATCAGATAGAGTTAACCCATCAATTTTCTAATCCAACTATATTCTTTAATAACGTCATGATGTGGTAAAAAATATATTCTTTTAGCTCCGAAGATTTTTAGTACTGTCATATTACAAATTGTTTATATCCACGAAGCAAATTTAGTTATAATATTTTAGTACCATCGTGACCTACTTGTTCATATTCATAAAGTAAATCATGATATTGACGTTTCGTGTGTGGATTTTGTTCAAAGATTCGTTCCACGAGCAACAATTGTTTGGTTTCCACGTTCTTTGTGCTTCCTCAATTGTTTGTGTCCTGCGTAAAAGCTTTCGTATCTATAAAGCGGCCTCCTTTTGACGTAGTCGTGGTGCTAATGAAGTCTTTTTGGTAACCATAATCATCTGATGATTATGTTGCCTTTTCTGTGCCTTCTATTCTTCAAGTTCCCAGAATTTTTTTAAGCCTTGAAAATGGTAATAATGTAAAGAAGTTACCCAGAGTTTTATTAACCTGACGAACAACTGTACTTACCAAGTAAACACCTACCTACCTAATAAAACGACTCTTGTATTCCAAAAAACTCTAGCACCAGCAGTAGTAACAAAGCAAGACTGTGACCTGTTGTTTAATAAAGCTCCAACCTTGTGTTATGTACCTTAACACATTTCACATAAATGGCAGCAGTTGGAAGAAATACTAAATAATGGTTTGTGTAACATAATAAAGCAACTTTTAGTGATGTAATCTCGAGGTGAGAAGAGAGTGGCGACCTCTATCAACTACTAGAGAAAACAAATATAATAATAAAAATTCCTCCAGCAATGTTCTCGGTAAGTACTTCCATTTTGAGTATGAATGTCAGAGCCTCGGTGGTCCATGGGTAAGAAGGTGTGCCTTTAAACCGAAGAGTACTGGGATTGATTCCCAGGGTTTCCCATTCACTTTTTCAGTACAAACTGTAATAAATTAACATGAACCGGGGCTCTGGCATTGTATTTGAGCAAGTTGAACGTCTGCTCGTTTCGCCCTTTGGAGGGGGCGTAGATCCGTCGATCCCGTGTCCATGCTATGTTGGGCACGTTAAAGATCCCTACCTTCCTTACGGAAAGGCAGAGATTCGGCGAAATTTTCAAGATAGTGAGGTGCAACTGCTCCCTGGCGTCGGTGATTGGCCATAGTCGCGAAAATAGGCCTAAAAAGTAAAAAATCGTACGAATGTCCCTGTATTTGAATCGACTATAATAGGCACGTCCTACAGTTTAGGTATTTTGTAATACTCCTAACACGTACTGTAGATGCACACGTTATAAGTGAGAAATACACGGTGTGGGTTTCATTCAACGTTGCCGAATGTTTAATAATTCTTTAATCTGTTTTATCCTTCTAATCGTGGTCTAATGACACATAATATTTTTAAAGTAAATAGGTATAGAAATGCGTTCTCAGACCTCCTTCCCTTAGGTCACCTCTACCGACAGACTAATACGTAAGCGTGTGACGTCACAATGACAAATATGGTAGTTGGATATTCGACAACTAGAAATCTGTCCTGAGATGACGCAATCCAAGATGGCAGATCTGTATTTAAAAATGAAAATAATTTAAATTAAAATCTTTATTTGACATGACCTATCGAAATGGAAAGCTTTGAAGCTTCGATTTTTCAGAAGATGACGTATGTAGATATGACAGTACGCGCATGCGCAAAATAAACTTTTTTACCTAGAGGTAAATGTAAGAAGTAATAGTCCTTGTTTAATAAATCGGAGTTCAAGTTTATAGAAACGATTATGAAAATATGTTAGATTCCGCATGGATCGTGAAACTTTTTATTTAATGTCCAAATATCAAATCGGAGTTAACATAATTTTTGTCTAAAAGAGTAAAATTCAAATTTATAAAAACCACGTAATATGGCGATTCTAAGTGATGCACTTTTAATTTTTTTAGTTGAAACATAAATATCAAGTGTGCGGTGTCATTTTTTCACAAGTCGACGAGTTCAATCTCACAATATGGTTGTTGTCCGCCGCATGCTTGTTAAGGTCAACGCAAACGACTGTGTCAGAAAACGCATATGGTTAAATCAATAATTGACGAAAGGATCGCTCGTTTTTATCTCTTTTGTGCTTATTTCTCATAAAAACCTATGTATTTTGTTATGCTAAATAGCATTTTCCGACCAGAAGCAATGTATTTTTAAAAAGGCCTCCAATAATAATAGCCAATCATCTCACGGAATAGCCCATATAAAACAAGACAAATTTATATTTCGAGTGTAGTTTAATCCACAACAGAACAGCGGTAAAAATGGTGGCGTTGCAATATGCATTGCTAGCAAATGCAATTAATACATCACTTCCAAAGAAGAACCTGAAACATCGAAACTCATTTGAGAATGATATACAACATATCAATACGCGAGTGATCAAAAAGAAAATGTTATTAATGAAGAATGTCGGACAAACATACAGATAAAGAATTCAACAAGAAAATATTGGATTCTAACAACAAAAATATCCGTGCAAACTGTATATGCTAGGCTAGGTCTCAAAGAAAGTTTTCTGTTGGCATCAAAAAATATACACTGTTTGCTTAGACCCGTTTTTATTTTTTTACCTATAGTGAAAATTTATCTAAAAACACACACATAGGTACTTGTTTTTTGGTACCTAAAGATTTGACTAATTCTTAAATATTTTATCCAATTTAGTATTTAATTTAGACAACAACAGCCCAGAAAGTCAAGTATATTGGCCGTTTTTCCATTATATTCTTCAAAAGGAAAACAATTTGTTTTAATTTCGCATCTAATGATGTTAATAATATTTTTTTGTCGCTTATGATAGTACAGCATGCCGTACAGAGAAGCTACTGCTTGTATATGTATAAAGCATAGTTTGGTAAAGGTTTGTCCAAACTGTTCAAGCGTCAGAAATTACTCTTGAAACCTCACATTTGAAATTTTATTCCTGTGTACATTTATTTTGAGAACTGCACCTCAGCAACACTTCTACTACAAAATATGGTCTTTAAAATTAGTTTTATTTTACTGTCAAATCTTTAACAATAACTTAGTTTAATTGGACAACCTTACACGCTGGCAGATATTAATCAAGCAGTAAAATATTTGATAATGTAACGTGTCTCAAATGTGTATCCTTCTGTCAAAACAATCTGCTTGAGGATATCGAAAACTATTAAAGGCAGGCATATGTAATATTCATGCCTCTTTTTATAAATCAAGGCCTTGTTGCTGCAAGAATTTTTTCATCATCTGATGACGCTGACGTTGTCAGCGAAACGATCGTAAGGTCTTTGAAATATGTGTTGTGGTGATTTGGGTTCTCCAAGTATACTTATCAGTGCTCATCACAGGTTCCAGTTTTCACATAGTAAACCACGTGTTTTTTAAATTTTGCGAGCACAGCTTAAGTATATGTTGAAACTGGTAGTGTCATACACTAAATGAAAGTTATCTGGATACGATTGCCTTTATTTATAAAAAGAGGCATGAATATTACAGATGCCTACCCTACCCTAATATTGTGACGATGATGGTAATGATTAGTGTGAGAACTAATCATTGTAATTAATCAAAGTGATAAATGCAAAATAAAACTAGAGCACCTGTTTCTTTACTGCGTAACGTTATGAGTGTGGAACATTTCTTAAGGGTGCGATTTTGTAGAAAAGAAACTGCCTTTGACAAAGATAAACAATATTATCCCAGTGTTATGAATAATGCGAAACAGTAAAATTTTATTATGTTTATATATATATATATATATATATATATATATATATATATATATATATATATATATATATATATATATATATATATATATATATAGACTATTGACTATTGCTACTGATGATGAACCGGGATGGTTCGAAACTGCAGTTCACGTAACCAAATAACAAATCACTGAAAGTACAGCAAACAAATCAAGTGTATATTTAAAAGTGATTACAGTGTAGTGCAACATTTCAATATATATATATATATATATATATATATATATATATATATATATATATATATATATATATATATATATATAATATATATATATATATATATATATATATATATATATATATATATATATATATATACAGAGTGACCCATTTGAAAGCGAGCCACCATCAAAACTTTTTTATTTATAGAGCGATTTTGACCTAACTTTCTTTGAAATGTGGAAGGGAGAAACGTATACTTTGAGGCCAAGTGGCTTCCCGTTTTTTTAAACCAAGGCCTACTAGATTACTTTTAGGGGCTGAAAATTTCAATAACCATATTAGCGATTTTTTTAGAAAAAATCGGCGCACGCCACTGAATTCGGCATCTGCTAAAATATTGTCGAAACATTTTGAATAGTCATGACGTCAATTACAATTTTGCTAATTATCCTTTAGACTGCTATCGAATAAACTTTTAAAATAGTCTATCCCACAGTTATTCATAATATTAGTAATCCTTGTTTTATTTAAACTCACAAAACATCTTTAATTAAACATGATCTAATGATACAGCTCCATAGTATGAATATTATTCTTAATAGCAGGTTTTGAAATTACTGAAGTCTGCTGAGCAAATAACGAAATGTCAAATTTATTAGCTCAGTAGTGAAACTTACGTGTTGTTTCTCAAGTAAGTACGGCTGGTAATTTTACTTTTCTGCACAAAATTGAAATAATAAAGCTTTGTGGTGAATTTTGAATTTTAAATAATCAACATCCAGAGTTTCATAACATAAGCAAGCCTAGAGTTGGACGAGTGTGCAATAGTGTTAATACATGCGGAGCTGTGTCCAAGGACAGTTAAAAATGGTAATCTGTTGCGGGAAAGAAGAGACAATGCACCTTTAAACCAAAATTTCTGCACACCTCAGAGGAAGGCGGCAGTGACAAGCGAATGGAATATTGTTTATGGTGCCAAAGAGAATATCTTAATGACAGGAATTTTCCTTAAACAATTGTTTACTGACGAGGCAACATTCACAACAAATGGAACGGTTAATTCACAAAATACTGGGCACTGGAAACAAGAAAATCCTGAATGGGTAGTGAGTTGTAGACGGCAATATTCACAAAAAGTAAATGTCTGGTGCTTTATATTAGATATCGGAATAATTGGCCGATTCTTTTTTAAGGCGATTTGAACACCCAATTTTTTTGAATCATGAGTTCTCCTATGCTATGGATGAACTTCCACTGGCAGAAGTGGCTGATGTACTGTATCAATTTCGCTCTCCTATCCACAATGCCAGGACTGTGGGGCGTGGTTGGATGGATATTTTACTAAACGGTGGGTAGGACGAAACAGTGGATTAATGGAGTTTCCTCCCAGGTCTCCCAACTTAGGCCACCTAGGTTTTTTCTATGGAGGTTTATTAAAGAAAAAGTCTACAATACCAGTCCAACCCATGGAGAAGAACTGCGTGAAAGGATAAGACAAGCGCAAATTACACCAAACCAATTGTCTAATGTTATGGCAAACGTTGAAAGACGATACAATAAATGTGTTCGATTAAATGGAGGTTCAGTTGAAAAATTCAGAATTTAAAGTTAATGCATGTGTCATGTAAATTTCTTTTATGATTTTATTTGTGTTCATATTTTCTTGTTATTTTATTAGAAAGAAGAGATATATTAAGAAAATAGTAATAAATTTGTATTCAATAAATACAGTGCGTATGTTTTATTAAACCAAATTAAAAATTATATTTCAATTATAAAAACAGTTAATTTTTATCACATGGATTACTGGATAAGAAGCCGAAATTCATAATGAACAGCCAGATTTATCATCTTGTCGTAGAATCATTAACATCCAGGACTTGAGGTTTTTTAGATTTTTTGTTGAATTTAGAAGGGCATCTAATTCAGTTAGACATGATTTTCTATGGGAGAAACTATGGAAGCTCGAAGTTAGCTGTAAATTTATTCGGATTCTAAAGGTGCTGTATGAAGGACTAACTATGCAGATTGCGGTTAACAATTCGCTAACGAAAAAAGATGATCTCCATTTTTGTCAGGCATTAAAGAGCATTTTCGTTAAAAAGGGATCTCGAGTCTGAATATTGACAACAATAAGAACATGCTGATGTAACTTTGTGCTGTTAACTTGGTAATACTTGGTGAAACAGGTAGCACCTGGTAGAACGCTTTGTGTTTTGGAAGAATATCCTTCTGAAAATCAGTTTGAGCTAAACCTTGATAAAACAAAGATAATGTACAGTATTCTTGGATAACCCAAATCACCACAGCACATCTTTTAAAGACCTGAAGATTGTTTCACTAACAAAGTTAGCTTCATCAGAGAATGAAAAATTCTGTATCCTCTGATGACGCTAACTTTGTTAGTGAAACGATCGCCAGGTCTATAAAAATATGTGTTGTGTTGATTTTGGTTCTCCAAGTGTACTTATCAGTGCTCATCACAGGTTCCAATCTTCACTTAAAGATATTGTGTTTCAGAAAGGAAGGATTTGTAAGTTTTCAGTACTTGGGTGAGGACATTGAGGTGGTAAGCAGGTACACATATCTTGGAACGGTGTTTTGTTCTTCGTCATTGTTTTCGTATGGCAAATGAGATGGCAAGAGTTACGTTTCATTCTTGGGATTCTCGAATCTCACTCTTTAATTATGTTGTTGTTCCCTCTGTTTCAAATTACATCGCAGTGTGGGAGTTACGATATCCTGAGTTGGAGAGTTCAGGTATACTTTTTCAAAATATTATTACATCTGCCACGCGCTACGCGAGATGATATTGCTCGTGGGGAGACAGGAGCGGCCAAACTGGTGTGTACTGTTATTAAGTTAGTTTTCTCTTGGTTACAGTTCTCTATTTTTATACATAGTCGCCATTTTGGTTGATGCAGTTCAATAAACCAACGAAATACAGTTCTCCCAAAGTATTTTCTATAGAAAAATGATGCGAAATTAAGTGCAAAAATAATGTTGCGATAGTGACTTTAATTTTTATACATTTCTTATCTCATTTGTGTTCAAGGATATAGAAAGACTAGGTCCAAGGAATCTTCTGCCTGTTGTAAAAGCCAACTAATTGGAGCAACTGGTGCCGCTCTCCAGCGAACCTTTTTTATGGTCTCCAGTCTCCATCCCATCCCATAATCTCCGAAGATGATAAAGACCAGCCCTTGGCCCGAGGTAGTACCATCATATGGTCTTGTAGATGCTGATAACGTGGAATATTCTACGCACAGTATTTGGTATAAATGCCGGGAATTGCCACTTAGCTTAGCATTCGGCGAATCAGGCAGGAAGACCAGGAACTGAGAGCCACGTCTTTTTTGATAAGAGAGTACACCTTTAAAACAGTTCCGCATAGGCTGGCCTCCAGTTAGTACAGAGACATGAACCAATTGGTAGCGTATTGAGAGACCGTTATAGCAGCTGGCGAAAAATTGCGAGGCACCGATTGTGTCAGCACGCACCTGGAGGGGTCCGAACTTGTGTTTTCGGAGGGCATTGCTGAGGCTACTGTCTCTTGAGGCACCCGTCTGGATGAAATCTGCATAACCTGATTGCCTAGCCACATAATTAAAACTTACAAAACTTCAAAAATGCCAAAGACAAGAAAAGGAACATGTTTTACTACTGTTGCTGCAAACGACAAAGACAGCAACATTGCAATTCAATTTATCAACACGCACGGACTAAACGCTAATTTGAATGCTGTCCATTACCATGTTGAAGACAAACAACCCCATCTCCTACTTCTAACTGAAACTCAAATCTCTCCCTTGGTAGTGTCACCCCATATTCTGTGCCCAAGTTATAAATATTATGAGGCTCTCCAGTTTAAACGAAGTGTTTGCGTATATGCCCAGAGTAACGTTTCAGATCGAAGATAGAAGACTCCAGGTCGTTTTTAAAGATGCCATGTGTCTTAAAATGTCACTATCTAACCCCACAAAGTCCCCAAGTTGCATCATTTGGGACAAAACTGCCCTGATCCCCAAGTTGCTTTGCTTGTTAATTTTAATATGCATATCCAAACTGGCTCAAGTTTTCGAATTATGTAAATTGCGTAAGACGAGCCGCTGAACTTTATCAGTTAAGGTATAATGCAGCTAGTAGATGTTCCTATTCCCATTTCAGATATAAGTGACCATACAGCTTATACTCTCGCTCCCTGTCTGATGATTATCCCCGAAAATTACAAAGTACAAACATTCGCTCCCATGGGCAACTCAGATCATTGTCTCATCTCCGCAACACATCCTCTACAAACATTTAGCTCATCGCAAGGGTACACTTGCGAAACCTGGCAATATAGATACGCTGAATGGGACGAATTAAGGAATTTTTACCGTTCGTTTCCTTGGGCAAATGTCTGTTTTCGAAATGATAATCCCAGAGAATGCGTCAACTCCACTACTGAAATTTTCTCACTGGGCATGGAAATCAATATTCCTCATTCATCAAAACATATCACATCCAAAGTTTGCCAAAAAGCAGTACTTACTGAAAATTAAGCCTACAAATCGTTGGCGCAAAAACTTCAGCTGCAAAACTACGCCGCCTTTTTTTCAGCAAGGAACAGGTGCAAAAAGATAATCGACCAAGACAGAAATGAGTTTCACCAATCAATAAGGGACAAAGTAATCTTTTGCCCAGAAAATACCCGACGTTTCTGGTCTATGGCAAAGTGGATAGGTAAAAATTTCAGCACCAGCTCCTTTCCTCCCCTGGCTTCAAATGATGGAGATATCGCTGTATCACTGAGTGAGGATTGGTACCTGTGGTATGCACTGATATGTACAATTTAGACAACTCAATTGATCACAGTACATTTTTCAGACCTGACGATCGTTTCCCTAACAGAGTTATCGTCATTAGAGAGATAAATAAACTAAACGAATGAAAAGTAAAACTCCCAATTATGTTAGTTAAAAAGCAATTGCGAACAGCGTCTTCTACAAAGGTATACAGACAAACCTTCCAATGTTTGGTCTAAAATTTTTCCCTGCAATTAAAATTTCATTGCCTGCTTTTATAAGATCGCGTGTCCTTATTAAATATTTCTTCTGAGAAAGGGACACTGATTATTAAGGTAATAATTCAAACAAGCTACGCAGGACCGGATCTGTTGTATTTATCACAAATTTATGATTTTAATTTCTACTAATATATATATATATATATATATATATATATATATATATATATATATATATATATATATATATATATATATATATATATATATATTATAATAATTTTTAATACTAGTAATGTATTCAACAATATAATATTTTTACAAAACAACTTAAAAAATTAATTAGAAACCTGATTGTTCAATAACATTGAAAATGACCTAAGTCGACGAGTTGTTGGTGATACTAGTAACATTATTCTCTCCAAAAGAAAGCCAGTGCACATACTCCGAAATTGTAAACCAATCCAAATAAAACCCAAAACTGCAAACAAAATTCAGGGATTCAAGGGAAATATTTAAAAAAGTATACTTATCGTTTCTCGGCTATAGACACAGCTCAAGCGTTAGAGGTCAGGCATGAGAAACACAAATATAAAGGAAAGACCGTTATAACAGCATATTAACTTTTATGGCGTTGTGGATTTCTTCGCGATCTACTCCAGGTATCCACTTTTTTAACCCTATTTTAAAACGTCGAAGCCTATGCAGGTGGCAAATTTTTACTGGTGTAAAATTATATATTCTTGTGCAATGGTAAGCATAGGAACGCTGTGCAATAGTTTTCTTAGCTCGTTATGTTCTAGATGCGTGAACGCAGTATCTCGTATTATAGTTGTGATTCAACTCCTTCGATTCACATCGATGAACATGCTAATATACAGCAGTCTTGTATTAACGTATAAACCATCAGTAGAATATGTTTTGATTTCGTCTTGTTTGAAGGGAATCAAAAGATTAGCGTTATCACGTATTAGATGTTTCGGTATTCTAGTATATGTTTGACAAATATAGAATGAATCAATATTCTTGCGTCTCCCCATACTAAAGTATGCTCTCATTTTATCTTGTTGATCACAAGCTACAACATCAAATATAAACACAAAGTTATCTAAGGCTTCTGGATCTAATCTTTCATCGTTTTCAGTATATAGATAATAACCAACACCTTTTGCAGCATCCAGCACCTTTTGTAACATCTTCTATTTGGGTTGGTATAAAGACTTTGAATACACATACACGTTATCAAACTTTAAACAGTTCGATTCAAACAGCAAACTTAACACAACATTTGTTTTCCACCACCCGCTCGGACCGCATAGGACAAATGTAAGGGTGTTTGGGAAGATAGGACAATGCATTTGCTGTTGTTCTGAAGATGTATCAACCACATCATATATATTTGTAGTAGGTAAGATAGAAGCGTGTTTAATGGTATACATTAAGTACACTTGGAGAACACCCAAATCACCACAACACATATTTCAGAGACCTTACGATCGTTTCGTTGACCAAGTCAACATCTTCAGAGGAAGAAAAATTCTAACATAAAAAACTAGATCCCGTATATTTATATCGCGTCAAAGAAAACGAACTAGTCCTTCGTCAACGAAACGATCGTAAGGTCTCTGAAATATGTGTTGTGGTGATTTGGGTGTTCTCCAAGTGTACTTATTTGTGCTCATCACAGGTTCCAGTTTTCACATAGTTAATGGTATACATCTTGACTTAAACTAAAGCTAACCTGCTGGATGTAGGTATAAGTATATAGAGATGCAAGCGAGTCCAGTCAGTACAGTCAGTATCAATGTTGGTGCCTAGTCCTCTAGATCGTGCTTGTACAGACATCAAGCGGACAAGCGAGCGTGGGAAAAAGTCAAGTCGAATGACGCAAGTTTTGGTAAAAAGTTTGCCGCTTAGAGCGTTACAAACACCATGAAAGCTAAACGAAAATTTGGTATGGGTCTTGATGTAATCAGCTCGAAACCACAGAAGAAAACATACTAAGTTTGATTGGAGAAGTTATAAAATATAAAAACCCCATTCCAACAGAAAAAGCTGTGTTTGATAGCGCTCATGCAATCGTTAGAAAAATTGCCTGACGTAAGAATGCTCACAAACCACGCGTCATTCCTATACCTAAACGTGGAGGCTTTCTGCCGCTGTTACCGTTGATTTTTGGTGGCCTGTCAGTACTAGGT
Source organism: Tillus elongatus (assembly GCA_964006375.1). Classification (NCBI taxonomy): domain Eukaryota; kingdom Metazoa; phylum Arthropoda; class Insecta; order Coleoptera; family Cleridae; genus Tillus; species Tillus elongatus. Next base: position 77,917,091 of record OZ023269.1, on the reverse strand, counting down.
GCTCTGGGTAGTGGTGCTGCTGGTATTACTAAAGCAGATAACGATGCTAAAGCAGCCAAACACAAAGTAGCAGAAGAACGTCACAACAAAACAATGGAGGCTATCGCTATGGGTAAGAAGAGGGGCAGTGGTTTGAAACTAGAACCAAAGTATAAGAAATTGGGCAAAGGCCTGTATCTGAAGAAGCAGCGTAGTGGTTATGGGTTGGATTTACAAGACAAAAAACGAATAAAGTGTTTAGCCGCAAGACCACTCACAGATAAAGACCTCACGAAATTTGCTGGTCAAATGAAGATCCTATATTTGAAAGGTGTATACATGCGTGACACTCTTCCATCAAGTGGATTACGTAAAAATGAATCGTTCATCATAAATTTACAAACAAACAAGGAACCTGGCAGTCATGGTTGCTGTTAAGAAACGTGGTGACATCGCTGTATACTTTGGACTCATATGGAAATTGAAGCCTGCAGTTGAATTGCAGCGCTACCTTAAAGACTGTTCTATATTGTATAATCATGATGTGTATAAAAAATATAATACTTATAATTGTGGATACTTATGTTTAAAATTTTTAAATAAAAGATTCAATCAGTAGCTCTGTGTTTCATGTCGTACACCTTCGCCTTGAAAGATCGCAGATCCCATATGCCATGGGATTGATATCCAGCAATTGAGCTGGATCCTGATATTAGTTATGGCATGGCTATGATTCGTTTTGACACGTATAGCAACATACCTAACCATAGACTTATAATAAAAGGAGACTCGACTATTCATTCATAAATAGCCATTTGTTTTGTAACAACCATTAGCATAAGTGGGAAAGAGATGCAAGAGAGAGAGAGAGAGAGACCACATAACATTCCGACTCTCGACAACGTCGCAAATATATCCGACTCGTGTTTGTTATGCCACCAGTGAAAAAATGAATCCAATTTTCCACACACCTGACACTGGCGAACCATGTTCTAATGTTTATAGATAAACTTTTCTTTAAATAACACAATTAAAACTAAAAAAAATCACTAATACAAAATTTCCGACTGCTAGCAACACCGCCTAGAAGAGTTGTAAAATTGGGCGGCCGACGACTAATGACAGAAATGTTGACTGGAAGAAGTGAACAGGTTTGCCGCTTGATATTGAGATTCTAGCATTACCGAATCCTCATAAATTTTATATTTATTATCAAGCATCAGATACAGCAGCTCTATTGATATACTTATTGTACCTATAGGAGACTGTTATAAATAATAGCTTCACTATGAAATAGGGACAAGACGCTTTTATTATTTAATATTATAAATTAAATTTTGTGTCATAATCTGAAAACATTGGGCGTGAACGAACGTTTGGCAACAGTGTTAGGTAAAGCGTAGTAAAATTATACAGTGTAGCATACAATCGCCCGAATACATTAATATGTTATCAGATCTCTGATTGCTTTAAAATGTAAATAATTGTATCTCTATTCTTTATATATCTATGTACCTAACATATATGAAGGTAAAAATAAATTTTAGGAGCTACTCGGAGGACCATCACGATACCCACTGGTGTATATGAAATAACACACTTGGAAGCCTTGCTTCAAAACGAACTTGCTGGTGCTACAGCAACACAAAAAAAGAAGCTTTGATTCTGCGACCTAATCCTAATACACTCGGATGTGAAATAAAATGTTCAAAAGCGTTAGTTTCGAATCTGACGATTCTATTGGACGAATGTTGGAATTTTCAAAACAAGTTCTTCAACCAGACGTCTTCTATGAATCTGACTTACTTATTGAAACAATGCATGTTAAACAGATTCGTATAGAAACTAATATTGTGACTGGATCGTACTATAACGGAGAACCTTCACATACCTTATATGAGTGTGCTTCGATGGTCGATCCTGGTTATCGATATAGGACCTAATAATCTAATTTATATGCCATTTAACAAAGAAAATATTATAAGGATAAGCATAGACATCATCGATCAAGATTCAGTTCATGTAAACTGTCAAGGTGAAGAGGCGTCCTTTCGCTTGGCGATTAAGCAGATTGCTTAGAATGCCAGTGTTATATAAAAACAAGTGGGTCTACCAAGACAAGTCCAGTACAGTCCATCACTTCGAAGCGAACACTTCGTTACGATAATATTGAGTTCTTTAAAAGTCTTGGCTATCATGTCATCAAAACTATAAATATTCAAAGACTCTGTATTTGACGACGCTATCGATAAAGAAGAACTTCGCTCTTACTATTCACCAACTAAATAGTTTGGTAACAGTGATGAAGTCGAAATAACCATCAATCAACAAGATGCATTATTATGTCTGGCAGAGTCAGCTCTAATAATCGAAGGTGCTCTGGAATCTGAAGTAGTACAAAATGCTGATTGTGAGTGTTATTTGTCAAATAATGGAGCTACTGCTATGTTTGAATCAATCGTTTATGAATTGAATAACTAGGAAGTGGAACGAATACGAGATCCATACACCACAGCTATCAAAAGCCTGATTTTGTTTAGTAAGACTGAAGCCAAATCTCTTAGCAACGCTGGAGTGCATGTATCATTAGACAATATCATCTTAAAGTATAACAAGTGTCATGTGCTCATAACTATTTGGTTCCCCTTCAGTTTCTTTCATCACTTTAAAGGAGTTCTTTATGGTAAACATACTTTCCGATTTGCAAGGACTCGAAATGATGCTTACAGCTACTACAGTACTGACACAGCAAGATCGAAAATTACTGTAAGCAACATGTATTTAAAAGCAACACGTATATTACAAAACGATAAAATGAAGTTGGAACTGATGGATAAAATAGCAAAAGACACATCTATATTTCACGCATATCGAGAGAGATTAATAAAGATGTGTGGTCCGTTAAAAACGCAACCAACTTAGAACCTACATATGTGATTGTAGCATTTCAAACAGATCGAAAGGATAACGTAAGCCCGAAGGGTGACTTTTTCGACAACATCGGTTTGGTATATCTACGAGTGTTCCTAAATTCAGAATATTACCCCTAAGAATCCATGAAAATGGATTTCGAGAAATATAAATATGCTGAAGCCTACCAGATGTAAACAGATTTTCAAAAAGGTTATCGTTATAAAACATGTTGGAGCCTCTCTTAAATTATAGAGTTTAAAGACCGAGCTTTATTTGTAATCGACTGTCAGCACCAGAATGAGTCAATCAAGTCTTCAACGGTGGACATCAAAGTGGATTTTATGAGCCAAGACAATTTTCCGAGTAGAGCTTATTGTTTGGTTATTCATAATGGTATATTCGAATATAAACCTTTAACTGGTATCGTAAGAGCCATTATGTAATAATTAAATATGCAAGTTTTGCTAATTAATTCTAATAAAATTAATCCTAATAAAATAATTGTATTTAAATCAGTTGTTTTAATTCTAACATGCCACCAGCCAGCCCTTTTAAGTTATTTTTACCTATATAATATACTACTCATCGAGATGATACCTCACACGTCGGGTCTAAGCTAAAAGCTAAAAAAAAGTTGGTTTGCGCATGCGCCAGTTACCATATTCAAATTTTACTCATCGATGCGAGTAAAATGATACCCTACACAATTTATCTAAACCAAAAGCCACAAAAGTTGGTTTGCGCATACGCCAGTTGCCATATTTGTATTCTACTTATCGAGACGAGTAAAATGATGCCAGACATCATACCTCTAAACCCAAAACTACAAAAGTTGGTTTAAGCATGCGCCAGTTGCCACATTTAATATACGTTATTTTAATAAAAACCAAAATGGCAGGCTCTCTTATTTTGATAGGTCAGGTCAGATAGCTTTTCAAAATTTAAGTTTCTCAGATTTTTTACTTCTCGTCGGCTATATTGCCCTCCATCTTGGATTACGTCATCTCAGGTTAGACCCATTTTCTCTCTATCCAACCCGCCAACTTGTTTTGTCACAAGAATCGCTCTATTATATATATATATATATATATATATATATATATATATATATATATATATATATATATATGTGTGTGTGTGTGTGTGTGTGTGTGTGTGTGTGTGTGTGTGTGTGTGTGTGTGTGTGTACGTATCACACCGATAACTCAAAAAAGAATAGGCCTATTTTGACTAAATTTGGTGAGTGCCTGCCTTTTGTAAGTGGCTTAGTTAGGTTCGTTATCCAGGAAAATCGCACCAGTGTTTCCTGAAAATTTTTGGGTTTTCTTTTGGAAAAAAAATGTATCTCCGGAAATAACAAAGGAATGGCAACCAAATTAATTACACAAGTTTCTATCATAAACGGTATACTAAATACCGAAATTTAGATCTCTAAGTTGAAAAAAAAGTTAGTCATTCAAAGAAAAAAAGTTTGGGTGCCACTGATGACCAAAGAAAGGCATTAAACCAAAATATTTTGTGTGGATAACAAAATCTATTTCATATTACAGACCAAGATTCAGTTTTTTAGCGCAAAAAGGTCAACAAATGCCAAAATAAATTACTTTGAAAATTTCGTAATTTTTATTCTTAAAACATCAAAGTCGCGATTTAAAACGGCAAGAGTGGCAACATTTAGACAAAGAACCTGAAATAAATACGGGTCATGTAGAGGAAAGGTCGCAAGAAACGTGTTTTACAAAGCCTTAAGTTTTAGCTTCAGCCGTCATTGTCCTTCCTTTGCAAAAAGACATTTCAAATGAACCTTTTCTCTGATACTTTGGCAGTAGTTTTAGTTATAGAGTGTAAGGTTCAATATGCTGTAATTTTCGGCGAATTTGTATACAAAAAATCGTTATTTAGTAAGCCGCGACTTTTTAATTGTGAGAAGGATTTGCCCAACTTTTCACATTTTTTGCGCATATCAAAATTGTGGCACTCCCTTTTCACCAATAGATAGCGCATCCCGTAAAAATGACACCTCCAGAGATGCTTTCGTTTATATTATTTGTACTTTTCTAAACAATAAAATTATTTTGATGAAATGTGGTACATACATTGTTTCTACTATATAGATTATACTGGTAACCAAATTTGATGCCTGTTTTCATTTAAAAAAAAGACATTATGTAGTTATTAAAAACATTTAATGAAAATTCCTTACAATAACGCACTTGCTGCTTCTCCCACTAGCTCTCTATCATCTACGTGCGGTATGCAATGGAACCGTTGTCCATTTATTTTTATTCCTGTTGTCTTTTCCTTCAGTCTACCTACTGTATCATCTATAAACAAATTGAACAACTATGACGGTAATGGACAATCTTGCCGTATACGTTTCGTTGTTTTAACTTGAATTAGTCATATCCCTTAATATATCAGTATTGTACCTACTTTAGATTTTTTATAGATCGAACATAAGGTGCATATCCCTTCAATCCAATCCAGATTTCTTCATTATATAAAACGATATGTTCCAATTCGCATTAACGAATGTTTTTCTCAAGTTGCTTTTTTCCCTATTGTTTTAAGTGCTAGTATTACTTCTCTAGTTCCTTGTGTGGGTCTAGTTCAGAACTAATTTTCATATAAACAACTTTTAATTTTGATTCATACTTTATTTTTTATTATAATTGGTGAAATGTTCACTACATGCGACTTAACTTTACCGTTAGGTGGTCTATTTATCTTGCGTCTGTACACTTCTCGTCCTGTGCTGGTTGGATTTTCGCTCGTTCACCGTTTTTGGAATAGTACTATTTTTACTGTTCATCAACTCCCTTGGCAGTTCTCTTGATTTTTAACAGTTCTCAGTCAGTTGAGCTAGCTCTTCTTTCATAGAACCAGCATATTTTTAAATTTGACTTATCAATTCGTTTAGGTTAGAGTTTTTTCCGTGTCTAAGTTCTTCAAGGGATCTATCAAATGTCTAATTTGTCTCAAGGTCCTTTCTTCTCTTGTTTTAAGTGCCAGCCCTCATCCTCTAGTTCCCCTGCTAGGTCTACATTCAAACTGATCTTTATATATCGGTTTTTCACTGGAATGTGGAATAGCCGGCTTCTGATGAGTTATACTTGGCGTCTTTTGTCTATATACGTGTGTGTAAGCTCCCCCCGCACAAGTCCAGTATTCTAGGGTGCGAAGTTTGTCTACTGCGGTGTTATTATATATAACCCCATGCGCTTATCAAGGTTGATATTTTGTACTCAGATTTTTTAATTTAAAAAACTATTAAATATTCATTTATGACGCCTTTTTAGACTTGAAGTTGTGTTTGCATCTTTAGAGGTGTAATTTTTTAATGTTTACGCCATACCCCAACTAATTTTAATTCAATTTATAACGTTTAAGTAAATTAAAAGCTCTATAGGGTAGTACAAATAAGATCAGGGCGCAGTTGGGAAAATCAAAATTGTCGATAGTTTCATTGAGGGTTGATTTAAGCACATTATTCAGAAGAGCTTGTGCTCTTTCATATTATGTTATATTATGTTTACTGTAGCTTTTAACAAATTTTAAGGGAGCGCAGGCTAAAGGCGCTTAGCGGACAATTGCGCTCACACATTCTTAAACAAAATCCTTGCTTTAATCGGATTTGTGCCAAGCCCGCCATCTGTATTTAGGTAGTGCAAGCGTCTTGTGAACGTTCCATCTTGTTTACAGGCAAGATCTTCGAGTAGTGAGGATAAACATGTTTTATATAGTGCTGTTATAACTGCTATTTCAATAGAGGTTTGTTAAATAATTTTATATTCTTTTTCAACAAACTAATTAATGATAGTGCATACCAGGCTTTCGGCTTGCAATATCCATAGCCATTTTTCATGTAATTCACTCTTTGAGATTACGTTAACGTTTTTTGAATTTTTTACCATTCGGGTAATTGCGCTCAGATCGGTGCCATTCAAGCTGGAAGGGAAGGGAGTAAAATTAGAGAGCAGAACATATTCTATTCCATTAGTAGTTCACGAGACCGTTTAAGTAAAGGCTATTATGCCCAAAGAATGGGAAGAAACACCGTTTTTAGTAAAGAACATGAAGCAGCAATTATGGAACAACTGCTTACACTATCACGGATGTTTATGGGCTAACACCCCTACAACTACGTTTAGCTGCGTATGAATATGCCGAAGTCAACAAAAATCCCAATTTGTTCAACAACATCAGTAAATTAGCGTGAAAAGATTGATTATATAGGTTTATGGCTAGGAATGCTGAATTAAGTTTTAGGAAACCTGAAGCAACCCCATTAAAGAGAGTGACAGCTTTTAACAAAATAGGATTGGACAAATTTTTCAAAAATGTATAAAACCCAATGACCACTGATAAATTTAACCCAACAAACATTTTTAACATGGATGAGATGGGCATTACGACATGCCATAAGCCAGCGCCAATTGTCGGACCCAAAGACGAAAACAAGCTGGGGTAATTACAAGCCTGGAAAAGGGAAAAACTACAATGTGTGTTGTGCAATGAGTGCAACGGATACTTTCGTGCCACCGATGTCTATTTTCGTTAGAATTAGAATGGCTTTTGGCTTGAAACGAAACGGACCACCCGGTTTAATATACCAATGCTCCAAAGATGGTTGGATTAACGAGGATTTGTTCAGGGTCTGGCTGAGACATTTTGTACATTTTACAAATGCAAGCAAAGAAAATCCGGTTCATCTTATCGTGGACAATTACTCCAGTCACTGCTCTTTAACCATTTATAACTTTTTTGGAATAATGGCGTAATTATAGTGAGTATCCCCCCTTATAATTCACGTCGACTCCGGCCACTAGACCTAACTTTTTTTTGGGTAGCTAAAAAAACTACAACATGAAGTGCGATTTATTCATGAAAAGTTATGCATATCAGAGAATCGCCAACACTGACTTAACTGGATTATTCACTAAGGCATCTCTTAAAACAGTTGTAGCTCAGAAAGCCGTAAAGGCATTCGAAATTGCTTGAATGTTTCCAATGAATCCCAATATATTTGATGAAACAATCTGGCGAATAGCAACGGACACACAGTTCCTGAACCAGAAAGTATTCAACCAATAGCTGGTTGCTCTGGGTCTCGAACAAATCCAATTATAAGGGTCATTGGTTTTAGTGTTTCGTTTTCACAAATTTCACCCAAACCTGTTCCCAAGATACCAATTACCAGAAATGTTTCAAAAAGAAGGAAACAGAGGTTAGAAATTCTAACGTCAACCCCGTCAGATATTGTAAGAAAAAACGAAAACGAATTTAGAAAAGTCAGCAGGAAAATAAAAGGAGGTAAAAAGAAAAATATACAAACCAAAAAAACCTACCAAAGTGAAACTTTTTGAAAGTGGATCCTCTGGAGAAGAGTAAAAAACTATTTGGAACTGTTTATCTGAAGTTGTTATTTTTATTTCTAATTTCAGATGCAATACAATAAAAATAGCAATCAGAAGAAGTATGCATTATTTGCAATGAATTTGGGAAGAACGATGTTTCGTACAGATGTTCTGCATGTAAACAGGAGTAGATCGACCAGATGGATATATTTGCGATTTTTGCAAACCTTAAATTTTAAAGTAAAAATTGAAATAGGTATTTAGTTAAACCAAAGTAACAAAATGACCTCACTTATGTTTTTTGTTAACTTCTCTACTTACCTGTGTGTATTTTCAATAATATAATTTAGGTTTCTATTCAATTAAGCTGTTTTTATGATTTGTTTTCATTCAGCGTATTTGTACTCGTCTGAGCGCCAAATCGGGCAATGGCGTTCATCCGAAATCGTCAAAAAATAATAATTCGGACTTACATTCTGCTTTAAACATCAATTTTTAAATAAATATAGTTCCCATACATGCAATTAGCTGGCGCTCCCCTACCTTATCAAATGTGTGTATTATCTGGTTATCAAAAAGTCTGGAACACATAGTATCATGTAATATAGCCTTACATACATTGTCCCTATATTAGGGAAGAAATAGGCCAGGGCTGACAATTCACAAAATTGTTAGTTGGTTGTGCACAGTCTCTACTTTACAACTTTTTTTTATTTGGAGCTGTCGTGACAACATACTACCTGCTTCCGCACCGAGATGGTGACCCTGTCGTTCATCTCACAATGTTAGGGTATGTCGGGGCAAAGCAACACATTGAGGTAAAGTGAAACATGCAAATTAAAGTGATATTAGTAGCGACATTTAGATGCTTATTGTTGCAAATGGTTTGTATTTGTGGTAGGCAATGATTACCGTGTGTGGGCAGTAAAGTGCTTGAAGTTTTTAGGAAAATTAGACAAAATTGTGTTCAAGTTACTTTTATTTGTAAAAATTAGTTGGTAAATTCATAATGTATTTTTTCCGAATGTATAATTTTATCTTTTTATCATAATGACATGTGAAAATTATGTTTATTGATGATTGAGATCACGACAAAGCTAACCTCTAAAAAAGTTGCCTAAAGCCGGGATGTATGATTAAAGTATATGTTACTGTTCGGGGTAAAGCGAAACTAGGCGGTTTGGATAAGGTGAAACTATTTCACTTTGCTCCAAACTTTAGATAAATTTAGTTTCATCTATTACATTTTATGTACCCGCTTTTTTGGTAAAAAATTTTATATTGCTTTGCTTGCTGAATTGTAAGTAGGTACTAAGACAAAAGTCTAATTTTTTATTGTTCTTAACTTGCACCGTGGTAAGAAATTATCAGTGAAAAACAAATCAACAGTCTTGGATCGAAGACTAGATGAAAACCGCTATTACATAGTATAAACGCCGCCAATATTCACTAAGAAGAGCTGCTGCTAGAAACAATGTGCCAGTATGTGCTTTATTCAGGAGAATTAAAAAAGAAGGAGACAATTTGTAAGAAAAATTGGGTAGATTTGTACGTATATTCAAACCAGAACATTAGCGTTAATTAAAAGAATACGTGATCAGTATGGAAAAACGTATTTTTGGGCTAAGTGTACAAGATTTCCGTTCGCTGGCGTATCAATATGCCGAACGAAACAACATTCCTGACAACTTTTCAGAAACAACTCTAACAATAAGAAGTAACTGGGTAGCTGGATTCATCAAATGCAATAGTGAAATAAGTCTCAGACAACCAGAAAACACTTCGGAACTTAGGGCGTCTGCATTCAACAAACCAAATGTAAAAAGTTTCTTTAAATTACTGCGAAAATTGATGGATAAATACCAGATTAGTGCAAGTTCCATTTACAACTGCGATGAAACAGGCATAATGACAGTTCCTAATAAACCAAACAAGGTATTGTCTCTAAAAGGGAAGAAACAAGTAGGGTCACTGTCTTTAGGGGAGACAGAGACTACAGTTTCAGTTGAAATATGCTGCATCGCACTAGGACAATTTATTCCTCCCCTAATAATATTCCCGCGGGTGAGAAGAAAGCCGTTATTAGAAGTTGGATCTCGTCCAGAGACCAAAGCCGCCCATCATCCTTCTGGGTGGATGCAAAAAGAAATATTTGCCCCTATATGGATCGAACACTATATAAAGTATTCTAAACCTTCAGAAGGACAACCTGTCTTGCTCGTCCTTGACGGACATGCAACCCATGTGAAAAATCTGGAGCTTATTGAAATAGCACGGCAAAATCACATTCACATATTAGTTCTACCACCTCACACATCACATAGAATGCAGCCGTTAGATGTGTCGTTCATGTATCCCTTGAGCACTTATTATGAGCAGGCTGACTGTCCAGGAGGTGGGATTTTTATTTGGCCAAGCGTACGGGACCCGCTACGTCCCAAAATACTATAAGCGATTTTGCGAAAACGGGCATTTGTCCTTTCAACCCCCATGTTTTCCCGGGGGACTTTTTTGAGCCATCACAGACTACAAATCGAGAAGAACCACAGGAAATGGATGAGAAGATTACTGACTCAAACAGACCCAAAGCACTAAATTCAGAGACTTATGTTTAATCATCCGCAGAAAAAAACATGGAATTCATTCCCTCCACGTCATCAACTCATATAATGCAGCAATCTACAGAAACACTAAAAGAATGCATTTCCTCTACATCAAGTCATATATCAAAGTTATCTACAGAAACATCCAAGGAATTCCTTTCGTCTACGTTTTGAAATCATATAACATCATCAAAGATAATGAATAGAGTCCATGTTTCTCCGGCTGACATAATTCTGATACCAAAAGCGGATTTTAAAAAAGTGTTAATACGCGTAGAAGTGGTAAAACATCTATTATAACTTTATCTCCATGTTTGGAGTGATTACAACAGAAATCTTTAGAAACTGTTAAAATAGAGCTACTGTCAAAAGAAAAATAATACGTGATTTTGAAGAAAACAATGGTGCTAAAAAGGCAAAAAGAAAGTTAAAGCAGTAGAAGAAAAAGGCTCATTCTCACGCGACTCGAATTATTCGGTTGATGATTCTATGGATTTAAACTTGTCAGAAAGTTCCGGTAGTAGCAACAAAGAAATTATGTCGTTAGACAAGAATAGGACATTATTAATAAATGAGATTTTGTTATGGTTGAGTTATCAAGCCAAAGTAACAAAACAAAGAAGGCATTTGTCGCACCAGTATAAAAACTCTGCAGTGAATCAGAAACAAAGCAAACAACCTAAGAGGTAAAGTTCATGGGGAATTACAGGCAACACACAGATATATTCATATTCCATTAAATAGATGACATCAGCATCAGCAAGAAGAAATTAAAGGAGTATTGATTGATTCATTTTGGCTCCGCCATGGAAAAATACGGTTTCTTTAACGAAGTTAATTGCAATTGTCCATTGGTTAGGCGGTAACTACCTTAAAACGACCCAAAAATCAATTATATAAAGAATGTATTTTAATTTGTTATTTCTTATTATGTTAATACAGTTTATTTTAGAATTATATACTTGTTTCAATTTGCCCCTCTACTTGTTTTCACTTTACCCCGCATATGAGACAAAGTGGAACAAAATGACTTTTTTTTTAAATATATGTTCACTCCTACAGTAACACTATTAGACTAACTAATTAAGTATATAGCATAGCTGAGACCTTATGTCAGGTCATGTTAAGAGAGTTTTAGGTTTTAGGTTTTAGGTTTTAACGTTTGAATATTAACCGTGTCGCTTTGCCCCGACTTCTCCTACATATAATAATATGCATAAGACTGTAAGAACGCTTATAAATAAACAATGGCTACAAAGAAAATTGTTTTAAAATAACCAAGTACTACATTATTTTTTTCTATCAGAAATATTTATTATCACTTGTTCTAAAACTAATACCACAAAATCCTCAAAACTAAAATATTTTTTAATTTTCAAATTTGCAACCATTTATATTTGTCACTATTAACAGTAATGTACAAAGTTAGATCTAAAATAAAATATGCATCTTATTTTACTCCATATTAAATTCTATTTTCTAATAACAGTTAAATTTAGTACACGGGGAAGCTACTTATTGCACTTTTAACCAATAATAATGAGTCTTAGTAAAGAAAATTATTAAAATCTAAACTTTAATAATATTAGTTTTGTATGAAAGCATATAAAAAGGAGGAAGCACACGGAATTTTGAATATAAAAACTGTGTAAGATAACAATCAATAATAAACAGGTTATGTGAAAAAAACTAAATGTATATATATTTAAGTCCCTTATCACAAAAGTTGTGCTATTACTGGTTGCAGTAAACACATATGCTCAGCTCCTCGAATTGGTAGACGGTTTATAGAAAAATGGTGTATCATTTCTGGTATTGAGCTAAATGGCTTGCTAAACTGACCAAGAATAAAATAACCATGAAGAACATCCTTTTGTATCCTCATATGCATGTAGCCCTTGGCACTCCTAAAAAAGAAAAATATGTTTCTATTTACTTTTAACCTATTGCTTAAAGGAAACTAAAATTACAAAGATCGTGTATTCACAAGTACAATTGAAGAACCCAATTTACCACAACACATCTTTTTAAAGACCTAACGATCGTTTCGCTAACAAAGTTAGCTTCATCAGAGGATGAAATATACTAACTAATATCTACTATCTTGTTCTATTTATCTTCTATTATCGTCTTTAAAAAGATGTGTTGTGCTGAATTGGGTTCTCCAGGTGTACTTATCAGTGCTCATCGCAGGTTCCAATCTTCACTTAATCGTGTATTCACTCAACAAATTATTTACGTATTGACTGTAAGTAATATATAATTCCGTCACAGCGACAAATCCGTGAAACTGGTAAATAAAAATAAATTTGGGAGATACCTCGAAAATTTTGTAGCATAAAGTATAATTTTGAGTCTCAAGTTAGTGAATAACGTTTTTTTTTATTTAGTGTTACCGGTGTGTTTAAAATAACGAAACTTATACACTGTGACGACTACGTGTCCCGTAATCAGGTGGGTATACTAGTTATTTACTTTCCTCTGTCATTTCTGTTCTAACAACATTAAAAGGAGACCTAAGAGTAGGCAATAAGGGTCACAATCAAATAGTCACTACACCTTGATAAATATATAAACATCTTATCTTGGTGATTTTATTGCGAACATGAATATTTTAAATGAGTTATTTACATTTACTTGACAAATACACTACTAAACACAAAAATGGGAGCCTCCGTAAAAGAAGTTTCAAGCAAAATCTTGTAGAGCCTACAAATCAGGGTGAATCACAAATTATTACCACAGACACTACAACTAATTATGCAAACGCAATAAAATCAACACCAGCAAATACGTTCCCCAAAAGAGAACAAGGTATAATAATTAATACCATAAATGACGAATGCAAATTAGAAGATTATGTTATTGCAGTAAGTGAAATCATAGGACGACACAATATAATTTTTAGTTCCAGAATCTCAAAAAATAGAATATGTATCTTCTTATCTACTATGCAATCCGTTGACGATCTAATTGAAAACCATACTACCATAGAAATAACAGGATAAAAAATAACCATACGCAGACTTATATCATCAGCCCGTCGGATTATTTTTTCTAATGTTCTCCCGGCAATACCTCACCATTATTTAGAGACACCGATCAAAAATATGGGTTTCCAAACTGTTTCACCAGTCTATTTTCTCCAAGCAGGCATACGAAGTGAACAGTACAGCCACGTGCTAAGCTTTAGACGACAAATATACGTACAACCAGACGAAGACCTTATATTGCCCCCATAAATTCTAATAAAATTTCAAGAAACAAACTACAGATTTTTTTACCTACGATGAAATGGTCTGCTTTAGTTGCAAAAAGGTCACATAGCGAGCCGATGCCCAAATCATAACTGTTCAAACACAATAAATGACATACCTCAAGAAACAAATTCTCAAGAAGTAAATGATATGAATAATACAGCAACAAATCAAGCTTTAGACCCTATTAACCAAGCAAACACAAACCTGTTCAAATGCACACCAGCACCTTATCTGAGTTCATATCTCCAACTCCAGCCATACAGAAGACAACAAAAAAGCTAGATGCTCGATCTACAAGTAGCGAAGGTACAGAAAACCTGACAAATGATTCACCTATAAATCTTATAGCTTTAAACACGAAAAAAAATATTGTGAGAAATACAATTATTTTTTTAAAAGTACTTCAGTAGAAACTGTAACCCTGAAACACATGCTTGCTCCTGCAGAAAAGTCATTCAAGATATGGATGTTAATTGCACTTGTTGATATTAAATCCATACGTAAACATTTAATATACTTTATTATTTCACTAACTGAATAAACTATATGATACATTTAACTAAAACAATTACAACAGTACGTGAGTACATAACAGATAACTGACCGAGCGTAGAGGACGTGTTTTCACTGTAGCGGTTGGTAGCGAGGAGAGCAAGAGAGATCGCCTGGTGTCTCTTATATGCTGTAGTTCTTGACAGCTGGCTGTCGCATAACGTAACGCAACGTTTAACTGTCAAGAGTATTTATGCAGAAACATAGAGTAGTGTTGACGGAAACACTGCGGTCGGAACCACCGCCACACAAGATAACCCTACAAAATATGTGCTAAACTTTAGTCAGCTTTCTTGCAAGACTCTAGAGACCCACTTAGTGCGGCTCAGTTGTGTACAAAAGATATAATAGAACTACTTAAAATGTTATATGTAATTAGCATACACTTCCAACATAAAGCGTTAAAAGCTAGATGCTCACGGATCGTAAAAAATATTACGAAGGAAATTAACAAAGCGACACAAGGAATAACATCAGAAGATACAGATTCATTACAAGCCTCAACAGTTTCACACACCTACTAATGTCATTATTACTATAGTGGAATTTAATAGGTTGTATGCCCATTACGAACACCTAACTAGACGACATCAAGTTGTGATGGCAAGGTTAAAAACAGGAGATACCAAACTAACCCACCAACACCTACTACGCGCAAGAAGAGCCAACCTTGTGTCAGTTATGCAATAGCCAATTAACCATATAACACATCATAACAGATTCTCCTAGTTTCACAGAAGAAATACCTAGATACAACATTTCATTTACTATAGAAGATTCACTACGAAACAACATGAACAATGTTATGAAAACTATAGGACTTTTAACAACTTAAAAAATTATAGACAAAATATAAAGACAAATATGAGTAATGTGTGTAAGTTTAATTATAATACTTAATTTTGTTAATATTGTACCGTGGATTAGCGCTAATAACCCTCGAGGTTGATGCGGCTTTTATCTAAATAAAAATAAAAAATAATTGCAAAAGTAAGTGAGATAATATATATTAAGTAAATAGAACCATAAAAAAACACTTAATAAAAAAATTTGAAAAACGTTAACATAAAATGTACGACGGCAGTGCACTGTGCAATTAACTATATAGTGAAACATACATCATATAAATGCACTGCACCGTCTTTTCGAAATGCGATGCGTCTAAGTCTGTTAACAGTGAAACTCCGTACATAGTGCCTCTGCCAATAACTGCAAGCGGATAACTTGTGCAAAACAGGCTATGCCGCTACGTACACCTACTTTGAAGAGCAATATTCTATGAACAGCAATTTCCTGGTGCGCTTAATTTGAAGAGTGGTGTCGACTGTCCTATCGAGACTTGCGATAGCATATATTTAGTATGAGTATATATGCACGAGGATACAGTATCATCAGCATGTTTTTCAGCGAAGCAGGGTTTGAATCTTGGTGGATTTGACTCTTTCTCTCTCTTTCTCTGTCTGTCTCTCTTCATCTGAATTGTGAGTTCAGTTTTATTCTTTTTTTTTCGTGTTAAGATGTGTGTCGTAAGCAAAACAGTGAGTGGTAAAGATCTTTGTTTTAGTGGACTTACAATTTTTTATATTAAAATCAGATCTTTTTCAAATGGACAATATGTGTTTCGTCCATTAGGACCATATTTAATTTTACAAAAACCAGCTGTTTCAGAAAATCTTTAGTTAGATCGTAATATGTATATTGCTTAGGACTTTTTTCTAAATATCAAGTCTAATATATATTGTGCCTGTGGATATCTCCTTTTAAATACTTTTATTTCCATATTTAGTGAAGTATGTGTATTTGTTACCAAGACCCCATATATCTGTATCCATGATTGGAATATAAATAAACGTTATAAAGTTTTAAACCGTTCTGTTCGAACAATAAACTTAGCATATCATTTGTTTAACCACATCCACTGGGACCACTTATGATACATCTAATCGTGTTCGGTAAGAGAGGATCATGCCTCTGTTATTGTTCTGACACAGCCATCAACAAGTTACCCGTTGAGCCAGACATGCATGGTTATGAGTTTTGTGGACTGAGCACTAAACTTAAAGAAAGTTTGGCTAGAGATGACCAAGATATAAATCCCCTAGATCGTGCATGTAGAGACCACTATATCGCTTACTCTCAATTAAAACAGTTCAGTGACAGCCACCTAGCTGACGAGGTCTTGGAAAACCGAGCGTCGGAGAGAGGCAAGTCAAAGAACACAAGTTTTGGTGAAAAGTTTGCCACTTGAAGGTGAAAGATAACTTGGTATTGGTCTTGATCTAACTCAACTCAAATCAAATATGAGAGTTCGTTTTAAAGGTTTAATAAGTCTGTAGAAGTTTAAAAAAAGAGAAGCGGTATTTCAATACAGAAAACAGTGTTTGGTATCGACTATGCAATTGTTGAAAATATTGGTGGACGTAAGAATGTTCAGAAGCCACGTGTCATTTCTATACCCCAAGCGGTGGCTTTCTCCCAGTGTTATCTTTGAATTTTAGTGGAATTTTACTGCTGGTATAAAAAGCTGCAAACGATGCCAAGGCAACCAAACACAAACAAGAGGAAGAGTACCGTTACAACAAAACGACGGAGGGCATCCCTGTGGTTAAAAGAAGACAGTGGTTCGAATGTTAAAAAGTAGAATAGTGTGCCCAAAGGTCTAATATCTGAAGAACCGGTGCAGTGGTTATGCATTGCATCTACAAAGGCCATAAAACAAGTAAGGTGTTTACCAGCAAGACAACTCATCGAAAAAGATCTCAAAAAATTTGCTGTTAAAAGCAAAATTCCTTATTTTAAGGGTGCATACTAGTGGCACACACTTCTATTAAGTGAACCACGTAACAACAAATAGTGTATCATAAATTCACAAACGAACAAGGAGCGTGGCAGTCATTGGGTTTTAATTAAACGTGGTGGCACAGATGTGTACTTTGACTCATATGAAAACTTAAAGCATCAAGCTGGGTTGCAGCGTTGCCTTAAAGACTGTGATATATTTTATAATCATGATGTGTATCAGCAATAAAATACAATCCTTGCTATATCTGTTGGGATAGAATTCCAAGGAAGGAATAAGTAAATAAAGCTCTGATATCAGAACTACTGTAACAGTTTATCGCGGCAGGGGCATTTTTTGCAACTTTCCGCGTTATCTTCAACATATATATATATATATATATATATATATATATATATATATATATATATATATATATATATATATATATATATATATATATATATATATATATATATATATATATATATATGAATGTATAACACCGATAACTCAAAAAATAAACAAATTTGGTGAATACTTTTCTTTTGCGAGTGGCTTGGACGAGCTCGTTAGCCAGGAAAATCGATCTAGTTTTTCCCGGAAGATTTTGCGTTTTCTTTTGGAAACATTTTATATTTCCGTAATATCTATAAGTTAAAAGAAAAAAAAGCTATAGGCATTTAAAAAAAATTGGGTGCCACTGATGAAAAGAAAAACGCAAAAAACAAGATGATTTTTGTGGATAACAAAATCTATTGTATATTACAAGCAAAGATTAAGTTCTTTAGCGCAAAAAAGGTCAAGAAATGTCAGAAACATTACTTGTTTACCAGTTACCAGTTTTTCCTCTTAAAACGTCAAAGTCGCGATTTGAAACGTCAAAACATTTTAGGTTTATTTTCGGAAGATTTTTCTACATTTTCAAACAATGGAGTTATTTTGATGAAATATGGTACATTGTTTCTTCTATATAGGTCATGCTGGTAACCAAATTTGATGCCAGCTTTCTTAAAAAAAAAGTGACTTTTCATAAAAATGTTTTTAATAGCAAATGCGAGCAGGCATCAATCTGATTACCGGTATATCCTATGTAGTACAAATAATGTACCATATTTTATCAAAATTACTTCTTGTTTGAAAATGTACAAAAATTTTCCAAAAACTAACTTAAATGTTGGTTTCCTAGCCAACAAACTTTAGATTAATAGCACATTGAGTTATTGAAATTTAAAGCATTTAATGAAAATTCGTTACTAAAACGCACTTACTGCGTCCAGATCTTTTTTTTTGCAAACATGCATCATAATTCGATAAAAAAATGCAAAAATGCATTAAGGAATTTGTTTTACGAAAATGAGCTAAAAATTATAGACCATTAAACCATAAACTTAACTAAACCTACAGCGAAAGCCTCAACTTAACTAAACCGACAGCCAAAGCATTAGAGAAAGGGTCTATTTGAAATGAATTTTCTGTAAACATTTTAGTAAAATGAAGGGCAATGACGATTGAAGCTGAAACTTAAAGGTTCCCAGAACACTTTTCTTGCAACACTTTCTTTTCGCAATCCGTATTTGTTTCATGTCCTTTGCTTAAAAATTGCAAATTTTGACGTTTCAAATCGCGACTTTGACGTTTTGTGGAAAACCCCAAATTTGTTTCTTTAACTGCCTATAATTTTTTCGACTTTAAACGTAGAGCGTACCAAATTTGGTTGCCCTTACTTTGTTATCTCCGGAGATGTAATTTTTTTTAAAAGAAAACACAAAATTTTCCGGGATTTTGCATCACAAACACACACACACACACACACACACACACACACACACACACACACACACACACACACACACACACACACACACACACACACACACACACACACACACATACACACACACACACACACACACACACACACACACACACACACACACACACACACACACACACACACACACACACACACACACACACACACACACACACACACACACACACACACACACACACACACACACACACACACACACACACACATACACACACACAAACACATCCGCGCACCTCGTACCTATTCAATATTAAATCATTGTAGAACCAAATTCGTTTCGCGCTGACCTTCGTACGTGTAAGTAGCGTGGTGAAAGGTGTCGTGCTAGGTGCGTAGTTTAAAGCGAGAATATTATAAAATGTCACAAAAAGACAATAGCGAACCACCGGATAGGGACAGGTTAGAACAAGAAATTTGGACGGATGACCTAGATCAGACTCCAGGCAATAAAATGGACGTGGAATTTGAGGAACATGGAATTAATTTAGAAAAAGATAAAGGAAGGTATTTATTAACGGATAAAACAAGACAAAAAATAAATAAATACAAACATGCAACACAAATTAGGACAGAGGTAAGTAATAGAAATGTGGATTTTCAAAAAATATTAGATGTGGAAAATACAGATGGAATTAAAGAAAATAGGTACGTAAATTCAAATATATCAATACAGACCAATAAAAAAGCAGACGATAATTCGCCAGTAAACAAACCAGATAAAAATAATAAATCGCGTCCCGTTATAAATTATTGTTTAAATGATACGGGTCCGTATTTTGTTTATGTTAAAAATAATTAGGGAAACATAGGAAAAGCGCACAGAATATCAACAGCAAGGATGATAAATAGGTTAGTACCTGATATACAGGATGATATATTAAATATAACAAGTACGGGTGTAAACACAATCAAAATACAGTTATATTCGGCGAAAAGTGCGAATGAAATGGCCAATTCACCACCATTAAAAGCAAGTAATTATATCGTATATATATATATATATATATATATATATATATATATATATATATATATATATATATATATATATATATATATATATATATATACCGCAGTATTTAGCATATAGACAGGGGGTGATCAGAAATGTAGACTTAGATATAACAGATGAAGAATTATTACAAATTATAAAACCGTTTAATAGATCAGATATTAAAATAGGTCGCGTTAAAAGATTTAACAGAAAGGTAGTCGAAAATGATAACGTAAAATACGTACCTACGCAATCTGTGCTATTGTCCTTTAGTGGCAAAGAATTACCGCAGAGAGTTCAGATAGAAAAAATAATTTTTTCCGTAGAGCCTTTTATTCAAAAAGTGGTACAGTGCCTCAAAGGTTTGCGATATGGCCATGTAAGCACGCAATGTAAGGGGAGAGAGAGATGTAAATATTGCGGGGCGGGGGGACCATAATAACAATTCCTGTCAGACTACCAAAACTCCTTTTTGTATCCTTTGCGAGGGCCCTCATGAGGCCACCGATAGAAAAAAATGTCCTTAATTTGACAAACAAAAAAGCATCAAAACAATAATGGGAAAAGAAAACGTCTCCTACAAGGAAGCTAAAGACAAATTTAAGACTTATGCTTACCAAGTAAATAAACCAATTGAAATCGAAACAAATGAACGAGGTGTAGTTCCAACTCAAAAACGGAAACGTATGCAAGTATATACTCCCAATAATCCCTTACTACAAGCACACAAAGAAATATTAAGCCAGCCGTTTATTTCGCTTAACCCTATAGTAAACAAAAATAATAACCCGCTAAATTTTAATCAAAAAATAAACTCCAGTACATTCGATATAAACTATAAAAACGAACAAGCTTGTAAATCATTAGCTATACTGTTGAAAAATTATCTTAAAGAATCGGAAGAAAATAATATATCAGAAGGAAATTTGACAGAGTTTTTAAAATCTAAGATTAACAAGATTATACTTTTAGATTAAAAATTCATCGTACTACAGTGGAATTGTAGATCTTTAATACCAGAAAAAGGCTATCTAGAAAAATTCCTTTATGATCATAAAATATATGTTGCCATGTTAAGCGAAACATGGCTCAAAGAAAACTCAAACATTAATTTCACGGGATATAACATCGTTAGGAAAGACCGTAGCGATGGCTACGCCGGAGTAGCCATATTAGCAAAAAAATAACTCAGTTTCTGTTTCTATAGTGGATTTTCATCAGGTATCTGAGATTTCCACGGTTGCAATATCAGCCTCTTTTACTAATAAAATAACAATAAATTTCTATTCCGTTTACATTAAGCCTGGACAGAAAATATCGTACATATCATGGAGAAATTTTTTCTTCAGCCTCAAAAAACCTTTTATTTTGGGGGGAGACCTAAATATGCATCATATGGCGTGGGACTGTACTGCAAACGAACCTCAAGGAGATATTTTGCTGTCTGCGATAGAAGACACTGGGTTAGTCTATTTAAATGACGGTGACTTTACATTGTTGCAGCACCCGGGCAGTGCCGTTAGGTCTGCCCTTGACTTGACTATTGCTTCTCCAGATATCGCGCATCACTTCAAATGGCAAGTTGCTAGTGAAACACTTGGCTCTGATCATTATGTGATCAAATTTTGTTCAGACACTTTAGTAGTCAATAGGAAACATGTAAATAGTTGTAATTGTAATCACCATCCTAGTCGAAAGTGGAATTTAAAAAAAGCAAACTGGGGCATCTTCTCAGAGGATATGGAAAATCAGTTCAGAGAACAAACCATAAATGTAGAAGAAACTAGTTATGAATATTTTGTAAATAAATTAAATCGCGTGTCTTCAGATTCTATACATCGAGTGAGAAAATGCTCCAATCAAAAGTTTAGCAAGCCATGATGGAACGACAAAGGTTCTTTGGCGGTTAGGGAACAACAGCAGGCTCATCAGGCCTACAAAATCTGATATAACACAGAAAATTTTGTTAAATTAAAAAAAAGCTATGGCAGTAACTAAAAGAACCATTTTGGAAACCAAAAGAAGTTGCTGGAAAGAATTTTGCAATGCAATTAATAAAAATACACCAATATCTGATATGTGGCCTGCAGTTAGAAGAATTAAAAATGCTACAGTCAATTCAAGGACACCGCAAATAAGTATATAAACTGCAGAGCAACTTCTTGCTAAAATGGCTCCCTGCACGGCACCATAAAAAATCCTCAAAACCTTATACAGAGAAGAAAATACCCTGTTGTCAAAATTTACAATGAACGAACTAGAAATCAGTCTTAAGCAAAGCAACAATACAGCTCCCGGAAAAGATCAGGTGCACTACTCGATGCTATCAAACTTAGGCAGAACATCTAAGCGAGTTTTGCTACAACTAATAAATTATATATGGACGTCTGATAACATCCCGGCAGATTGGAAAACATACTTACTGGTAATGGTGTTGAAACCAGGTAAAGATCCCACTCAACTTTAATCATATCGTGCCCTAAGCTTGGCCTCTTGCGTATTCAAAACCTTCGAACGAATGCTAAAAAGAAGACTGTAACACTGGCTTGAAAGTAAGAAAAAATTGCCTACTATACAATTTGGATTTAGAAAAGGCTTTTCATCAGTCGAAAATGTGAGTCATTTAGTGTGCGATATCAACATCTCATTTACCAATAAAAAGTCAGCAGTTGCAACCTTTCTGGATATTAGAAATGCATATGATGCTGTTAACTTAAAAAATTTACACAAAAAAATGATAAAGGTTGGCTTGCCAGATACTTTAGCCAACAAAATTATGTCACTTTACGAAGATAGAAAACTATACGTACAGACAGGTCAGACCATTGTTGGCCCTAGAACCACCAATGTATGTATCCCACAAGGGGGTATTTTATCTCCACTGTTGTACTTAATATATACTGAAGATCTACAGAAGTGGGTTGATGACGTGGAGATACTACAGTTTGCGGATGACATTTGCGGTTATATATATAACTGTGAGATAGAAGACAGTATAGACAATCTAAATAGAACAATGACTAACCTAATCAATTGGACAAATAATAACGGATTGGACTTATCTGAGTCCAAATCAAAAGTGTGTATCTTCACCAGAAAGAGAAGACCATTACCTAAGACCATAACTCTCGCTGATATGAAACTTGAAGTAGTAACTGTAATAAATTATTTAGGGTTGCTGATGGACACCAAACTTCTATGGAAAGAACACATTGAAAAAATTAGACGTAAAACAGAAAAATCAATGAATATCTTGAGATCCGTTAGCCATAGCAAATGGGGCGCAGACCCAGAAACGTCTCTTTTACTGTACAGATCATATATAAGGTCAATTATAGACTATGGGTGTTGCCTATATAACCAAGCAAGTCAAGTGCATTTAAACAAGCTTAATGTTTTACAGAATAAAGCGCTCAAAATTAGTCTCGGGGTATTAAGAAGCACACCTACAAACAACTTACTGGCGGAAGCATGCAAACCACCTCTGCAAAGAAGAAGAAAATACTTAAAGCAAAATTTGTAATGAAACTTTTATCAAAAGACAGTCATATCGTAACAAAACTCCATCAGCTATTCTTAATGACATTGACCTACACCCTCTGGAAAAAGAAAAAAAACACTAATGATAGACAGCTATGAACATCTTATCCCTTTTAGAAACGATATATGGTCAAATAAAGTAGACCCATACTATCAGATATAACCTTCCAACATCGGTGTACAGTTTGCTTATACTGAAGATTATACAAACTTTCCCGCACCGATAAGAAACACCATGTTCAAATACGACCTAAATCAGATACTGAATAAGTCGTACCACATATACACTGACGCGTCGAAAAGCGAAGAGGGAGTTGGATGTGCTTTTTATGATCCACAGAAGCAATTTGCAAAAAAGTTTAAACTTAATCCCATATATCCCATAAATCTATCGGGAATAATTTCTGCAAAAGCACGTTCCCACCTCTTGTCTCAGGGGATGAAATTGTTTCTACCGCCCTGGGCAAGGCTGAACTTTTTGCTTCGTTGTTCGCCGCCAATTCTACTCTCAACCCACCTCCAAATGTTCAACCACCAACAGTCCCCAATGTCACGCATAAAATGACGGATATCATTTTCACAACTAAAAAGGTACGAAAGATGCTCTCTTCTCTTAATACCAGGAAAGCCTCTGGCTTTGACGAGATCCCAGCAATTGTTCTCAAAAAATGTGCACCAGAGCTTGCTCCTGTCCTGAATCGTCTGTTTCAGATATCTTATAATAAAGGCATATTCCCTAGTAACTGGAAAACTGCTCGAGTACAACCCATCCCCAAGAAAGGATCCAAAGCGCTTCCTGGCAACTACAGGCCTATTTCGCTCCTTTCAGTCGTCTCTAAAGTGATGGAAAAGTATATAAACACCGAATTACTAAAATTTCTTGGAAAACACAGTCTAATCCACGACAGGCAGTATGGATTCCGTCAGCGCAGATCGACTGCAGACCTCCTTTCCTTTGTAACCCATTCTTGGAACAAGTCTATGGAACAACACGGTGAATCCCAGATTGTTGCTCTAGACATATCCAAAGCATTCGATCGGATCTGGCACGCAGCGCTGCTTAATGAACTTCCGGCCTATGGCCTACCATCAAAACTTTGTACCTGGACAGCAAATTTCCTCTCCAACAGGACCATATCTGTTGTTGTGGATGGTCATTCCTCTAAACTGTATCCAATTAATGCAGGAGTTCCTCAAGGTTCAGCTTTAGCTCCTACTTTGTTTCTTCTCCACATCAATGACCTCCTCTCTAGCACATCCAACCCAGTTCACAGCTACGCGGACGAAAGCATCCTCCATTCAAATATACAATATTCTAAGCCTGTCTCTTTAGCCCAATTAGATGAGGATCGCAGACTCATGGAGGGTTCTGTCTCCGTGGATCTCCAAAAAATATTAGACCAGGGAAGTAGAAATCTTGTACAATTCAACCCTACCAAAACTAAGTCTTGCTTTCTTTCTCACAGGAGATACACCAGCCCTAGACCCATCACAATGAACCACCAAGTTATTCAAAGTAATGAGTCCTTTCCTCTTGTTGGCATTTCTGTGGATCGAAATCTTAATTGGCACCAACATGTCACATCAATTGCAGAAGCAGCTGCTAAGAAATTAGGTTTCCTCTTCCGGGCTCGCAAATACTTTTCACCAGCTAATCTCTATACCTTATATACTTAACAAATAAGGCCAAACCTCGAATACTGCTCCCACATCTGGGGTGCCGCTGCCGCTTCTACACTCGCTATCCTGGACTCCATCCAAAAGAGAGCTATACGTCTCATCGGTGACTCTACCCTCACTCAAAGGCTGCCATCCCTTGCCCACCGACGTGCCGTTGGTGACCTCTCTCTCTCTTTTATAGATATCTGCACGGGCACTGCTCAGAGGAGCTTTCCTCCATACTTGCTGCCCCAACAGATCTACCAGGGGAACAGAGCGAATGCACCCTTTTACAGTCCAGATCACCAGACTTAGAACATCTTGTTGTGCCCGCTCTTTTGTCCCGAGGACTTCCAAGTTGTGGAATTCCTTGCCGGCACATGTTTTTCCTTCTCCTCCGAACCTCCAAACATTCAAGTCCAGAATTAACAAGCTGCCTCTTTCCTCCTTGTCAACACCCACGGTACGATAGTATTTAGGCTGTAAGCCCTCGTGGTGTGTTGTTGAAATAAAAAAATAAAATAAAAATATTTACCATATTTACCTCAGAAATTATAGCAATTCATAAAGCAGTCCAGTATACTGATACAATAGAAAACAGTGAGATACTAATCATTTCTGACAGCAAAAGTGTTCTTTAAGCCATTTATAGCCTTTCCCACAAAAGAAGCAAAAACAATTATCTCATAACTCAAACAATAAATGCCATAAAACATTCAAGAGCACAGGGTAAAAATATTGTACTGGTGTGGACAAAAGCACATTCTGGCATACAGGGAAACGAAATAGTGGATAATCTGGCCAAGCAAGCGACAAACGTCGGAATTACCGAAACATACAAAATCCCAGTGCAAGATTTCTGGGTGTATCTCAGCAAACAATCACATCAAAAATGGGAATACAAACAAAATACAAAAGGATTATGTTATAAGCAAATACAACCAACACTACCGGTGAAGCCATGGTTTGCTAAATTAAATTATAAAAAAGGGAAATTTCCATTATTTGCAGATTACGCTTTAATCATATAATGCTACCTGTTACGTGCATAAAATAGCCTTAAGAAACGACGCACTTTGTCAGTGTGGAGAGCTGGGGAGCACTCAGCACATGCTACTGGAGTGCAGCTTAAAAAACCGGAAATAAATGAATTCTGTAATCAAGTGCATGTTTGGGCGGGTGTTGATTGCCCCTTTAGCTTGCCACAGTTGCTACAAACAAAGCAGAAAAACATATACGATTGGTTGTTAAAACACATAAAAAAATTAAGCTAGAACCATAACGGGATGAAAACACGCGGCATCTGTAAAGATAGGCATTAGAAATAGTAGTCGTATATGTTTGGATATTTATGTATTTGAGTATGTGGGTCGGTTATAGATGTAAGTGGGTATGTGTGTAAATATATATGTATGGGTATATATAGTTGAGAGGTAAGAAATACTATATAAATTAACAATAATTTGGTTTTACGATGTGAACAGTATATGTATAATAATCATTTGTTAGTCATTTAAGTAAATATTTTAAAGAAACATTTGTAAAGCTTAGTTTTAAGATCCTTTGTATCTCCCATTTGTTTATACCTTTATTCAAACCGTGGCCCAGTCTGTGTGTGTTTTGTGAGCCTTGAAGGGTCCCTAGGCGATTCGTGTCCCCGTGTATTCCCGACTGATTGAAAAAAACCTGAGAAAAAAACCTTCAAAAAAAACTTAAATAAACAAAAAACTTAAAATAATATATTTAAAAAAACTGAAAAAAGGAAAAAAAGACCAATTAGAAGGGAAAAAAGAAGAAAAAAAGAAAAAAAAAGTTTTTTTTTAATGAATATGTTAAATGGTAAGAATATTGTTGTACTCAGCTTAGTTAATTATATTAAAAATAATGGTAGTAATAATAAAAACTACATAATGGTTGTAGCCACGATGGAACATTGTATAGAAAAATACGGAAGTGCATGACCTAACGCTCGACCGGAAAATTAAATCGGACAATGGGCTACTTCATTAACGTAAAATTAAACACAATTTATACTTACTTTAAAGACAGAGAATAATCGTGTTTTGTAGATTCACTATTTCTTACAAGAAAACTGCCTTCATTAAGAAGCTTTAGGACGCTCTCTGCTTCAACGCGTGTTATAGCACCATGGAACCAACTAAAAACGATTACAATTAGTTACATAATACCCTGTTAGGATATACAATACAATATCTCACCTCTGCTTTTCTAACGGTACCTTGACATCGATCGTTAGGTTTGCCGTCATTTCTGAATTTTTGGTCATCGTTCCATTTACGTTCAATCCAGCTAAGGGTAAGCTTTCTTTATTTAAATTTAGCGTCATGTTTGGGCGGAATGAATTAGCTATAAAAATAAAAATAATGTTAGTTATGTTGCTACATCGATTACTATAAAATGTAATAAATAATAATAATAAAAACAAACTAGAATTAAAACGAATAATAAAAGATTAAATAAAATAACAACTATGCACTGTAAGAAAACATTTAGCACCTTATAAGTATTAAGGAATAGTTCATAAAAAAATTTGCGTTAGCTTTTTAAATTTAGCCTCTTGTTCGATACCAATCAATCCATAATAATGGCTGGCGATTTAAATTCTAAACACCCAAATTGGAATTCTCGCAATGCCAATACAAATGGAAAAATCTTCCGATCCTACGTTGACAACCATGCAAACTGCATAGGTGACGCACACACTTCAGGAGTGTGGGTCGACCCGACGTGCTCGAGATATCATTCATGTTGAATACCGCAACATTCTTCATAAAATAGCAACACTTAACGACCTCTCGTCGGACCATAACCCAGCCATTTTGCAGTTTGGATATGACAATGACGAACCCGACTTCCCAAATAAAAGGCGGTGCTGTGGCCGGTGCTCACAGAACACCTTTAAAATAACCTTGGCAATATTTCGGTTATTCGCAGCATCCCCGAGGGTGCAGTAGATAATCGACTATCCAAAATTCCAATGTTCCATCGAACATGCCTCACGCAATCTACCCCCATTTCTGTCCAATATCAAATAAATGATATTAGAAACGAATCGCGTGCGAAGACTTCTCAACGTACCGGAAACCCCACCGAGAAACGAAATGCAAACAGATTCATCAAACAAGTACGATCCGCCATACACGATATCCGCAACAATCGGTGGGAGAAACCCCTGCGAACCCTGTCTGCCTAAGACAATTCCATCTGGCAAATGGCAAAAGCCCTTCGCTTCCAAAAACTTCAGATCTCGCCACTTCATGGTCAAAACGGCATCGAATACACGGATGTGGACAAAGCAGGTGCATTCGCAGATCACGTGGAGTTGCAATTCATCCCACTTATAACAACGTTGATCTATCACACGTCGCAAGAACGCACTGTTATGTTAGGAGTGCGCATTGCGCTTCCCCAGACAAAAAGATTGAGCCCGCCACTTACAAAGAAGTTTCCCAAATAATCAAAACATGAAAAAATAGGAAAGCTCCGCGATACGTTGAAATCTCCAACGTAGCGCTGAAAAATACCCCCCCTCCCTAAAGCAGTAGCATTCATAGTTACATTTAGAATGACATGCTGCCATTTCAACATTTTCCACCCATGTGAAAACTTGCCAAAATTATCAATATTCTAAAACCCAGCTGTTCCCTGAAAACTACGGGTCCATTAGCCGAAAAACTAAATCATAAAATGCTAGTCTCATTCACTCCTGAGAACCATATCCTTCCGGACAAGCAATTGGGATTCAGACACCGGCACTCCACCCCAGACCAAGTCCTTCGAGTGGTAGAAAACATCGCCGAAGGATTCAACAAAAACAAGTCAACTGGTGCATTATTTCTCGACCTTACTCAAGCTTTGGACAGAGATTGGCATGCAGGTCTTCTAAAAAAACTTCTATTATTTAATTATCCGCTCCATCTGATACTGCTCATTAGGCGGCATCTGCAACAGAAGAAGTTCCAGGTCAAACATCTGGGAACCAGATATAGAACATACTCAGCCACGGCTTGCCTTCCGTAGGGTTCTGCTCTCTCCCCTCTGCTGTACAATATATTTGTCGCAGGCGTACCCACACCGACCCTAAACATCACATACGCATTATACGCAGACAATACTACCATCCTCAGGAGCTCCACTCAGCCGAGGATAATAACCCAACGTCTACAAACCGCCGTAGATGAGCTGCAAGACTGGTATAAGAAATCATGTCTAGCCACAAACCCCGATAAATGTTCAGAAGTCCTATTTTCCAAGAGGAAAAGACACCTCACGAACACGTAATATATAATGTATAATGTATATATTAACAATGAAACAGGCCAATGTCACCTGAATGACACAGGGATGTTCATGTACGTCAAAAAATTAACAATAAGAACGACAATAGCACACACAATAAGCATAACAATTAAGGAAAATTTTTCCTTAAATAATACAAAACAAAGATACTTATAAAACACACTTATAACGTTTATAACGTTCAAAAGATAAGAGCTGCAGAATCCAGATCCAATTCCAATATTGTTTTTTAGAGTCACCAGGTGCACTAGGTTTATAGTTTATACTATGGCAACTACACTACAAAGTGTTCATATTATAAGAATTTAAAAACAGAAGATAGTTAATGGTAGTTTATGTGTAAAAATCATCCACCGAGTAGCACGTCTTGTTTATAAGAATCGTTTTCACTTTTTTTTTTAAAAGCTGGTAAAGTGTCAACATTCCGTACATCTTCCGGCAACGCATTATACAACTTGCAGCCATTGTAAAACAGTGATTTTTGGTACAGAGCTGTGCGATGTTTGTGAGTTTGCAGGTTATTTCTACCTCTTGTGGTATATCCATGTTCCACTGCATTGCGTGTGTATTTGGTTTTGTTTTGAAAAACATGGGTTAGCACTTCCATGATGTATATGCTTGGGAGTGTAAGGATACCCTGTTCTTTAAAAGTGTTTCTGCAAGTGTGTCTATGAGGGATATTGAATATGATCCTCATCACTTGCTTTTGTTGTTTAAAAACTCGGTTTACTTCACTTGCTAATCCCCAGTGCGTAATACCAAACCTTAGTTGTGAGTAGAAACACGCATAATACAGTGACAACACAGTAAAGGTACTGCATCTTTGGGTAAG
This sequence comes from Tillus elongatus, assembly GCA_964006375.1. Classification (NCBI taxonomy): domain Eukaryota; kingdom Metazoa; phylum Arthropoda; class Insecta; order Coleoptera; family Cleridae; genus Tillus; species Tillus elongatus. Next base: position 77,886,466 of record OZ023269.1, on the reverse strand, counting down.
TGTTCTTATTGCATATGTAACGGATGAGATTTGCGAGCAAAGTTCATCGATGTGAACATTCCATTTTAACTCACTATCGATATGAAGTCCTAGTAGTTTTGTAGATGGCTGCAAGGTTACAGTTTGGCCATCAAGTTCTACGCTTTGTACAGTACCTTTTTTTGATTTTGAAGATTTAAAAAACACGCAAGCTGTTTTATCCTTGTTAAGTGCAAGCTTGTTTTTATCGACCCAATTGGTTAGACTTTTGAGGGTTTTGTCAGAATCAGCCATAATGTGCTCAACACTATGTCCACCTATCAAAAAGTTGGTATCATCGGCATAGGAGGCGACAGTTCTTTTGTTATCTGGATTGATGTTGTTTTCAGATTGGTGCGTGATGTACTGAAGTAGGCTGTTGGCATAGATAATGTACAGCGTAGGTCCAAGAACTGTTCCTTGCGGCACCCCAACCGTTACTTCAAAAGTCCTAGATAAGTAAGTGTTGGTAGAGTTAGATATTACAACTCTTTGTGTTCTGTCTGAAAGATAGCTTCTGAACCAGTCCAGTGCGGTGCCCGTCACTCCATACCTACACAGTGAACATATAAGGATCTCATGATTCACACAGTCGAAGGCTTTGGAAAAGTCCACAAAAACTCCTAGCGCTACCTCTTTTTTGTCAATGTGTTCGACAATTTGCTCCACAAACTCAACAATTGCAGTTTCTTCGTGCTTGCCGAAAGCCATGTTGATATGGCGAAAGAAGTTTATTATCAGCAAGATAGGTTGTCAGCTTGTTATTGACTATTTTTTCGAGGGTTTTTGCGAAAGTTGGTATCATTGGACAACCGTCTAATTCCATGAAAGGCTCCGCCAAATAGCTCGGGGGTTTCCTCTACAAACCCTTAACATGGCGCCCCTATGTCCAAAATGCCCGACGGAAAGCCTCGATGTTCATCTCGAAGTTATTTCCACTTCTTAACTGGAATTCCAAATTGTCCATAAGCAATAAACTGCTCATATACAAGTCGTAATCCGTCCAGCCTTAACCTATGCATCTCCTACATGGGCCACTGCAGCCGACACACACAACATCCTTCAAATCATCAAAAATAAAATTCTGAGAATGGTTACCGGAGCGCCATGGTTTGTCAGAAACAGTAAGATTTACTATGACCTGAAGATGCCTTCGATACTTGAGTTTATAACTCGACTATCCACCGCTTAGTTCGCTTCCCACAAAAATACTTTTTTCCACCGACTACGATGAGCAAATTTCACTTAGGCATAAGCGTCCAAAGCTTATCCTTACCCGATACTGCCACCGCGGCAATACAGAATGGAAACATTCAAAGCTCAAAGTGATTGTGTGAATGGGGTATGGACTAAGGGGGTATGGACTAAGGTCCGGTACTCCAGGGAGTGGAGTTTAATGGATAGGCGCCCCACACTAGCTCGATATTCCACACACTACGGTGTGTGAATGAGGTGTGCATACAGCATCCTGTATCCAAAAATAATCCTAGTACTACTTGACCTTTTTGAGCCAAAAAACTTAACTCTTTGTCTGTGATATACACAAAATTTTGTTATCGACACAAAATATATTGGTTTTGTGCGTTTCTCTGGTCATCAGTGGCACTCAAAATATTTTTCTTTAAATGCCTATAACTGGTTATTCTTTTTTTAGTTATTGGTGTAATACACATACACATTAAAGGAACTGAAAATGGAACTGAATCACACAATCTATTAACCTATAAGAAGCATGTTAATGCAAAGATGCTGTTGAGTTTGCTAAAAGACAAAGACTGGAGCGAAGTATATGGCTGCGGTGGTGTTGCCGAGATAACAAAAATAAATTTGCTACAAAACTAATAGATGCCATCAAGAAATCAACGTTCATCAGAGAAATTAATGTAAAGAAAGAGTGGAAACCCTGGATCACAGATAGGTTACTAAGGTATATAATAGAAAAGGTGCGTATATGTATATATATATATATATATATATATATATATATATATATATATATATATATATATATATATATATAGGAAAATAACCAAAAATTCAGAAAATAATGCAATACAGACGCAATATAGGCAATAGACTAATAACTTTAAAGCCTAATACAAATAACAAAACAGAATTACTTTGCTAGAATCCTGCAGGGTGGTGAAAAATCATCTGGGAGAAGTTTGAAGGCAGTAAATAAGTTGGTGGGTGCAAAAACCAATCCCTGCAGTGTTGACAGAACAGAATACAAATAGATGGGAGTATTATTAAAGAGGGAAAAAAGATTGCGAACGAATTAAATAGGCATTTTGCTACAGATGGTAGAATCACACTTAATGCTGCTCATAGGATATACAGACCCATTAAAAGACATGAAACATCTCTGTTTAGTATATTCTTTACTCCAACTGACAAATATGAGGTCAAAAAATATATAAGCGAACTGAAAGGTGGTAAGTCAGTTGGACATGATGACTTGGATTTTGTTTTACTTAAACCTGTAGCGGAGTATATAGCGGAACTGGTAGCATATCTTGTGAAGGAGATTTTACTAAACGGGATATTTCCCACGCATTTCAAATTGTCAATCGTAAAGGCAATCTATAAATCGAAGTGTCCGTTAGATCCAGATAATTATATGCCAATCTGTATAGTATCAAACCTCGCCAAAATTATTGACAAAGTAATAAAAGCGAGGATATCTCAATATCTGATCTAATACAAATTGCTCTCACCGAAACAATACAGATTCAGAGAAGGCACTTCCATAGAAGATGCTATTTATCACGTAGCATCACAGATCTATTAAGCACTGGAGCAGAGCCAATGTGTCGTAGGGGTGTTTTTAGATATATCAAAAGCACTTGATAGTGTCAGGTTACTATCAGTGCTGGAGAGAATGGGATTTAGTGGTGCTACGTACTCATTGATGAAGCGTTACCTGTCAGAGAGGGTGCAAATAACAAAGGTTGCAGATCAGTATAGCGAGCCAGAAAATGTAGATGCTGCGTGCCCTAGGGTACTGTGCTTGATCCTATTCTTTTCACTGTTTATGTAAATAGTCTTTTATTTCTGCCAATATTGCGAGATATAATAGCTTTTGCTAATGGCGCAGCTATAAATGACCAAATTCATGGAAAACTCTAAAACAGTTAATGGATACTGATGTGCAGTCTGATATTTCCGCGACTATGGCCAATTACCGACGCCAGGGAGCAGTTTCACCTGAGTACCCTGGAAAATTTGTAGAATCCCTGCTTTATGTAAGGAAACTAGGGCTATTTAACGTGCCCAACGTCGCATGGACACGGGACCGACGGCTTTACGCGCCCTCCGAAGAGCGGAACCTGTAGACAGTCAACTTGCTCAAATAAAATGCCAGAACCTTGGTTGGTCTTAATTGTACAGTATGTACTGAAAAAGTAAAAGGAGAACTCTAGGATCGAACCCTTCCGTTCTCCTTCCGGTACTGTTCTGTTCAGCAGCACACGTTCTTACCACTGAACCACCAGGGCTCTATTTTGCAGCTAGCTAAGGACTGGTTTAATGAAAACCTCTTAAAAATAAATTCTGACAAGACAATAAAGTTCGCACCATTATCATGTAATATACCTACGTTGCCGACTTTTGATTGTTTAAACATAAAACATCTCTATATGAATGTCAGTATAAAATCTGAGAGTGTTATCAAATGCTTAGGGGTAAAGATAGACTCACACTGGCGATCGAATTACCATATAGGGGATCTGGTGTCAAGACTTAGATCCTTGCTTTTCAAATTTAGGCAGGTAAAGGGCTTTGTGGACTTGCGGGGAATGAAAGTTGTGTACTATGCTCTAGTTAAATATTTGATGTCGTGTAGAATGTTAGGATGGGGAGAAACAATGGAGTATCAAATAAAAACCTGTAAATCATCCAGAGAAGATATATTAAAATAATATATAATAAGTCAATGGGTTATCCAACTGAACTACTATACAAGGAGAGCAAATAATGGATATACGACAGTTATTCGTAAAAAAGGTAAGTATTAATATGGATACATAAAAATCCACAAACGATGGCAGCCATTGAAAATGGATATGGAGCAAGATATAGGAGATAGACTTACGAAGGCTGTAAAAGCTTTGACGACATAAGATGTGCCAGTTTCGGGGCCCCTAGATTGTGCGGTAAATTACCTCAGAAGTTTCGGTCTTTAAGTCCTTACAGATATAAAGTGAAACTCAAACGTTGGATACCTAATTATGCTAGGCAAAAGCTTCATGGACTGGTAAACTGAAATGTTTAGAATTAAGTTCAAACTCTATAGAAAAGGGGGGAAAGAACGTTTATTCTGCGGTAAATCGGGCGTTGGTGTTTGTTGGAGTTTGTGGGTTTAAGAACTTATAAGCTGTGATGTGTGTATGTGTGTGCACATGCGTGGGCGCACGTATGAAAGAGCAGGTGTGGGAGACATAAATTTATTGCAATAGAGAGTGAAAAGAAAGAGTGATGATGTGAGAGAGTAACTTAAAAGAAGGAGAAAAATAAAATAGGGTGTATGATGTTGAATGGAGATCTAGCTAGATTTATGCCTTAAAAAAGCTCGTGTTGCTTGGTCTTGGGTAAAAGTGTGAAAGAAATGGGATGGGAGGAAAACGAGAACACGAGAAAAACAGATGAGTCTGCTGCAGTCATTGCACCTTAGTGAGAGTACCACATTATATTATCCTAGTGATTATATTGTTACAGATGCTTGTATTTCGTATTATGTTACTATTTAATGGATATATATATATATATATATATATATATATATATATATATATATATATATATATATATATATATATATATATATATATATATATATATATATATATATATATATATATATATACCGGGTGTTTTCAAAAGTGGCTCACCATAATAACTCTAATTTTGATATGAAAAAATATTTTTATACTACATTTTTGGCCTGGAGCATTCACTCATACGGCCACGATATTTAGAAAAATGAAATTTGGTATGTTAGTTTACCAGAAAAATCCAGATGGATTGACGTATTCAGTTGTTTTCGGTCACTTCCGATTTCACCGAAAATGTCTGCAACTTTTGATTTTTAAATTGGACCTCCGGTATTTGTTTGCTGTATTTGATAACAAATGGCATTCTGAATACAATGACACGTCATATGTGTACCTACTTATGAAGTTTTCTCCTAAAAAAAATAATATTTAAATTTTAATCTAGAGGGTCATGACTATGTTAAAACCATTATTTTTTAACCAGGGAGTCATGAAAAAATAGATTTGATCATCCTATCTCTTTTGTGTTTTCCTGGCGGATTAAGAGGTCCCCAAATCATATTTTTATCATAACTCAATTTTTTCAAAAGGAACGAGGGTAGCTCATTAGCATAGTCGGCAAAAGCATTTTTTACGAATAATTTGGTACCACACACATGGTATTTCGAGTTAAATTGTCGTTATAAACCGCCTATTATAATTTTATATGATTACAACATTGGAATTTGCCACAATCGTAATAGCATTTGTAATAAGTAGGCCTAGAAATAGCAATTTGTTGATATTTGACAGTGGAGTCTGTCAGCCAAAAACACATTGGGCAAAATTGTGACATACATGCTTAAAAATGAAAAAAAAGGCATTAATTAAACAAAACATTTTAATCATTTTAACAAACAAAACAAGTCAACTCTAAGTTCTTGTCATGATCTTGTCATCATAGCATTTCTTAAAATTAGAACAGAAAACGCGTAAGGAGCCTAATGAAGAAAATGAAACATTATTGTAAGTGAAAATCTAGATATTGACGTACGTGTCAAAAAAAAATGGAATCTACAAAAGGACAAAGCTCTCTTTTGCTTGTCGTGGTAAATAAATATGTAAGGTCAAAAAAGAATAAAATTACAAAAATATTAAATTTAAAAAAAACAATTTTATAAAACTTTCTACTTAAAACTAAAAAAAGTTAAGGCTCTAAATGTTAAAAATTGCCTTCCAGCTGATCCTGGCACAATCTAACTTTTTGCACACTAGCTCTTACAGTATTCTGCAAACGTTAGGGTAAACTTCTTGCAACTGCTGCTCTTACTTTTGCCTCGAGTTTTTTTTTGCGTCGCTGATGGTGTATCAAAGACATCATTTTTCATTGTGCTTTCTTTATATAAAAAATTTAACGGTGTTAGATCTGGCGACCTCAAGTAAAAAGTATACAGCGGGGAACACAAATTACAAAAATTAAAACAAATAAAACAAACCGTGCGGGCCATCGAGATGGTACACAATTTCCTATCCAATGTTGTGGAAATCTCTCATTATAATAATTCGTAACCCCTCTATCATTATGAGGTGGCGCACCATCTTGTTGGAAATAGAAATCGGCGTAATTTTCTAAAGGTAAATTATCAATCAACTGCTCAATTTCGTTTTGTAAAAAGTTCAGATACCGTTCTTCAGTTAAGTGACCTTCAAAAATTACTGGCCCGATAATTATATCTCCTAATACCCACAACCAACAGTTAAAGCCAAATCTTTCTTGACAATTTCCATCCACCATTAGATGCAAATTTTCTTGAGACCAGTATCTTTTTTTTTATTAAGTATCTCCAAGTTTGTGAACCGACTCTCATCAGAATCAATAATTTTTTATGTAAAATCTGGATCATCCTATAAATTTCTTAAAAAGCAATTGCAATATTCAAGACTTTTCTGGAAGTCGTTTTCATACAGGTTTTGATGCAACTGGTACTTATAGCTCCGATACTTATATTTTCGAAGGATTTTCCACACAGACGAAACATTTATGTGGTATTCTGTGGCGATTTATCTCGTAGATGTAGTAAAATTATGTTCCACATATGCTAGTACATCTATTTCTTTATTTTCATTTACAATAAATCTTTTATTTCCTTCATTAGGCTCGTTACGCATTTTCTGTTCCAATTTAAGAGCAGCTTCACAAGAATGTTTCCTAGCTTCGCCATATACATTTACAGCATGTCAATTTTCTAATTTCTTGTATATCTTTCCATTTTCTTTTTTAATAATTAATAAGAAAACTACACCGATTTATAGGTATTTAACCCACAGCAAATACTCCTTCGTCAACTAACTGACAACGACGCAATCACCAAATATCAACAAATTGTTGTTTCCGGGCCTACTGATTCCAAATGCCATTACGCTTATGGCAAATTCCAATGTTGTAATCATATGGAATTATAATAGGCGGTTTACAACTAAAATTTAACTCGAAATATCATGTGTGTGGTACCAAATCATTCGCAAAAAAATGCTTTTTCGAATATGCTAATTAGTTACATTTGAAGAAATTAGTTATAATTAAAATACGATTTGGGGATTTTTTTATTCGCCAGGGAAGGAGATAAAAAACATTAGATGATCAAACCCATTTTAAATGGCTCCTTTATTAAAATATGATGGTTTTAACATGGTCGTGACACTCTAGGTTAAAATTTAAAATATTTTTTCAAAGCGAAAATGCCAAACGTTGACATATGAGGTGGCATTGTATTCAGAATGTCATTTTATATCAAATAAGGCAAAAAAATATCGAAGATCCAATTTAAAAATCAAAAGTTGCAAACATTTTCGGTGAAATCGGAAGTGAGCGAAAACAACTGAATACGTCAATCAATCTGGATTTATGTAATATACTAACATACAAAATTTCATTTTTCATCTCAAAAAACTAAAAAGTTATTGGGGTAAGTCACTTTTGAAAAACACCCGATATAGGTATATATATATATATATATATATATATATATATATATATATATATATATATATATATATATATATATATATATATACCTATATCGGGTGTTTTTCAAAACATATATAAACATATAAAAAATTTTAAAAAAATTATTTTATTAACGTGGTAACGTATTTTTTTGAATGGTGTTGGAATTACAGTAAATAAAGGTGTATGGTTAATTTTATATTGAATAGCACTAGTGTGATTTATAATACTTTTACCTTTCTAACTAAAGACATATTAGCATTAACATATATATTATAAATCTTTTTGAAAACCAATTTAAATATATTCTCATTTTTACCGGCAAAATTATGGGGATGTTGGGATACATAAAAATGAAATTAATCATATACATACCTTCTAAGTCACAATCTAAAACACTCTGACTCGAAGAAGCTTGTGAAGAATTGATTTCCATATTTAAGTGTTGAAATCTAAGCCTTCTACGAAGTTTTGGCATGTCAAAAGGGAGATCACAAAAATCAATTGAAGTAGCACTTCCTGAAGTGCACCCATTTTGAGGAGTAAGTCTTTTTCGTCGGAGTTTTGGCATATCGAATGGCAAATGTAAAAAATCTTGTTGATTTGGCACACATAATTGGCCAGATGTATAACCGAGGCCAGATTTAATTCCTTCTCGAGATTGAATAGAAATTCCACTATCAGAGCCTTGAATTTCCAGATTGCCGCTATGAAATCCTAAACTTAATATGTTTCTATTTTGCGGTAAACGTTTTCTCATCCTTATATTTTCTGGGGTAATAATTTCTTCTGGTGAACATTTCTGTGAATTATTATTCCGATTATTGTCTGACGTTTCAGATGGTTGTTCTTGCGATGATTTATCCGAAATTGGGCTTAAAATATTAAGCTTTGCTTGTGCTACGTGATTTGATTTTTGTTTTGTTGTAAAATTACTATTTTGACCAGAATCTGAACTATGAGAGCTCAAAGATGAAGACTCTCTACTGTCAGAACTAGATGTACTTCTGTTATCTTCACTTGTGCTTGATTTAATGCTCTCCATACTTCCCCCACTACTACTAGTGGTCATACTTTCAGTACTTGAATATTTGTGTCTCCGTGCCCTTTTTGTAAAGTCTAAAATTTCGTCCCTGGTATTTTCTTTAGAAGTGTTTAACAGAAGAAAGTCTTTCCGAGGCCTATCTTTGATCTCAAGTACTCTACCCTTTTTGTTAATTATATGATCTTTAAATGTTTCTGGGTTTCTTTTTATTTCTGAAATTGACTGATTCGAGCTTTTAAATTGAATAACACAAGTATTCGGCAAGATTTGTAAACATCTACTACCGCTGCTTGTTGAAGATTGACTACATAAGGATTTAATCGGCAAACGCAAGTCTTTGAAACGGCATCTTTGATGTGATGGTAAGTTTGGAGCGCTTCGAATACTATTCATTGTGAGTTCCTTCCCCGGAAATTTAATTGGCAGAGGAGCAGTGGACGGAGGCGATGGTGTGTACCTTCTCGGAGGTGGAAAAGCAGTCTTCTGAGATGAGGACGAAGGTTCTTCCACTGTCAGATGAAGTTCCTGTAAAAGAGGTATATTATAGACAATTAATTGATACTTTACTTTCTGTAATTTAACTTTGGTATAGGTCGCTCAAAATAACATGTTGCCATTAACTTCAAAATCTAGATATTTATAAACATGTCAACTTTATATTTATTTGTGTTATGTTAGCTTAGGTGAAGCCTCGAAGACCGAGTACACTATCCACAAACTGTTGTCCAAGACAGACAGGATTCGAAAAGGGGAGTCAACAAAATAAAAGTGTGAGCACAAATTGGACTTATGTGTGCATCTGTTATATAACCTCATTGCAAGTTTATATTTAGTTAAACCAGGATATAAATAATTGCTTGTTTTTAACAGGTTAATCAGGTCACGCACACATAGACGTACGTATTAATACTAGTGCTGGGAATCGGTTAATCGATGGATCGGTCTTAATTTGAGGCGAAAAGCGCGGTTATGGATATACAGAAACTTATCGACTAGTCCTTTGTTATAAGGTTATAGGTTGCAAATCCGAAAGTTCCCAAAAAATATTGTCTCCCAAAAATTCATAAACAGGGAAAATTAATGAGACCTATTATTTTATTTTTCGACATATAATCTAGCAAAGTGGTTGTCAAATGAGCTTAAAAGCTTGCCTATTGAACAAAAAAGTTATTCCGTGTTAAATTCACTTGACTTCATTAATAAAATTAAAGATGCTAAATTGATGGAAGGCGATATTTTTATATCATTTGATGTAGTCTTTATTTCCTAGCGTACCCACAAAAACAAACGATAACGTATTTGGTACAGTTGTTAAAATGGAACAACATTAAAGAAGAGGTTTGCAAAGAATATTTAACTTTAACCAGCCTTTGTATAAAACAACATATTTTTCAATTTAACAATGAGTTGTTTGAACAAACTGGAGGCACGGCAATGGGCAACCCACTGTTTCCTTTCATTGCAGACATCTTCATGAGTAGATTTGAGACGGATTTATAAAATGAAAGTAAGTATTTTCCTAGAGTATGATTTCGTTTAGTGCACGGCATTTTTGCACTGTTTAACACAAATATATGCAAGGTAGATGAGTTTATTAAAAAACTGAACTGTCAATTTGATTCAATAAAATTCACCCACGAAATGGAGGTTAACAGGAAGTTTCCTTTTCTAGATGTACTAGTAGTGATGGGAAAAACGGTTATTTTCTGTTAACAGTTGAAGCCGTTAATGTTATTTAATAATAACCGTTGAAAATAACGGCTTCAGTTATTTTAAACTGGATAGTCGATCGATAGTATCCTACATTCCCAAAGCTGTGAGCGAGAGCGAGCACACTAGTATAAATGCATTGTATTTTTACCCCGTTATTTCACGTAGTGTATAAATCTCAAATTTTGTCGATATGAAAAGGAAACAAAGGGTTAAGAAATTATAATAGGCGTGTCGTAAATCTTTTGCCACTCTGAAGTGAAACTTTTAGAAATCAGAAAGGAGTCTCATATTAGTATTTACTTAGATGTTTTAGGAATTATAAACTAGTCATTTCTAACAAATTTATTTTATGAGGGGTCTTTACGTAAATGTCAATGCCACAGCAAGAATCAATAAATATCATTATTTGTCACGTCTTGGGACGTTAGAGGTTAGAACTTTTATTGCTACACAGGGAGTGATTCTAAGAACTCCATAACATAACGCAGCTCATAAAATTTCGGTAAAGAAATTTCCCTTTATTCTGTACATATGGTTTGTTATTACTATATGCTTTTATTCTTTCTTAGAAAGATCTCTATCTCTAGTTACATTTTCGGTTCACTGGTCATCTTTATCAGTCCACTTTTAAAAACTGTGCAAACAACAGCCAACAGTATAAAAAATTGAGTTTGAGTTTGAGTTTAAAAAAAAAAGGAAGATATATAGTATTGATTGTTTATTTACTTATTTTAATATTCGTTGTTTTAAAATTAGTTTCAAAAATTTCAAAGGGCTGTAACTTGGAGGAGAAGGGGTTTCAAGAAAAACTTAATAAAAAGACACCCCTTATTTTTCGCCAAAGAATCACATTGTAAAATTTTTCGCATCAATTTGGAAACACCCCGTATATATATATATATATATATATATATATATATATATATATATATATATATATATATATATATATATATATATATATATATATATATATATATATATATATATATATATATATATATATTCATTTAATTTTTTATATTTAAATGTATATAGATATTAAAAAATGTTGTATCATTATATTTTTTTATCAATTTGATAACTATTATCAGACAAACGAAAATGACGTATTAACTGTTTTCTTAGGTAATGTATATAAATTTAAATAAATAAGTACTTTAATTTCACGTGAAATTATTTTTTACGTTGTCTATATTGAAACACGTTTTTACAGAAATTCATCTTTTCACCCAACATTTATTATTATTAAATATTTGGCTTTACATACTAGTGGGAAACTCAACTGTTTCAAAAACAACAGCTTCTCAGTTTAACAGAATAACTCTGTGTAGTAGTGTCCGTATGCCCTATCACCATCAACAACCGGTTAAAGTTAAAATTAAAATTAAACCTTTTTATTGTACCGAAGATCGTACGTCCCTAAAGCTGTGAGCGAGAGCGAGCACACTAGTATAAATAATAATGTTATGAAATACAGTCCGCTCTATACTGTATAACCATACATATTTAGCATTCCCAATCTCAAGGCTATTCATCCCGTTAAATGGTTAAATAACAGTTGCCGGTGAAAACCGATGTTTATTCATCGAACTTAGTTGCAGTAGAACTGAAACAGACACGACTCCGAATTCTAGTTTAGTGTAAAAAGCGTTACTACTTAAGCTGTTATTTTTATAAATCCATAACTGGTGGTTACCGTTACGGCTCGGTAACCGTTTAAAAATAGCTGACAGTTAAATAACGACCCATCACTATGTACTAGTAATTAAAAATAATCACTCGCTTGAATTCGATGTCTACAGAAAGGAAACCACCACTATAAGTTACATTACAAATGACTCATATCATACGTTTGCACAAAAACGGCTAGTTTAAATTTCTTAGTAAATAGATTAATAAGTTTTCCCTTAAATACAAGTATATCTAGTATAGAATTAAAGTACATAAAAAACGTAGCTAAATATAACGGATATTTGGATTGCTTAGTGGAAAAATTAATTAATAGACACAGAACAAAGAATGCATGACATTCATGAAAGATAAAATAGAAAAACAAATTGTATGCCTACCTTTTGAACCGCGAGATAAATGGAGCTCAAACAATGGCCTGTTATAATACAATGTCGCCTTCCCACGGTAAGAACCGCTGAGTCAGCCGCCGTCTTAACGGAGCCAAGAACTTTGCAGGTTCAAAGTGCAAGTAGAACGGAATATCACTGTGAGAATCTACATCAGCAGATTCCTTGTTATCCAGAGACAATAGTGCTACGCCTGGAGGGAGGACTATAAAGAGGCTAATCACAGAGGTAGAACCGTTCATTCTTGTTCCGAGTTAGTCATTCGCACACCGAGTGCATAGACATTAGATCACATGTAGGTTGATCGTCTTATTTTTAGTATATTATATTATTCATTTTTTGTAACTAAGTAATTAAGTATTGATTGTTCAAAGTATTAAATAAATTGTTTTAAAAATTCAAACGTCTTAACCGTGAAGTTAAGTGGCGCAGTCGTTAGTATTGGTTAGAAAACCGAAAGCATATCGATTTTTAAGCGTATCGACGCCTAATAACCAATTCGAGCCAAGCAGAGCCAAGTTAAAGCAGAAATAGTCGCCAAGCAGAGCCAAATGGAAGCAGAAACCATCGTATTATGGTAAGTTTACTGCTATCCCATTTTACATTTCCAATTTTTTATATGTGTTGTATTGAAACGTTATATGTCTGATTCAGAGGAAGAATCACAAAGTTTATGTAACATAGAGTATAGATTTAGATCAATCAGCATTAGCGACAATAACAGAACAGTAAATCATTCAAATATTAATAAGAGTAGTAATAGTAGCAACATGACAGACCAATTCAAAGAATTTTTCTTAAAAGCTATTCCCGAGTTCGACGGGCAACCAGCCAACGTAGGCAACTTTTTAAAGGCATGTGACTTGGTCATGAATCAGTTCTACGTGCCAAACGAGAATCTGTATATGAATCACTTCTTGCTAAATTATGTTCAAACTAAACTAACGGGAACAGCCCGGCTTATAGTAAATACAAAGATAATTAATACGTGGGCAGACCTGAGAGAGGCCATTGTTCAGAATTTCAGTGACCAAAGAGATGATCATAGTTTATTAGCTGAGATGTTAACCTTGAAACAGCGTAATGCTGAAGACGCACTGTCGTTCGCGAACAGATGCCGTCATATAGAGCAATTGCTCATCTCGAGTTTAATAGCTAACGAGCAAAATGAAGGCGTGCGATTAATTAAGAAATACCAGAATCAAACATTAAAAGCGTTCTTAGGAGGGTTACGCAATCCGTTAGGGCTTGTCCTGCGTAGTCAAGGACCTCGAGCATAGAACAAGCTTTGAAATTCGTATTCGCAGAGGAAAATTTCGATTATAGAGATAAAACAATAAATAAGAATTTCAGTAATAATAATAAATTAGAAGGACAGAACCGTACTTTCTTTCAGAGACAAAATAACCCACCTTTTCAGAATGTACAATTTCAAAGACCTTTCCAAACAAACTTTAGACCATTTCAACAACATAATAATCAAAACAATCACACAAATTCCCAGCCTAGACAAAATCAACAATTTGTACCAAGGCAAAATTTTTCGAGTCAATTTAGGCGACCCAACTTCAATAATCAACCGGGTCGACCCAATGTAAATCATAATGCTAACAGAAATTATCACGAACCAATGGAAGTAGATAGTTCTAACACTAGACTGTCATTACCAAGGAGAGCAGCTCATGTAAATAATATAGAATTTAATGAGAACGAAGTAAATGAAACAAATTACGATTTAAATTATGTAAACGAAGAATTAAATTACGAAAATTCGCCAGCCGAGGAATACGATATCCAACAGCGAAATTTTCCCACTGCAGGGCCCTCAACGAGAGAACCGTGATAGATATAAATAATATGAATACATTATGTAAGTTACCGTATATAGAATTAAACGAAATATCAGGTACATTTTTGTTAGACTCAGGATCTTCAAAAAATCTTTTGAATCCTGCTGTAGCATATTATAAGTTCCCTAAAAACATATTTACGCACGATTTTACCATACGCACCGTGCATGGCATTTCGAAGCATTGTAAGCGTGCACGTATTAAACTTAAATCGATTTCAGAGGAAATACAAGAGTTTTGCCTGTTTAACTTTAACACATTTTTTTCGGGATTGATTGGGATGGAATTTCTGAAACGAAACGAAGCTAAAATAGATTTTAAGGAGCACAAACTGTATATAGGCAAGAATATTATACCAATAAAATTCACAGATCTTAGCGTAAGTCGATCGGGACAAACAGAAACCAACGCAGATGGTTTAGGGCTACCCGAGACTCATTTAAATTTAAACAATATAATAACCCAGCAGTATTTCGTACGTAATGAAGAACTTGAGACAATTAATCACGTACTAAATAATAACCAAGCTTATAATGTAAGAGATAGGCCATTCAGCAGATTAAATAAACAATATGCAGCTGAAACCGGATACAGCCAAAGGCGAAGTCCGTTTGCACCAGTAGTTATACAAAATAACAATTCTAGTAAAACTCATATTAATAATTTAAACACTTACGATACGGGGCGTAATCAAAAACGGATTAATAATGAGAATGTCTTAATTGAACAAATAGATACAGGAGAATTAAATGACGAGGAAAAACAATTGTTATTTAGTTTATTATCAGAATATCAGGACATATTTTTAAATAAAAACAAACCATTGACGCACACAAATGCGATAAAACATAGAATAAGGACAACAGACGACATACCTGTCCATTCTAAATTATATAGATACCCGTACGTACATAGACCGGAAGTAGACAGACAAATAAATGACATGTTAAGACAAAAAATCATTAGGAAAAGCCACAGCCCATATAGCTCACCTATTTGGGTTATATCAAAGAAAATGGACGAGTCAAATAAACAAAGATGGAGAATTGTGGTGGACTATAGGAAACTAAATGAAAAAACAATACCGGACAGACACCCAATTCCCAAAATTGATGAAATACTGGACAAAATTGGGCCAGCCCAATATTTCTCGACGATCGATTTGATCTCTGGGTATCACCGTGAAATGGACCCCAGGGACATAGAAAAAACAGCGTTTACCACCGATACAGGCCATTGGGAGTACACCAGGATGCCGTTCGGGTTATCTGGGGCTCCAGCGACCTTTTCTAGGCTCATGCAAAACGTATTAGAAGGCCTAATTAGACAAACATGCCTTGTATATATGGATGACGTCATAGTTTTCTCCACATCTTTACAGGAACACCTTGAGAAACTAAAACTAGTATTCGATCGTTTCAGGCAAAGCAACTTAAAGATCCAGCTAGATAAAAGCGATTTCCTAAGGAAGGAAGCCGAGCTTTTAGGACACGTGGTCAGCCCAGACGGGATTCGTCCGAATCCAAAGAAACTGGACGCAATAAGGAAATTCCCGATACCTAAAACCCCAAAGGAAATAAAATCATTCCTAGGATTAGTTGGATACTATCGTAAATTCATAGAAAACTTCGCACACGTTACGAAACCACTAACAAAATGTTTAAGGAAAAACTCGAAGATAAACGTGAACGACGAAGAATACATTGCTGCCTTTAACTCATGTAAAGACATATTAATGAATTTACCTGTACTTATATCACCGGATTTTTCTAAAGACTTTATATTAACAACCGACGCTTCAAACGTAGCGATAGCCGGAATATTAAGCCAGGGCGAACCCAATGCGGATCACCCGATAGCTTACGCCAGCCGGACATTAAACGACACCGAATCCAGGTACAGCACAATCGAGAAAGAATTATTAGCCATCGTGTGGGCAACTAACTATTTTAAACCATACTTATACGGAAGGAAATTCACTATATACACGGACCATAAACCTTTAAAATGGTTATTTTCGTTGAAACAACCAAATTCAAAATTGCTCCGTTGGAGATTAAAATTGGAAGAATATGAATTTAAAATTGAATACAAAAAAGGAAAGCTAAACTGCGCAGCAGATGCACTGTCCAGAGTAGAAATAAACCCACTAGACATAGATAATCAGTCAATGGCGAATAATATCGACGAAGAGGAAGAAATCATAGAAATTGACGATGACGACACAGCAAACTCGAATGCGGACTCGTATTCAGCACCAGGCATACCCATACTCGAGGAAGAAATCGTTAACAGCAAGACCAATCAGATAGTTTTTAAAAATACGGATAAACCAGACATATTCTCAGTCAGAAGAGACAAAAGAAATTTCATATATGCAAACTTCAATTTAAATAAACCCGATCAGATAGAGAAATTTATAAAAGAATACTGTTTACCACAAAGGAAATATTATTGCATTTTTGTAAATGAACAAGATTACGAACTAGTAAGTTCGGCAATCAATAAAAACTTTAATAACGTAGAATCACCCAAATTTTATAGATGTCTGGAAATTAGGAATGAAATTAACGAGGACGAATTAACCGATACTATAATAAAATATCACGAGGGGAAGAGTAACCATCGCGGGGCTGATGAGACTTACCTAAGAATGAAGAAAATATACTACTATCCCAACTTAAAGAAACATATAGAGGAATATGTACGAAATTGCGAATTATGCAAAACGTGCAAATACAATAGGAACCCGGTACAAATAGCATTGGAACACACCCCCACAGCATCTAAACCGTTAGAGATATTACACATTGACACATTCCAAATTGAACAAGCTATCTTCCTAACAATTATAGATCCATTTAGTAAATTTGGCCAAGCATTTCCAATAAAAAGTAAAAGTGCTACTGAAATTGCAAAAAACTTGATCAAGTACTTTTCACAGTATGGAGCGTGTAAAATAATAATCGCAGACCCAGGTACAGAGTTTTCAAACCAGGTAATTAAAGAACTATTAGAAACATATCAGATAGAGTTACATATAACAACACCGCAAAACCCAACATCCAATGGACCTATCGAAAGATTTCACAGCACGATTATTGAACATTATCGATTATTCAAAATGAAATTTAAAAATATGAAACCCATAGACTTAATACCATATTGTATATTCGCTTAGAACTCGACAATACACTCACAGACACTAAAACCACCTTTTGATTTAATATTTGGCTACATACCAGAAATGTTTAACTATGACCCGGAAGTCATAATTACACAGGAATACAACGTACAACATAAAGATTTAATGCAAATTATTTACGAGATAGTCAGAAGCAGGATAGAGAATTCAAAAATAAAAACGTTACAACGGACAAATAAAAACACGAACCAACCGTTCAAGGAAGGTGATATTGTCTATAAAAAGATACCACCAGGCTTTCATAAAAAACATAAAAACCCATTTTCAGGACCGTACTCAATAATATCCCTATTAGAACATAACAAAGCTATTTTAATAAATCATAAAAATGACGAACAGACGATAGCACATTTAAGAAATTTACGTATTGCAGGTTCCTTGCCACGGGAATAACAGCCCAAATACAAGATTAGGCACAGCATATACTGAGACTAGCAACTGGAATCTGATACACATACATGACTAGACACAATTACATAGAGACTACAACCAAATAAAAAGACACTACGCCAATACAGTTACCTTCATGACAAAAGATTACCATTCTGAATATCATAATTTCATATTGACATTAAATTTCACCATAGATAATGTAGACGATATATTTTATAGGATTTTTCCAAATAACAATATTATTAATAGACGAAAACGTGGCCTAATAAACGGACTAGGTTCTATATTTAAGTCAATCACGGGGAATCTCGATTCACAAGATGGGGAACGCATTCAACAAGCATTAGAAATCTTAACGACAGATCAAAATAAAATTCAGGAACTTTTTAGGTCTCAAAATTCAATCATGCTCGAGGCCATTGTCGAATTTAATAGAACGATAGTAGGATTGAGTCATAACCAAGGCACGATAGTAAATAGGATAAATGAATTAGGTAATACAGTAGAAAGCCTGCGAAGTGAACAATTAACTCACTATCATCGCATTAAGATCCTAGAGTTACTCATGCAGCTAGGACAATTATTAAACAATATTCAAGAAATAGCACTAACAACAGAAAATGCCATCACTTTTGCAAAATTAGGAATCTTTCACACATCCATACTAAAACCAACATTTATAATAAAATAAATCAATAAAATCCAAAATTATGCAACTAATGCTAAAGTAATAACAACCACTGATCTAAATCTATACGAAAAAGTCTTTAAAATAAAAGCCGTCCAAAACAATTTCAAAATTATATTTCAAATAGAAATACCTCTGGTAGATGAATCAGAATATGATTATTATCAATTATATACATTACCTGTCCCTAGAAAGACACACCTTTTTACCATGATAATTCCTAGAACCAAATACCTTATCCTAAGCAGTAAACAATATGCCTATCGTAATGAAGAATGTCAAAATTTAAAGAACCAGATATATTTTTGCAAAGACGACAATCCAACAACCATGAATGATCAAAACCCATGTGAAATAAAGCTAATAAAATTTCAAAAACCTATTAACAATTGTAATCAAGAATTAGTCAAAATTAATAGAACCACAGTTTCGAGATATGGAACCAGTCAGTATATAGTTATAGCACCCGAAGAAACTAACGCCAGAATAACTTGCAAGGAACAGGAGTGGACCAACATCATCAAGGGTACAAAATTAATCAACCTGCAACCAAATTGCCAATTAACCATAGGCAACAAAATCTACAAGACCGGCCCAGCAACAGCAGAAACGCAACAACTATTCAACCTGCCTACACTAGAAACCCCCATTCCAGAAGATCAACCAAATCCAGGACCAGTACCCGAAATATCATTAGAAAACGTACAGCTACACAACATCAATCAAATCCAACACCAACTTCAAAAAATTAAACAAAATATACCAGGACCTATAACAATACCAATCCATCACCTGAGTATATGGACAATATTACTGTACATAGCTGTCTTAATAACCATCACAACGATAGCAGTCCGAATGGGGTTGAAGAAACGAAGAACCAGCAAAGAAGATAAAGGAACAAAAACAGGAACCACCGAGTCCGGATTTCCGTTGAAAATCCTGAACGAACCATAGCTTCGTCTTTAAAAAGGGGAGAAGATAAATGGAGCTCAAACAATGGCCTGTTATAATACAATGTCGCCTTCCCACGGTAAGAACCGCTGAGTCAGCCGCCGTCTTAACGGAGCCAAGAACTTTGCAGGTTCAAAGTGCAAGTAGAACGGAATATCACTGTGAGAATCTACATCAGCAGATTCCTTGTTATCCAGAGACAATAGTGCCACGCCTGGAGGGAAGACTATAAAGAGGCTAATCACAGAGGTAGAACCGTTCATTCTTGTTCCGAGTTAGTCATTCGCACACCGAGTGCATAGACATTAGATCACATGTAGGTTGATCGTCTTATTTTTAGTATATTATATTATTCATTTTTTGTAACTAAGTAATTAAGTATTGATTGTTCAAAGTATTAAATAAATTGTTTTAAAAATTCAAACGTCTTAACCGTGAAGTTAAGTCGCGTATCACAAAGGGTCTGGAGAGTATTTTTAAGAATGCCGATTTGCAACTAACTTTTTCAATAAAAAGTAATTTAAGAAATTTGTTAGGTAATACTAAAGATAGAGACAAAACCACTGAAATCTCCACAGATATCGTACGGGCTTGTAAGTATAGCCCTTCCTGTACATCGTTTTAAACCAACGTTGTAGCACGTCCAATTTTTTCAGATGAGTCTTGGCAGCACCAGCCAATAATACCATATTTAAAATAAGGAACCACAGGCGAATAGTACAATATCTTAAAATCTTCCAAACTCAGAGAATGTCTCTGAAATACTTAATATTTCCGAGGAGGACTCAAGCCTGTCAGCAGTTTTGTCGATATCAGGTTTCCAACGAATATTGCCGTCAATCGCGATTCCCAAGTATTGCAAAAAGTGAGAAGACTAGATCTGGAGTCCATTAGCTTGTAGTGTCGAAAAAGCTGTCTGACTTCTATTATACACTGAAAATGTCATAAATTTCGTCTCCTTCATGTTCACTGTCAACAATCGGTCATCAAACCAGCAATTAATTTTGTATACCCCCTTCTGCTGTGGTTTTAGGTTTAGCCTACGACGCACTCCTGAATAAAACCACCGTACCATCAGCAAATGAACATTAACATTAAGTCTTTATCATAAATTTATAAATAAAAGCGATTTCACTATGGGATTAAATGTTGTGCAATTTCAAACAATTTTAACTTTTAATCCAATAAGTTAGTCTTTTATTAGTAAATTTTTGTAGGTTTTGTTAGTTACCAAAATAAATCTACGTCACTTAAAAAAATAGCCAAAGTCTGTTTTATTATTAAGCCGTCAAATAACAATATTTAATGATTGAATAATTAATCGATTTTGATGCAACTTAACATGCGATTTTATTTTGTTAATCGCATATGTTCGTTAGTCAGTCCAACGCGGTAGTAATAAATTAAGGCTTTCTTTCTCTTATCTCTCCAAAAGTGGGAAATTTGTCTTTTTAAGAATGCGGTGATCTGTTACATGCACAGCGTGGCATGGTTTATGGGACTGATGGGTTTATGCCTTTTTAATCGGATGGAACGCTCAGGAATTTGACTTCCTTTTTGACAACTGTCAAACAGCTAAGTAAAATTGAATGCAGGTATATAATTATCGTTTTTATTAAATGTTTTTAAATAAAGTAAAATTATACACTTTCTGCAC
The DNA here is from genome assembly GCA_964006375.1 of Tillus elongatus. Taxonomy (NCBI): domain Eukaryota; kingdom Metazoa; phylum Arthropoda; class Insecta; order Coleoptera; family Cleridae; genus Tillus; species Tillus elongatus. The sequence goes on along the minus strand of OZ023269.1, from coordinate 77,865,104 downwards.
CAGGACTTTAATTTTCAGTAACACATTAGAAACGGGATACATTCTAGCAAAACACTAAATATAATCATAAGATTAAAAAATATGCTATACTATGCCACTAACTAGTATTCTATTACATTCTATTAAAATTAATTTGAACGCATAACACTTCTGGTCGAAGAAGATGTTATTAGCAAACTGCTGATACTATAATATTCTATACTTTTGTTTTCGTTTATTTAGCCTATGTCACGACTATGAAAAATCACCTTTCCAATCTAAGAATGTTGTCAAACATTTTTCTAGGAAGGGGAAGATGAGTGAACATTGAAACCTGTGAGGAGCACTCATAAGTACAATTTTGAGAACCCAATTCATCACAATACAATTTTTAGACCTGGCGATCATTAGTTACAGCACCCTGTATAATGCTATACTGATATCTCGTGTAAGTAGAGTAATAGGATCGAAGCAGTCGTTCAACGCAGAAATACTAAAACCGCTGAATAATCATAGTCATCATAATTATTTAGTTTAAGTTGTTTTATTTTATAATGTTAGCTAAGCATATTTGACTTTATATATACACGTAAGATACAATATTATGTTAGAATGTATTACGAGTGTTTCAACATTAAACATCGTGTATTTCTCCTTTGTTTTAAAATTATAATTAAACTTGTTGTAATTTCGAAATAAAGTTTTTTTGTTTTGAAGTGCCAAAAGGGCACTATCCAAACTGGCGCAGTCGTTAGTATAGGTTTAAGTGTATTTTTGACAAAAATCGCAAAGGTACACGTCGATTTTTATCGTTAAAAACCTGCAACCTACAAAATTTAACATCGTCAACGAGGAAGGACATCATCGCCAACCTCAACATCAGAAGCCACCTCTAGCAGAAGACAACACAGCCACAAAAGGAAGGACATCATCGCCAACCTCGAAGGGCCAAGTCAAGTATAGATAGAAGTGACCAAAGATCGTCAGCGAAGAAGGACAACATTGCCGACGTCATAATTAAGCGAATGGAAAATTTATTCTGAGTAATTTTCATTATCCTATATATATTTATCCCATAAATTTTATAATTGTGTATGTCTGACTCAGATAAAAATTTTAAGCACATTTCTAGACAAAATATTATTAAACCAGCCAAATTAGTGTTAAATTTAGAAAATAATTTTACGTTAGAAAATACAAATATTAAAATGACTGAACAAAACGTTGCTGCACAAACCAAAATTGAATCTTATCATATTAATGCAATTCCCAGTTATGACGGGGATCAAGCCACTTTGGCATTATTTATTGGAGCTTGTAAAAATTTCTTATCATCTTTTGTTGATACACAAAATTTAAATAATGACCGCAATAATTGGATACTTAGAATAATAGTTAATAAACTAGAGGGAAGAGCAAAATCTTTAATAGCTAGTAGAGAAGATGCCACAAATTGGCCCCGAATAAAACTTCTCTTAAAACAATATTTTTCAGACCAGAGAGATGAAGATTGTTTAGCTAGAGACTTAATGTTACTTAAACCTAATCAAAATGAAACGCCATATCAATTTGGTATGCGGATACAAGATGCTAGAAGTTTGCTACAAAGTAAATTAAGATTAACTATAGATGATAACAATATTCGTTTAGTAAAAAATGAAGTTTATGACAAAATGGCCTTGCAGACCTTTTTACACGGACTGCACGGACAATTAGGACTTGCAATTAGATTACAAAAACCGATACATTTGGAGCAAGCTATGGCATTAGTCGTAGAGGAAGAAAATTTCCAATATGGCGAAAAACAAATGAAATATATGCATACTAATACACCTAATAAAAACAGTAATAGTAACAATTCCCAAAATAAACCATTCCAAAATAGTTTTACTTCTCAAAATCTAGGTAATTTTCATAAACCATTTTCTAGTAATCAACCATTTAATCAAAGACCATCTAATTCACAATTTTCGAGAAATGATTTTCCACAACTAAATCCTTTTGAGAGAAAACAAAACATTCAACAACAGAGACCTCATTATCAACCTGCTTCACAAAATTTCGCAAGAAATTCTAATAGAAATGTTTTCCGGACCAACCCTAATTTTGTTCCGACTTACAAGCCTACCCCTATGGAAACGTCGACCAGAAATCATAGACCGTCAAATACCATACCTAATACACAAAACAGACGATATACGAGTGAGGAACTTTATCATCACGAAGTACAATCTGACAGACCTATACAAAACAATGACTACAACGGCACAAATTTTAGTCAAGGAAATTATGAATATAATGAAACAAATTCTGAATATTATAAACCGGATAACTTTTGAGAACCTTACCCTGAAAATTATTATGAACCTAGAGATAATTTTAATGATTATACCGAACATGAAGAAAATTTTCATTCGAGCCTGAATTTAGATCAGAACAGATAATACAGGTTAATTTAGATAATTGCCCAAAACTACCCTACGTAATCGTGCCTGGTATAAATTTAAAATTCATGTTGGATAGTGGTAGTACGAAATCTTAATTGTGTCCATCTTTAGCTTACACTTATTACAAAAATTTTATAGAAAATGAATATTTTCAAATCAAATCCGTCCATCAGACAAGTACACATAACGAAATTGCAACAATTCCCTTACCATTAATGTTCAATACAGGAAAAACAAAATATAAATTTTATATTTTTAATATTAGTAACCAATATCATGGTCTGATTGGCTCTGACTTATTACAAAGGTTAGGAGCCAGAATAGATTTTAAAAATAGAAAATTAGTTACAGATAAAGCAGTAATTCCACTTTATTTGCCGTGGGAACAATAGAATACTAATAAAAGAACTTATCAAAATTTTAAAATTGAAATAGAAGCAAGAACAGAAAAAATTATTAAAATTCCAGTTTCTTGTTCCACAAATACAGGCGTTTTATCGAAATTAACATTGCGACCTGGAGTAGAAATACCAGAGTCATTAGTTAACGTAGATCATGGTTTTTCATATGTGAGTGTCTTGAATAGTACAGATAAACATGTACAAGTAATATTAAACTCGCCATTGAAACTTGACCCAATTACGGAAACAGAATTAAATTTCACTGAACACATTGACGAACACATGGACGTAGATTTCTCAGGGATAGAATTAGAATATCTTCAAAATCAAAATTTAAAAAAACTTAGACTTGATCATTTAAATATTGAAGAAAAAACCGCAATTGAAGCTTTATGTAGGGAATATAAAGATATATTTTATTGTGAAGGAGTCCCTCTCACATTTTCACATCAAATAAAACATCATATTAGATTATCTGACCCAGACCCAGTTTATGTAAGACCGTATCGCTTACCCCATGTTCAACAACAAGAAGTTAAACGACAAGTAGACGACTTACTAAAACAAGGTATAATTCGACCATCCTGTTCCCCATGGTCCAGCCCTGTATTAGTGATTCCAAAAAAAAAAAAGGACAGCAGTGGTAAACAGAAATTTCGTATGGTAATAGATTATCGTAAATTAAATGCCAAAACTATCCTGGAAAAATATCCTCTTCCTAATATTTCCGACATCTTAGACAAACTTGGACGAAGCCAATATTACACCACTCTTGACTTAGCTTCTGGTTACCATCAAATTGAAATGGCACCAGAAGATATTGAAAAAACTGCCTTCTCCACGCAGGTCGGCCATTTTGTGTATATGCGCCTACCTTTTGGAGTAATCAATGGGCCACCCTGTTTTGAGCGCCTAATGCAAAATATTCTGAGGGGTATACAAAACGAAAAATGTTTTTCCTATCTAGATGACATCATAGTTTTTTCTACTTCCCTTTAGGAACATATTGAAAGACTAAAAGACGTATTTGAAAGATTAAGACAGGCCAACCTAAAAATTCAGCTCGATAAAAGCGAATTTCTAAAGAAGGAAGTAATGTATCTTGGGCATATAATCACAGATCGGGGGGTGAAACCTAATCCAGATAAGATTAAGGCCATAAAACAGTATCCACTTCCCAAGACCCGTAAATAAATCAAAGGCTTTTTAGGTCTTGTAGGGTATTATCGAAAATTTATACGCGATTTTGGAAAATTGACTAAACCACTAACTAAATGCCTTAAGAAAAATGCTAATATAAGTCATGACAAAGATTTCCTTGAGTCTTTTGAAACTTGTAAAAACATTTTGATGAATGACCCTATTTTACAATATCCCGACTTTACAAAACCTTTTATTTTAACGACAGACGCTTCAAATGTAGCTTTAGGGGCAGTGTTATCGCAAGGACCTTTAGGTAGTGATAAACCAATAAGTTACGCACCCTAAATAATAGTGAACAAAAATATTCAACTATAGAAAAAGAGCTTTTAGCTATAGTTTGGGCGACTAAATATTTTAGGCCATATTTATACGGACGTAAATTTTACATTTACACCGATCATAGACCATTAGTTTGGTTAATGAAATTAAAAGAACCAAATTCAAAATTAACTAGGTGGAGACTAAAATTGGAAGAGTACGACTATGAAATTATATATAAAAAAGGAAAATATAATACAAACGCTGATGCATTATCTCGCATACAGGTAAATGCTCTAGATGATGAGATTTCATCTACGTTTAATAATGTAGACAGTAATGAGAGACGTTTACAGGACTTTGACCGTGAACTAAATACACCTCCTTTAAGTATGATACGTTACGCTAACAACGTTAGCGTCATCAGATGGATGAATAAACTCATCATTATCTATCTCTGTGATGGCGCTAACTTTGTTAGCGAAACGATCGTCAGGTATCAAAAAAATTGTGATGAATTGGGTTCTCCAAATTATACTTATAAGATGCTTTTACCCTGCTCAAACACAGTCTTATGACATTGGTAGCTATTATTTTGGAGTATGCGAAATTGAAACAAAACCAAAAACCTAAGCACAGCGATACTGAAACCGCAAACCAGACTAGTTTCTAGATCTGTCAATTAGTTTTAAAAAAATAGTCGCGATTATATAATCGAAATCTGTAACTTAAAAGATTTACTATAAACATCTAACAGCAGGTCACCGTCAATTTAACTTGTAAAAAAATTACTCGTGATATATTTTAGAGGATACTGAGGAAAAATGAAAGAATACCTCGAATTATTTGTTGCAGTAAGAGATAAATATCTTTTGATTAATTTTTAACCAGACGGTAAAATTAAAAAGAAGACTTTTTGTTTAAATTTTAAGTTCGGCAACGACCATACCACAATGATTACCACCTGCACCAGTCTTGGCTGATCAACGAAATTAGGAGACGTCGGGCATGGTCAGTATTTAGTTAGGTGATCTCCTGGAACACGGCGTGGTGTTGCCACATTTTTATGCGAAAGGCAACGGTAAACCACATCATTTCACCGTTTCCCAAACAGCAACCATTACAGACAACGAGGCAACATCGCCTTAAGACTGTGACGATGATTTCAACTTTAACTAGTTACATCAGTGCAATATCTTAAGGTGTAATAAACCCAAGGAAGAATAATTAAGAAGAATTATTATAATAGTGTATTGACGTTATGAAGCGTGAAGCTAAATACACTTGGAGAATCCAAGTCACCACAATACACCTTTTTAAAGACCTGACGATCGTTTCACTAACAAAGTTAGCGTCATCAGAGTATGAAAAATTTTGAAGTTAGCGTCATCAGAGGATGAAAAATTCTAGAGTTAGCGTCATCAGAGGATGACAAATTTTAAAAAGATGTGGTGAGGTGATTTGGGTTCCCCAAGTGTACTTATCAGCGCTCATCACAGCTTCCAATCTCCACTACTTAGTAAGGGTGAAGCTTTAATATATTTCTAATCTTTCGTAATATATTTGCTTCGATAAATGCGCTTACCATATGTAGTAGTTTTAAAATAACCCCAGTATATTTACTCTTACTTGCATACACTACTCAACACTAAAAGCGTCGCTCGCAAAAATTTTTCCCTTGTTAAATTTGATGTACATTCGATTGCCGCGATCAAATTGAACTTTTTAAAAGCGTTTGCAAGCGTGATACTTACACTATTAGCCCGTCTTTTGTTAAAATATCATCTAAATCATATACATTTTATACAGGGTGTTGAAAAAACATTGAAAATTTTCTATACCATGAAGAAGCTCCGGTTTAAAAAACAAATTTTACTAAATATATTTTGAAATAGGACCCAAGCTACAGGGCGATGTGTGAATTTTCCGTTTATCCTTTTTATTTACAGGATGATTACAACAAAAATAGTTTTTTTCTGTTTTCTGGTATTCCTTTTTTACTTGTCAACCGATTTTTGTAATGGGGGGCTCATATTGAAGGCAAAGCTTCAGACAGGAACGTTCAGTTAACAAAATCGACGTAAAATGAACGATCAATATACAGCGCGGCATCAAAGTGATCTAAATCCTAATCGTTTTAAAAACTTCGTTTGACCGCAGTTTCCTGGAAATCAATCTGCTTGTGAAAAAACCATTAATTCTGGGCACTCAAAATTGTTTCTCGTCTGCATAGCTCAAAAATAATCGTTAAAAGAACTCGATTACAAACTGCTTGTTTCCAAAGGAGATTTATACAAGCTCTCATCTGAAAATGCTCGTAGCTAAGATAACGAAAAACATTACCTTACCTCCTGTAAATAAAAAGGATAAAGGAAAACTCAAACACCACCCCGTAGCTTGGGTCCTATTTCAACATGCTTTTGGTTGAAATATAAGAAATAAAATTTGTTTTTGAGACGGGAGATTTTTGATGGAAAAAAAATGTTTAATGTTTTATTCAACACCCTGTATAAAATTTATATGAATTAACCGATATTTTACAAAACGACGGGCTAATATTAAAAAGATCACGCTTGCAAACGCTTTTACCAGAGTTCAATTTGATGGGGCAATTAAATGTTGCATCAAATTTTAAAAAGGTAACATTTTTGCGAGCGCCGCTTTGAGTGTTGAGAAATGTATTTTATAAGCAAATTAATACATAGATACCTACTTCGAAATGTAGTAAACTGTTCATTATTCCTCTATTAGCCTTATTCACATACACAAACAATTTTTAGATCTGATCTGTTTACTATTATGTCTAACTCACAAGCAGAGCAATGGCTATAGGAGAAAAAGTTGTGCTTGTGCGGTGTTATACATAGTACAAGAAGAGTTCCTATTTAGTAGACTTCCACACAAAAAGTGCCTCCGCAGAACGAGTGGCTGCCTCAAGCATCATTATGGGAGATCAATTTATTGCTATTTGTTTTATAAATGACCATGTGTATAGTATTTTGGCGTGAATCATCAATATCTGCTAACAAATCTGCAACGACCCGTTACAGATAGTGAAACCCCATATAAGCTGGTGTGTTTTTGAGGGTACCCATAAATATGGTATGTGTGTGTGCCGGTAATAGGTGTATGTGAGTGTGTAAACGCGTGTGTGGGCGCATTTTATCGCTAATTTTAATTTACAAACTATGTCAATAATATTTTTTTCTATTACTCACTTGTGTGCAAATTAATTACCAAGTGAGTTTTCCCCTTACACATAACTTTGCTAGTTACCAAAACTTACCTGTAAATTTTGGTCTAAGGTACTGATATTATTGTCTTCTTGGTTGAGTTGGGTGGCATACACATTTAATTTATGTTTATCTACAGTAATTCCTGCCGATGGTGTACGACTGTTTTGGCCTCTGGAGCTGTTTACATGAACCAGTACAGGATGATTAGATACTTTATCAATTTCATCTAAATCATCATCGGATTTACTAATCCTGCAATCAAAAGCCGTTTCATATACGTGTCTTTGACGAGTCATGTCATCAGTTATGCCATCATCGATAGTCAGACAAGAACAAGGCGAAATGGTTCTGGCTGGAGACATATCATATACATCTTCTACATCTCTGCAGGTGCTGCCTTGTGTTTCAGAGGCTAAAGATCTGTTATGTTTTAAATAGCTTTGCGATCTTGTCTGTATTGGTTCCAATAAGCTTGGATTATCTATACTTGTATCCTTTTTATGTTTTCTACGTGATACATATTTTTGATTATACGAACTTGCATGTTTAGGAAACTTATTATGTTCCGGCTTTTCTATAATCTGCTTTAAAGCAAAAGATAGAGATGTAAGTGTTTCTTGGCATGTATTCTTGTAAATATCTGAATAGTAATAAGGGGATGGATGCCTTTTAACCTCAATGTTATTAGGGGACTGGGCATGTATACAAGGGGAAGTTTCCTCAACAATACTATCTGGTGAGTCGAGTTTTGCTGGTTTCGTGGTTGATATATAATATCCAAAAAAATGTTCATCTGAAGACTCTTCTGAAGAAGAATCTGTAACAAAAATGACGCATAAATTTTACTACTTTAGCATAACTACAATATAAGAAAAAATTATAGTCAATTCTTTAAGAATAACAAATAAGTTTCAACAATCACTGATTATAATCCCTTTTTTAATGGATGGTCAAAATTTACAAAGTATATTTTTTAAGCTTACATCTATTATAGATACCTAATTTATCTTAATTTACTACACCGACCTTCGTCACAACGCGGCGTGAGGAAGTTTTAGATCTAACAGTTTCCGCCCAGTTTCTGGGTGACTTTGTTAATAACTTGGCTGTGCCTGGCGAAGTGAGTAGCTCAGACCACAGATACACCCGGTTTAAAATTGCCACAGTCGAAAGACAAACGGTATGGTACCGGAATCCTCGCAAGACGGACTGGGAAGTCTACAGGGCAGACCTAACTGCGGAGGATTAAGAGTACCATATACAATTCGATAGACCCTGAGATCGCGGCAGGCCAGGTGCGAGACGCAATCACCTCGGCCTATAACGACAACTGCCCCTTGAAAATGAGGAACGTCCCTTGGTGGAACGATGACTTTAGGCAGAGGAGGACGCAGGTTCGTAAGCTGTTCAACGCGGTCAAAAGGTTGGGCGCATGGGATGAATATAGACATGCCCTAACGAGCTATAATAAAAGACTCAGAGACTCCAGGAAGGAGTCGTGAAGGGGACTGGAAGGAAGTGGAGAACACATCCGAGAGTGCTCGACTACACAATATCCTGTCCAGGTGCACTCAGACTAACATAGGCTCCCTTACAACATTTGCGGGAGGCTTTGCAAGCTCGGGGGAGGAAACTATGAAAGTTTTACTACAGACGCACTTCCCCGGCTGCAAAATAATACATCAATCTCCTCCGGACTGGGAACATTCAGAAATACAGGCGGCGTACAGGCGGGCATCTAGACTATACTGGACAGTTCCTAAAGAGGTGGTTACTTGGGCCAAAATAAAATGGGCCATTAACAGCTTCAAGTCATTTGAATCCCCGGGCTTTGATGGAATAATGCCCATCATGCTCCAACAGGTGGCGCCGGCGCTTATAAGGGCCAGCCTGGCTATGGGGTATATTCAAAGGGCATGGAGACTGGCCAGGGTTGTATTCATTCCTAAACCTGGGCGTCCAACAGACCAGGCAAAGTTCCCGAGGCCAGTAAGTCTCATGTCCTTCTTGCTAAAAAACAAGGTAAAACTGCTCGACCGGTACATTAAGGGCGGTGTACTGGAAGCACATCCTGTACACTGCACACAATACGCATAACGAGCAGGAGTCTCAACAGAAACAGCACAGTACCAACTGGTGCTGAAAGTGGAGAATACCCTGGAGAACAGGTAGATAGCGCTGAAGGCCTTCCGAGACATAGAGGGGGCCTTCAGCAACACCTCATGCGGGTCGGTACTGGCAGCTTTCAGGGAGCGGGGAATGGAGGAGACCTGTTGCAGGTGGATCGGTTCCGTGCTGAAGGACTGGGCAGTATATACCTCACTCGCGAGGGGGGGGGGGGGTCCTGCTAGCGAGGGTTGCGGCGCGGTGCCCGCAGGTGAGCGTTTTGTCTCCCCTGCTCTGGTGCCTAGTCGTGGACGGTCTGCTAAGGAGGCTCTCAGGAAGGGGGTACAAGGTACAAGGCTATGCGGATGACATTGTCATCATAGTGCGAGGAAAGGTTACACAGTCAGTGTGGGAGCGCATGCAGACAGCACTGAAAGTGGTGGAAAGGTGGACGGTTAGCCAAAGGCTCGGGGTGATCCCCGAGAAAGCTACTGTCATACCATTTACGAGGAGGAGGAAGTGAAAGGGCCACAGAACTCTTACTCTATATGGTAGAAACATCCCGATGGCCAGGGAGGTAAAAAACCTCGAATGGCCACGTTGAAAAAATACTGCGCAAGGCAGTTATGACCGTAGCCGTCACTAGGCGGCTATATGGAAAAACGTGGGGACTAAGACCTAGTATAGCCCATTGGCTGTACACGAGGGTGCTCAGACCACCGTTAACATACGCGGCACTGGTGTGGTGGCCTAAGGTGACACACTCCAGTGCCAAACTAAAACTGGGCAAGATCCAAAGGATGGTTTACCTCGGCATCACAGGGGCCATGACCTCAACCCCAACAGCCACCATGGAGGTGTTGCTGGATCTACCCCCCCCCCCCACACACACACACACACACACACTTAGTGACTATGGGGGAGGCTAGCATAGGACTATACAGACTAGCCTACAATGATATATTGAAGGCCAACCCAGGCTGCAGGGCCACTGCACGATACAGGGGATCGTGAAGGAGCCCATGCTTAAAATGAGATCAGACTTCGCGAGCCCGCGAATCTGTAGGGAACATACGCTTACAGTGGTAATTCCCGACCGCGAGGCATGGCACACCGGGCCTACAACAGGACGTGCTCGTCTGATTCACGGACGGATCCGACGGGGAGTGTGGGACGGGGGCAGGCGTTTATTTGGAAGCACCGAGGGTAAGTCACAGTATTTATCTCGGGGCTCATGCAACGGTCTTTCAGGCTGAAATGTACGCAATCTTGCACTGCGTGCGAGAGAGCAAGAGGAAGGGCTACACCAACAAGCGGATCCTCATAGTCACAGGCAGCCCTTATGGCCCTAAGTAGCCCACGGGGCAATTCCTGGCTGGTTAGTGAATGCCTACACGAGACGAGCGACCTGGTTGGGCAGAATGAGGTCACCTTCATCTGGGTGCCGGGTCACTCGGGGGTCAAAGGTAATGAAGAAGCCGGCAGTCTCGCGAAGAGAGGATTAACAGACCCATTTATGGGACCAGAACAGATTCTGGGCGTGACAAAAAGCACAGCAAGGGGAGCCATTAAGTCCTGGGTCAGAAACGAACACAAGGTGTACTGGGGACACTGTCCAGGGCTCAGACATGGGAAGTCAGTAATTGACGAACCCAGTTCAAAGAGAGCTGTGGAGCTGCTAAATATTAGCAGAGGGCAGCTCAGAAACATAACAGGTCTCTTGACGGGACACATGGCCGTCAAGAAACACCTGCATAAAATGGGGGGGGGGGTCGAGGGGACCTGGTATGCAGACTCTGCGGCGAGGGGGAGGAATCAGTCCAGCACATCTTGTGCGAGTGTAAAGCTCTGGACCGCAAAAGACAACTGATGTACGGACAGCCTAGACCGGAGACAGAGAAACGTAAAACTTCACCCTACCAATTGATGTGCTGACTAGTTCAAGACACAATGATTTTCGAATAGGTGGAGTAGAAAAGACAAACGGCATGCACAATAAGCCAAAGGCTGCGGTGCTATCGGGGCGGCAAAGACGTGGACGAGTCCTAAGGGGAAAAAACTACACCAAACAATATACATATATACTGACATTCTAAAAAGTCCAAACACCCTGTAAGACTCGACCAATTGCAATGAATTTTTTTATACTACTCTGTTTTGCCTCTGATAATAAATGTTAATAGTATGGACAACAAATTTTAACAGATGCTCACTTTATTAATTTTGAGTCATCAAAAAATTACCTCCCTAAGAGTCGCAATGGCAACGATATATCTTAGAATACGCACTTTTGGGCTACGTTCGTATAGGTCATTTGTATGTCTCCCACTGACACCTCGAAATCGTGGTGTTACGGCAGATCAAATTGGGATAATGAATGGAAAAGTGTTATGTTTTCTGACGAGTCCCGATTCTGTCTGTGGGTTCACGATGGTCGCAGAAGAGTAAGACAATCACGTGGAGAACGCAGAAATTTAAAATTTGCTGGACATACGGCCCTTATACGGGGGGTGATGGTATGGGGTGCGATAACACACGATAGCCGGTCACCTATAGCTCGTATTGACAAAAATTTGAATCCAAATGATTACATATGAAACGTAATGCAGCCCGTTGCACTACCATACCTACAAGGGTTTATTCAACCCATTTTCCAATAAGACAACGCACGACCTTATACAGCAAGGATTATCGCAAGGTTCCTATAAAAAACGTGATCCTGCTTCCATGGCCTGTCCCTCCCCAGGCTTATTACCAATAGAACCTTGATTATTAAACAATTTTGTTAGTTTTTAATATATTAGTTTGGAAATATAACCATTTTTTAAGTTTGATTACACACACATTATGTATAAATATTATTAAAATTGTTTAACTGAGGATTTTCCTGAAAGTCAGTATATTTTTGTATGTGGAGGTGTCCTATTGATTCTTCCACAAGCCATCGCTTGATAACTATTTAAGATAGAAAAGATAAAAGATAAGACATTGTAAAAGGCAACTAAATATCTCGCCTCAAATGACGTAACAAACTCTACAGTCCAATTTCCGGTTTCACCGATGGTGGAGAATATATATATATATATATATATATATATATATATATATATATATATATATATATATATATATATACTTGATGATTATAAATAGGATAGTATACTTTTTTACACAGCATTTTATAGTATATACAGTTTTGCGTTAAAAACTTAAAAATGTAAAGTAAAAAAGTTATAAATTAAAAGTTATCCAGCAATATATTTCTTTGTCCCGTTTATCATCCAACACGCAACTATTTATTAACAATTTGACATGAAAAATGAAAACTTAGTAGAAGGAAGCAACTGAGTGTGTTACTTTAAATGAGGTGGCAGCATCTTCTATGCAACTTTAGGTTTTCCCGGATAAAGAGGTCAATTTTTTTAAATGCAATGGTACATTTTTTGTTCCAATGTTTAGTAGTTCATTCAGCTATGTTGCAATTTTAGTGGCTCAGTGATATGAACGTGGACTTCTGAAGACAAGGGCTGTTGGTTCTATCGCCAATAGAAGCGCCAATCACTTTTTAGCACATGTAAAATTAACATCAACCGAGGTTGTGGCATTGTACGCAAGTTAAATTTGTTTTGTTGTTTGGAGGGTAAGATCGTCGGTCCCGTTTATAATGCGATGCTAGGCACGTTAAATAGTCCTACCTTACTAAAAGAAATTAAGTTTCGGTACAATTTCCGGGATGGTGAAGTGAAACTATTCCCCACCGTCGAAGATTGGTCATAGCCGGGGAGATAGATAAAGAAACAAAATACAAAAAAATACTGTTCTGTGTTTAAAGATATTAGACGAATATAGAAAAAACTCGGGACGCAGCAAGTGCGTTATGGTAGTGAGTTTTTATTAAATGCTTCAAATTTAAATAACTCAATTTTCTATAAACTTAGAGAGTTTAATTTCAATACGTAGTAAGGTTTTTCCTAAGGCAAGATATCCACAAAATTTCATTAAAATAACTTTGTAATTTTCGGAGAAAAAAATTTTTTTCGAAAGAAAATTTAAAATTTGAATAACTCAATTTTCTCTAAACTTAGAAAGTTGAATTTTGGTACGTTGTAAGGTTGAGGCAACATATATAGTAAATTTCATTAAAACAGCTTTGTTACTTTCGGAGAAAAAAATTTTTTCGAAAGAAAACTCAAAATTTTTCCGGAAAACCCCGTCTGATTTTTTCTGGATAACAAACTCATCCAAGCTATTAATAAAAGACAGGCACTTGCCAAGTTTCATCGAAATCGGTTAATTATTTTTTGAGTTATCATATATATATATATATATATATATATATATATATATATATATATATATATATATATATATATATATATATATATATATATATATATATATATATATATATATATATATATATATATATATATATATATATATATATATATATATATATATAAACATATAAAAATTAAACCTATTTACAAATGAACTTTAATAAGATATTATGCTGTGACAATACCTCTCTCAAGCACCCTAAAATATAATCAAAATGTGCACAGTTATATATGTTTTATTTCTTTTTCCCTTGTCTTAATACACTACATATTTTATGACAATCGATTTAATTTACTTATTTGATTTCATAAATAGTCGGTTAATAGTGACTTGGAATGAAGTAGACACCACATCTTGAAACATATGAAGAGAATATGAGTAAATCAACAGCAACTGGGAATGAATTCGGTCAGTCCCCCAGCCACGTGGTTAAAAAACACTGGCTGTATGAGTGGTTACAACTCTACCTCTAAATAAAAGGACTGTAACAGCGGCAGAAGCAGAACCAATGGAAGCTGTGTGTATTCGGAAAGAAACTATTGACTATTAATAACAACAATTGACTAAGAAGTTGTACGGAAAAAAATAATTATACTACAGAGGTGATAAATGATAATAAATTACAATAGGGTTATATATAATCGTAAATGCTTCCAATGATTAACAATCAGTGAATTCAGTATTATTGACATTTCTCTGAAACTTAAAAATAAATTTCATGAGTCAATGACAATAATAGAAGCATTGACTAACCAACAGCAACCACATACTTATGATTTAAACATAAATGTTTCAAATTTGAATAGCTCAATTTTCTGTAACCCTAGAAAGCTGAATTTTGGCACATAGTTAGGTATTTCCCAAAGCAATATGTAGACCAAATTTTATCGAAATTTTCGGAAAAAAAAATTTTTTTTGAAAGAAAACTCAAAATTTTCCCGGAAAACCCTGTCCGATTTTCCTGGCCAACGAACTCATCCAAGCCATTAACAAAAGAAAGGCACTTGCCGAGTTTCATCTAAATCGGTTAATTATTTTTTGAGTTATCAGACGGATACATATATATATATATATATATATATATATATATATATATATATATATATATATATATATATATATATATATATATATATAAACATATAAACATTCAAACTGACCCCGTTCTAGGGGTCCTAATTCGCGCTCATTTGAAAGAATTTTTGCAAAGTCTCACCATCGATACCTCTCTATTAGTGAATTTTTTTAATAAAAATTCACTAATACATTTACAAGTTACCCACTAACAACGGTAACTTACAAATACTTACCACAAGCTGCCTAAGTTATTACAAAACAAGATATGCTTGTAAAATTCCTGAATGAAGTTTTCTTACTGCGATCGAATACAATAGCTCCCTATTAAAACAAAAGGTCGTATCTGCAGAATGCTACGTTTAGAGTTATTAAAGGCTTTGTGAAATAGCAAACGCCGTCAATATAAGTAATATATAATTTATTTCTTTATATTACCATTGTATTAAATTAAACAACACCAATAAGTTGAAACGGCAAAATAATGTTTCTATCCTAGCTTCTAAGTAAATTTAAAATTTGTAAAATACGATCTTTGGACTTAGCAGCTTACTGATGTTTGCAAATGTAACGACTAAGTCAAAGTGGTATCTGCAATATCATTTCTCTTTTGCATATTTTTATCCAACCCAATACCCTGTATTATAACCGTTCAGGCCTTCAAGTTGGTTTCAAAAATGAATGCATAGTCATCCTGCTTTTCTCCGATAGGCTAAGTTCTTACTGACAAGTCACTGAAAATGAAATAAACATCGTTATTTCGGCGGAGAGACTGGCTTATAATCAAAATTTATAAAAATGCATGAATCAAGGACCATGGAACACGTGTACCAAATCAACTATCCCCGGCTGAATTATAACTGTCTACTCATAGTCTTAAAGTTTACTAATTGTTCATGTCACCGTCTACTGTATTTTCGCTTGAAACAGGCAGTTTTTCCCATAATTTCATTCGATTTTTGGGAACAATATCTCGTAGTTTATGTAGTAAGCCATTCTTTCTCTCGGCTATAACTTCTGTTGATTGGCTGCGACTTGTTGATGACGGTTGGCCTTATTTGAAGTAACTTGCCTTTAAAAAACTTAATTGCATCAGATTCTCTAAAATTGGTCTTATGTTCTAGATTTTTGCTTGCTTTGGTGAAATTCGCCTGCACCACATCAAATAAATAAATTATATGTGCTTGTAGACCGAGTTTATACTTTGACGAAAAGTCTTGGTAATTATAAAAATCATTCATTCTCATATTTATGACTTTGACACGAGAGTTGTTACTAATTTGCACATTTTTAATGAAATCAGCGAAATCTAAAAGTTTGCTTTTCTTTTTTAACGACTGTTTCACCTGATCGTGAAATGAATCTGCCGACATGAAGGTGTGGCCGGGTTTAAAATATTTAATCTAGAGGGAGTCTAAAGAAACTTTTTCGCTGTTTACTATATAAACATCTCTAGAGAGTAATTCTTCATTCATTGTTCGGTTTCTTTGGCTGCGGTTTAGGTTAACCATTCGCACAATTAATGTCACTTGAGTTATTTATGTCGCCGTTAATTAATATATACCTTCATTGAGTGTAGCAAACTGTGTGTCAGATTACTTACAACATATATTACTATCTATTATTTCCATCATTATTATTTTTTTCTTATCATTTTTATTGAGGGATATCAGACAGGGAACACACATCTTTATGCCCTAGGGCCTGTCAGAGCAACTTATTTAACACAACACAGGAGGACCACGGTAAGTAAAGGTATTACACTAGGACAAACATCAGGTGACTTATACATCTATACATATAGTGAACTTAAATTACTTTGATTATATTGTTTATAATTGATTGCTTGTTGATGCCTCATTTTCGTGTCTTTTTTTTCAATGTACAGAGATATACAAAATCACTCACACAAGCACCCACACATACATACATCTGTACCCACTCCTCATACACACACCTACCCCTAAAACTAAATATTCATTACGTATATTTATATCTGTATTTTTAGTGATTTAACATGGTTGGTAATTAATGTATATATTAGAATGTTTTTTGATTCTAGTAGTTGCGGCAAATTAAATGGCATTTTTACGCTTCTTAGCCCAAAAACATTGTCTGCAAATGTTGTTATATTCACTGCGAAAAAATTGCAATTCAGCAGGGTGTGCTCTGAGTCACCCAATTCACCACATCCCCAGAGCGGACTTAATTTAAATAAATGTTTTGGTTCAAGTGCATGATTAAACCTAAGTCTACATATAATTTAAATTTCTTGCTTACTAAGGCTGCTTTTGGTGAGCCATGGTTTTTAGATATTGTAGGTTGTATACTCCTATAATATGAGCCATTCTTATCTTTAATAAATCGATCGTGCCATTCTTTTTGGTGCAGTGTTGTCCATAGGAGTATACATCCTTGTAATAATATTTGTAGCCCATCATAACGCCGCTATTTAGTGCTTCTTTTGGCTGTTTGTTGGCAATCTCGTTGCCTGTGGATTTCACAGTGTCCCTTAACCCAAATCAAAGTTACTTTTTTGTTTTGTTTCTGTGAAGTATTAACCATCCGTGTGTAAATCTCGTGCATATAGTTACACTGTGAAGTCACATTTAACTTGTCTAGCTTTTCAAGTGTACTTTTACTATCTGATACTATTACAAAGTTGGTGTGGTCTATGGTCTTAGCAATATCTAATGCTTCTATTATAGCTATGAACTCTGCAGTACAGCTAGGAAACAATTTTTTTACTTGCATCTTTTTACTAAGATTTTTTTGTAGGTCCCATATGGCCAATGCTACTTTGTTATCCAATTTGGAGGCGTCTGTAAACAGGATGTAATTGTCTAGTACCATATTTTCCAAATCAAAATTAAATAGTCTGTTTTTCATTTCTGTCGGAAATATTCAGTAGTCCGTCAGGAATTTAATGGGTGTGTCTGGTATTTTCTCTGGTAGTCTATAAATGATGTTGTATTTGCCAACTCATATGTCATCTTGCAGCTTTATTGGTATCTCTCGGTATTCTTCTACTAATGCTAGAGCTTTCTTATTTTTCCAGTATGGATGCGTAAGATCGAGAACATTTGGATCGCATATTTGGTTAATGAGACTGCTTTGTTTGGCATATATTTTCATTTAAAACCTGGTGGACAGCATTGGCCTTCGAATGTTGATTGGCGATTCGGAACACTCGGCTAACAGGCTACAAATTGGTGTGCTGTTTAGGACGCCTATGCAAGTTCTCAAGCATTTGTTCTGGATAACTTCGAACTTGTTAAGATGAGTTTTTGCTGCTTGGTTATACAAAATGGATCCATAATCTATTATTGATCTGATGAACGATCTATATATTATTAATGCGATATCTGGATCTGCGCCTCAGGGTTTTCCAGCTAGTACCCTTAATATGTCTATCCCCTTTTCGGTTCTTGCTATAATAGTGCTTATGTGATCTTGCCACAGGAGTTTTCTATCCAGAACTATGCCTAAAAAGTTTACCGTGTTATGTACTAGTATAATCTTATCGCCTAAAACAACACTGGATGGTGGATTAGCATGTTTTTTGTTGAATACACATACTTTGGTTTTATAGGCTAATATACTTAGACCAATAGCTTCCGTCCAGTTATTCAAACGATTCATTGCATCATTCAGTTTACTGGCGTTTTCATTTACTTCGCATTTTCATTTACTTCGGATTTTTTGACATATAGACCTATGTGGTCTGCATATAGCAATATGTTAACTTCGTTGTCTATGATCTGCTCAATGGGGATTGTGTAAATTAAATTAAGTACTGGACCCAGTATACATCCTTGAGGTAAACCTTTATTCAATAATCTTTGTCCTACCAGTTTGTCCTTTACTTGTAAGTAAATGATGCGGTTTTTATATAGGCGTACAATCCGATGAGCAAAACTGCTAGGGACACCAATGCTGCATATTCTTTGGGTCAATATGTTTAAGCACACGTTGTCGTATGCACTTTTTATGTCTATGAAGGCGGCTGTTACAGAATTTTTGCTGGTAAAGGAAATATTAATGTCAGTTATTAAATGGGCGACACTTTCTTCAGTTGAAAATCCTCTTCTAAAGCCTAGTTGGCCTATTTGGAAGCATGTCATTTAATTCTAACCACCTCATTAATCGATGTTTAATCATTGCTTCGAGTGTCTTAAGTACAGAGGAAGCCAAGGATATTGTCCGGTACGAATTTAAGAGTTGTGGGTCTCGCCCGTCTTTCAAAAACGTAATCATTATGTGTATTTTACAGGATTGTGGTATATTACCACTCTTCCATATATCAATAAATATCTTAAGGAGGTTATGCTTCTGTTCTAGTGGTAAGTTGCTTAGCATTGTATAGTGAATGTTGTCAAATCCTGGAGTCGAGATTTTCTGATCTTGAACGGCATTCTGTAATTGGTCAATGGTAAACTTTTTTGAGAGTGGGTGTTCTTCTGTGCTTGGTATTGTGTCTTAATCAATATCTTGAAGCTGCGGTACCCAGGATGGTACCAATTTATTTAGTAGCTCTTCTGCTATTGCTTCGATAGTCAAAGTACTCCGCGGTGTTGATAACGTACTACTTATCTTCCTTATATGTGACCAGACTTCTTTTATTGGGGTGTTTCTATTCAATTTTTGGCAGAAATCCCTCCAAGTACTTCTTTTGCTGTTTAGTATAGTTCATTTGTTTCACTAAATTATTATCACTTTAACACTGTGCGAGCGACTTCTCTTCATATTTTCGCTCTGCCCTACACAATATACTGGGCTACGGTCGCTTCCCTAGAGAGTCTAAAGAAACTTTTACGCTGTTTACTATATAAACAAAGAAACCATAAAGAGACCGGTTTTTGTTTTGAAACGCAAAGTTATTAATCCAGACTGACATTTCACTTATGTCCAGTTTTTGTAAAAATAACGCGTAAAATGTGGACATGATATCGACTTTAGATCTTTCAGCCACACCTCCATTCCAGATGATTGCAATAGGCGTCTTTGATTTGGTTTGCTTCCCTAGTGGTATAAAAATTTCATTGAAGCAGATAATTCTTCGTGTGAATATAACTTCCGTAAGCATCTTGAATCGGTGGACCAAAATAAAAGATATAGATATATAGTACCAAAATAAAAGCTTAGTTATAATAATTTACATTGAAATGGTTGGTGACAACTGCAAATCAGACAAAAAGTATAATTTGCTGCCTAGTGCCACGGGAAACATCTTTTCTGTACCACACTCAAAAAAAAAATCGATTTTTGTTGATGCTTTTTCTAAACATCACATTCTTTACAGTCGGTAGGCATGATGCCTTTGCTATGATTATTATACGTTTTTGAATGACCCGTAAAAATTGGCATTGCCAACAGTCTTCAATGGCCCAAGAATGCGAAAGAAATATTCATTTCTGGTAACTATTTCGGTAGATATCATAGGAAATGGACATTGTTGGATATTTTTCAAGAAAGTCTTTATGCATGGAGATTATATATTTCTCTGGCCAAATACAACCTTTTAGGTGCATATTCGCGTCTATATTGGGAAAACATATGATAAATTAAATTAGTGTGGTCTACTGGCACATTTCTATTGACTTCGCAGATGGATGACCCGTTTTAGTGGCATTACTACTAACTTACGTGGCTCTGTCTTGTTATGTATATCTTCTAATACCTTGTCATTTTTGATATTGTAGCCTAGAGTTCACAAGAATAACTTTTTGCACACTCTAATATCTAAGCCTTGAATATTTTTTAAATGATTAATAATAGTAATATTTCTTTGGGATTCTTCTCCTGATGTGTTCCCTTCTCTTCATTTTTTGCTTGCAGAATAAACAAACCTGCTAATAATATTCATTAGCAGTTTATAATCACACCAAACAACCAGCTTATGCATTTAAGCGAATAAAAACATAACCATGATGCGAAATCCAAATGTCGTAACTGAATTAAACTCTGTATATACGACCTTTTGACTTAGTAAAGTGTATATACGACATTCTATTCTAGCCGAACAGCTATTTTTGTAGATACGATTTGCACTAACATTATTTTCACTTACTTGTAATACATTTACGCCAATGGCACTTATTATACTGATAGAACTCATTCAAATGTTTTGTAATGTGCAGGAGCCAAAAAATCCGATTTTTTGCAGATACGACTTTTTGTCTTGGCAGCGCAGTCTAGGTCGTAGTGAGAACATAAATTGTGTCATTGGTGGGTGTTAAAAATTCTGGAATTTTTGTCACCTAATTCTTTTAAGGTGTGTACGTTATTACACTATAAACTGTTTTCTTTAAAAGCACCGATATAATTAGATAATAAGGTTTGTATTTTTTATACAATGCCGGTAGAATCCAGTGGTGAACGGCCAACCGGTACGGCATCGTTAATTGACAACGGTCAAGTTTCCCATCCAGGTTAGGTGTTTGATTATAATAATAAATATTCGCCGAAGCATACAGGTCACTACTTCGTTTGGGTGGAAAGCATGGATAAAAATATAGAAAAATTATATCGCATTAGAGTAGGACGTTACGACGAGTAAAAAATTGATTTAATAATCACGTTATCGATATTAAAACAGTAGGTATAAATCGAGTAGTTTTTAATTGCAGAAAGTCTGCCAACAAATTAGTAGGTAATGAAAAATTATTTAAAAATAAATTAGTGGCATATATACAAAAATGTTCTCCACGGGAAAGAGGTTTGATTAGGCAAGTTAACACTTATTTTTCTGAGGAATATCTTTTAAAAAATATTGAAAGATTACGTAAGGTCGTAAAAGTGGAACAAACGGAAAGAAAGCTTACAGATGAAAACGGTTTCAGTAAACTACAAGCTCGACAGCTAGTAATAGTAACATTTGAAGGTTCACAATTACCTGTTACAATTACGTGTTATTTTTAAGGTATATAACTACATATTTGCAGTTATTCGGTGCTTTAACTGCCTTCGCTACGGACATACATAGGTACAATGTAAAAGTAAGGACAGACAGTGTAAGAAATGTGGCGAAATACGAAATGATTCTGATTGTACATTTACTATATTTATTGTAAAACAAATACTCAACCGACTCCGTCCTAGACGTGCTCCGTGTATCAAAAAGAGGGTAAAATAAAACAGATAATGTCAGAAAAAAATATTAGTTTTAAAGCAGCCGTAAAAACTCCAACGTTTACAGTCGTATTATACAGTAAAGAGAACTTCCCATTCTCCCTAATCGAAACTCGACCACCCAAAGAAATCCCACACTAAACCCAGTCATACCAAACCCTCATACACAAGATAAAATTAAATATAAAGGAACTATTAGATAAAATAACCTGCTACTTTTCTAAATTATTAAGCAACGTTTTAAGAAACATTGAACCAGATGATTTAAACACAGATAACGATAATATAAGAAAGACATTAGAAAATATTATCAATAATACGGATGAAAGTAAGCATAAATAAATGGATGTGAGTAGTAAAAATGGCTGCTACTTCTAACAGATGGAAGTGAATTACTATTTTGCAGTGAAACTGTCGCTCCATTAAGCAAAATAGAGGTAACTTATCACACTTTTTATGTAAAAACCAAATTGATACTATTTTGTTTACTGAGACCTGGTTAAAATCAACCGACAAACTAAATATTCCTTACTATAGTCTTATCAGAAACGACATACTTTCAGGTGGAGGAGGCGGTGCGGCCATCCAAAGTAAATATAATTTACCTTGTTCTATTTTTACCACAATGTTTACCAGAAAAGTTCGACATGCGGTATTCAAATTATAAACACAAATTTGAATATATTGAGTTTAAATATCGTCCTAAAAACGTTATAGTAACCTATGGGCAGTGGCAAGAGATTTTTTCTGCGACTACAGTCACTGATTTCATTGCTGGTGGCGATTTTAACAGTCATCAAGCCCTGTGGGGCAGTACAAATTATGATAACTCTGGAATCATTTTAATAGATGTTACAGATGATTTAAACATAATTATTTTAAACGATGGAAGCCCTACTAGGGCCTTACAACCTAGATAATATCCGCCAGCGGCCGATTTGACTTTTGCTTCAGAGGGGATCAGAAGTACATTGTCATAGAATGTTCTGCAGTTTGATGCAATTTGTAAAATAATAGACAACATTTCTTATAGAAGGTGAAAGGAGTCGTATGCAGACTGGGGTATATTCCAGTTGGAGGCCGACCAAATAATAAATGTATTTAACCCCACGCAAATTGCAGTTACACACTCATATAATTATTTGATAGATAGTATTACAATGGCTGCCAATGGCGTTTTAGAAACCATCACAATGGCAAAAAACGTGCATTCTAAGCCAGCATGGTAAGATAATGAGTGCGATAGGATCCAAATCAAACGAAAGAAAAATAAATTAAATATAAACATCAATAAAATATGAATAATTATTTACAATATCAAGAAATAGATGCCTAAGCTAGGAGAGTTTTCAAGAAAAAACAGCTTGGAAAATGTATGTAAATAAGTACAACAAACAAAACCCTTTAACAAGCGTAAGGAAGTTTATTAAAAAAAATGAAGAGCAGATCTGCAGATGATGCGAATATAGCAATGACAAGTGAGTTCATAAATTAAAGTCTGTGTCTAATGGCTCCAGGCACTGTTTAACTCCCTTTGGATAGTAATACAGGAACAGGCAAAAAAGACAACCCCACAGGAAAATTCATTTACATCAAATGAATTAGTTGCAACTTTCAAAAGATCACGCAATTCTCCGCCGGCCATAGATAGGCTAACAAATAGGATACTAGAAAACGTTTCCAAAAAGCAACAAACGTTTTGTTACAAGTCTTTAATGAATTGTGGACAAGTGGAGATTACCCGGAGCAAATGCAAGTTGTCTGTGTAATTCATAAATTTGGAAAACAACATAACGATCTCTCGGGCTAAAACCCACTCTCATTTATGCCCTGTACAACCCAAATATATGAAAAAACTATTTTGGGCTGACTAGAACATCATTGCGAATACAACAACGTATTCTGTAAGAACCAATACAGATTTCTAAAGGGACAGGGAACTCTTGATAAATTAGCACACTTGGTAACAAATGTATATGCATATTTGTTGACTTGAACAGTGCACTTGGTTAATTTCACTATTAAAAACGGATTTGGAAAAAATGGGACAACTAGTGCAGAAAATATGGTAAGAGTACATTACAGACGTTCACCTTACATGAGGGATGAAAACAATAAAATTCACAGCCCAAGGTGTGCGTACAAAGAAACTATGCTCTCACCTACTCTGTTCAACATTTATACCAGAACATTCCACTTCGATATGTACCAAAGTGGAGAATATATACAATAAGCAGGCGATCTTTGTATGTTGAAAAGCAATCGTATGAAAAAAAAATTCTACGTTTAAAATCAAGAATAGACTATAGGGGATTTGAAATTAACGAAGAAAGGTCCACAGTGGTAATATTAACAAGACATCGATCTCGATTACCAAACATTATGCCTAGCGACATATATAAAATTAATGGAGCCAACACATTTAAATATTTAGGCGTCTTATTGAAAAAGAAGTTGCTCTGGGAGTAGGTATAGATGGTTCCTTCTGGGACCTCCACTTCCTCCACTTGGCCACTGCGCCGGCGCGAAGCTCCGGAGTGACGTCACTGGGCGGCGAGCCAATAGGGTGCTAACCTGGCGTGGCGTCATCGAAGATGGCGTCAAAGATGGACGACCGGAAGTGTAAAACGCAGGAAATTTAAATTTTTAAATGACAGGTGAACAAGAGGACCCGCCATTTTGATTTTTGGAAATGTGGCGTACGTAAAGATGGCGGTTGGCGCATGTGCAAACCCAACGTTGTTATTAGTAGGCGTAGAGGTATAGTGTTTGGTATAATGTTACTTACCTTGGCGAGTAGAATACAATGCCGATAAAGACGGTGGTGAGGGGGCGGTGGGGAGGCTGCACCCCCGGTCAGAATCGGATTTTAGAATCTGAATCAAGATTTGATCTAACCTGTCTAAATAAGAAAAAGACCTGTCATGTTAATTTTTATAAAAATGACGAATGTAAAGATGAACTTTGTTATTAAGCGGTGTAGAGGTATAGTGTTTGGTGTCATGTTACTCGTCTTGATGAGTAGAATTCGAAAAAGGCATTTACTGCCGCTGGAGGCGAGTGAGTATGAGAAAACGGCATGATATAGACGAAAATGATGGTCCTGAGATCACCAGACCTGCTAATAACGATGTTTGTGAAGATTGTTATTGAGGTCAAATTGATGCAGCTCTGCGACAGAATATTAGTGAGATTAAGCAAGAAAGAAAAATGCTGCTAGAAACAAGGTATACCATTACTCCAGCTCTAAGTGTTGCAATTGGTATATCAACAGCGGCCGGAGTGATTCCAATAATTAAAATTGTAAATACAAGCCTATATCCACCAAGTAAAAATATAGCAATATCATCTAGCTCATGCCCAGCCAACACATCGCTGAGATGTTAATTTTAAGTACCCAATGCGACATATCTTGATACATGCATGTCATGTTTCTGGGATTGTTCTCTGTTACCTATGATTTTGCGCTTACACTGGTACATGCTAGCGATGTTAGCTGTTACTTTTGAGATACATGGCTAACCTTTACATGCCAAGTATGTAACAGCCACATAGCAAAAATTTACATTTCAGAAGTTAATTTTAATGATATGCTAGCGGTATTATAAACTATATCGCTGTTACTTCAGACAAACTAACATGCTAAGCATGTAATTTAACACATGATGACCGTTACTATATAGATTCACAGTTCATTTTCACGCCACGCCGTTTGTCATCGCTGGAATCGCATTTACGCTTCGTTATTTTTTAACTTTTATTGTGACATGTGACATGACAATGACATACAAGAGTTTTTTGTTTTGTGTTTATTTGTGCAGTATTTCTTGCAATTTAGGTAGAAGTTTCTTGTGTTTGTACATTAAGCATAATACTGCAATTACAATTATGAGGTAAGTACCTATATAGAATATACCTATTACCCATTAAGTACATTTCGTAGGTTAAGTGTATACCTATTATAGGATCTACAACTAATATGTTTGGCAAATCAAATCAATTGTTTACAAGCAATCCAATATTTGTTTACCTCTTCATAAGTTATATACATGGATTTAACATGGCAGTAGCAAGTAAAATCGCGACAGAAAATTATCTGTTTAAATTGCGAATCTCGACAAAATATTTACTGCACGTATCTGTTATTGTGTTTTGTCAAACTTGAGTTAGTGTGTTTTGTTAAACTTGAGTTAGCGCCAATTCTTTACTCATGATCAGAAGTACTTTTGTGTTTGCATAACATAAAAAACAATTGTTATGCTGAGGTGTTTATGTTAACTAAGTGTTTGAGTTAGATCATTTTATTGCCGTCCATTTTTTAATGTAAAATGTCAAAAGGTGATTTAACTGATTTTATATAAACAAAAAAGACGCCGAAACCTAAAAGACAAACAAATTAACACTCATCTTTTATCGCCATACACGGGAATAACTAGATTAAATAAAAATAACAGGGAAGTAGCAACTTTTTCATATGTCGAGCCGCATTTGACCTCTACTATTAATTAGTTCCCACTACCGCCAATAAAAAATATTTTTCATATAATATCAACATTTGTCTTTAATATTCCAGTGGACTCAAATGTTAACACAGTGTTCTAATAAAACAGCAATAAAAATAATACCAATTTTTCTAACAGCTTATTTTTGAAATTTCAGATGTATTTCTGCAGAACAACCAATTAAAAAAAGAGTGTGAAATTGCTGGGGTAGAGTGGTTCCATCAAGCAAGACAGCGGAAACAGAGAAATGGCAAAAAGTATATTTCACTAAAGAAATATAAGTTTACAGCTTAACTTTTAATTTATATAGATAATATGGCATCATTGTTGTTTCTAAGCTTACAAATTCCAGGAAGTTCCAGTCTGTGTTCCACCAAAGCCCATCAAGTATGTAGCGGTTGTTGGTGTTAATTGAGATGTGACTCTATATGTGAATCTAGCTTGTTGTTGTAATAGGCAATCAGCTCTTTAGTTTTCTTATTTTCCAACCAATGTTTGAATCTTTTCTCACCACTTTTACACCATTTTGTTGCATTGAAATAACCAGTGTTCTTATCAATAATTAATTAAATGCCTCCAAATTGACCATACCAAAAGTTGTCTTTAATTTGCTGGTAACACACATCACTTAATGTAGCCATTTGAACAGATAGAGCAGACTGAAGCACGTCTTACTTCTAAGACAACTAAATTTTTTAATTGGCTTACGAGTGTGTACGACAATTTATAGATGTTGACACTACTCTACGGCTTAAAACTGTGTTTATTAATATATGTTTCACACGTCTTACTTAACTAATAAATAAAACATGTGTTCAGTTTATGTATATTTATTAACAAACATGTTTACGATATATATCTTTAATTACAGTGTTTTATTTAAAACAAAAGTACATCAACATAAATATAGTTTCTCCAATCAGATGTCTCATCACAGGTACCGTTATCAAACAGGAACAAAAGTTTATGGCGCACCATATCACTCTTAATTTTGGATATGTTGTATGTTGAAACTTCAAGCATCTCATCGTTGTTTAGGTATGTTGCTGGAAGACTAAACTATTTCATACAGTTATCGTCATCGAAATAAATTCTCACTTCTGTAACATTTGGTGGTTTGTAGATATAAAACATATTTTGGCTTAGGGCGGTCAGGATGATGAAACCTGCTTTAAAATGGGCTATTGTATATCGTAGGCTTTCTTTAAAACGATTAAATACTTGCTTCTTTGCAAAGTGTAAGAATTCTAACATACAAACTCGGAATGATGATTCATAGTCTTTTAACATGACTTTTATAAGTTTTACAACCTCCTCGTCACACGGTAGCTCCTTCTTATTGACACATTTGAGAACATCAGCAACACAATAGAGGAACTCACTAAGTCGAATATCAAAGTTAAAATAACTTAGAAACTTCACCTTTTCGTTGATGATTTCAACCAGATCTAGTAGCTGTTGAACTACATCTTTGGTTAAATAAAAAGTAACAGAGTCATCTGAGATTGATATACCTTTACTGTTTAGTATTTTAATTGGTTTGACGGTACATACTCCAATATTTTTAGGTTCGATCTTATTACCTTTGGTAAAGTACTCTTCAGCTGCTTTTGTCAGTGTTGAAATAAAATACTCCCATTCCCATGAGCTAGATGAGATTGCTATATTTGGACTTGGTGGATATAGGCTTGTATTTACAATTTTAATTATTGGAATTACTGCGGCCGCTTTTGATATACCAATTGCAACACTTAGAGCTGGAGTAATGGTATACCTTGTTTCTAGCAGTTTTCTACTTTCTTGCTTAATCCCACTAATATTCTGTCGCAAAGCTGCATCAATTTGACCCTAATAACAATCTTCACAAACATCGCTTTGGCAGGTCTGGTGATCTCAGGACCATCATTTTCATCTATATCATACCGTTTTCTCTTATGTTCTGGATCTGTGACTCCAGAATCATTACTATGATCGTACATCATGTTGAAACAATTATAATTACCAGTATCTTCAACATTTAGATTTTGACTGACCATATTGCTGCATGGTTTGTTGTTAAATAGGTTTCGCTCCCCTCTTCATGTACTCTCGTTGGTTGTATTTTTCTGTTTGGTTTCTGTGTAAACTTTGAAAATCTATTGCGATCACTTATGATTCTCTCCATAATTATGTTTCAACTGTAATTATGATTAAATGTGCTGGCCATTTATACCTTTAAAAAAGCACGGTATTTTCATGGCTCTTTAACATGTGTACCTAAAATATATTAAGTTACATGCTATTTTGCTTATATTTGTCTTCTTTACATGGTTTCTTATGGGATATAAGCACAAATTCGAAAAAAACGGTCCTGTATATTGCAAAGTTCTGTTTGAACTTTCACCAGTTATTCACTACATTTCCGTCCAGTGACAAGGACGCGGTTAAATATGTTCATTTGTTTTTTCCACATGAATTTTACACTTTTAACTATTAAAACCTGTTTACTCTCTGACCAACGGTTCTTTAATTCGCAGCCCCATGTTATATATTATGTTTAAAGGATACGTAACTCCCAATTAACCCGGCATCACCCAGGTGGGGTCCACCATACCCTCCGTGCTATAAATTACGTTGTAACTTTCAGTTCACATCACGTATGTTTTTCTGGTCGCCTATAGCTTTGAGTGTGTGTGTGTGTGTGTGTGTGTGTGTGTGTGTGTGTGTGTGTGTGTGTGTGTGTGTGTGTGTGTGTGTGTGTGTGTGTGTGTGTGTGTGTGTGTGACGTTAGATTGCATTGGCTGCGGTATGGTTACCATTCGCACATTTTAAAATCCTTTTGTTACAACTAATATGTCATATGTCATATTCAACCGTTCATATGCATTCTGTTATGAAATTTGTCCCAACATGTAGTTTTAGATAGTTTTTATTTTATTTATTTATATAATAATATTATGTGGTGCTTTTTATTCTAACTTAGGCCTACTTAAGTTCTAGATACTATTTAAGGGATTTAGACAGGGACACATATTCTTCATGCCAATGGGGCCTATCGTGGCAACTTTTTTTCTGACATACAGGTGGGCCACTAACGTCATGGGTACATATAAAGGATAGACACAAATGATAACCTAAAGCGGTGTTTTTTTATATTTTTAGTTTGAGGTTATTAAGTAACTTATATATAAGCAAATATATGTTTTTATTACTTTCCAGTTGTAGAAGTTGTACCAAATTAAAGGGTTGCTCAACGTCTTTCAAGTTGTGTATTGTGTTTAGGAATTCATTTCTGTAATCCCATCTAATTGAGCACTCTAGTAAAACATGTTGTGCGCTTGCTTCTTCACCACATTCGCAATATGGGTCATTTTTAAGGTTGAGTTTGTGTAAATGGGTAGGTATCAAGGAGTGGTTAAATCTCAAATGACATATGCTGGTTACCAATCCTCTAGGATATCCAACAAATCATAGCTTACAAGGTAACTTTGGTACAATTCTTTTATTAAAAATACCTTTATCTTTTCTGTGATAGTCAGTCTCTCACAGCTGTCTTTGTTGTCTGTAAAATAAAGTTTATATGTATGTCCATGGACAGGGATATTCCAAAGGGTTTTCACAATATAAAGCTTCTTTAGCCATTCAGTCAACAGTTTCATGATTTGTAATCCCACAATGAGCTTTGATCCATGCAAATTTAACATCGATCTCCATATCATCTAATTCTATTAAAAAACATATAATCTGAATCATTAAATAATTGTTTTTATAGCTGTAGTAGAAGTACTTTAGTGAATCCGCACAGCTTTTGCTGTCAGTCAAAATTAGAATATTTTTATTTCCAAGATTTTTTTGTATATTTTAGAGCTTCTATTATTATTGTCTCTGCGGAAAATTACTCTTTTAACAATGTAAACGGTATTTAACATTTTTATTCGATTGAGGGTCGTAAACAGCACAGGCAGTTCCCTCGTTTGATTTAGAAGCATATGTAAACAACTGTTAGGATGTCTTATGAAACTCCTCTATATCACTATTAAACATGGTGTTTCTTAATTGTGCCGGGTACTGGAAATAATCTCTTAAAATGGTGACTGTAATTTTTGGAAGAACAGAAGGAAAAAGCTGACGAACTGGACATATGTTAGATCTGTATATGTTCTCACCGGTTTGTTTAACATCTTCATAACAAGAGACTAAAGCAGCGGATATCTTTTTGGCCCAATATAAATTTGTCAGATCCAACAAAAACAGCTGGTGGACCTTGTCAATAAGAGTACTGTTGTTGGCAAACATTTTTGCTATAAAACGACAACCTAGAATTTCCCTTGTGTAAACTAACGGCATTTCATTACATTCGGCCAGCATGTTATTTATAGGAGTACTTCTAAAGGCCCCTAGACATATTCTGAAACACCTATTTTGAATTACATCTAATTTATTTAGATGTATACGTGCCACTTGTTGGTAGAACATACTACCATAACCTAAAATGGACCTTATATATGATCTATACATCAACAGTGCTACCTCTTCGTCTGTTTCCCATGTAGTGTGTGTAGTTGACCTAAGTATATTGATGCCCTTCTCACTACGCTCTATAAGATATTCTATGTGGTGTCTCCACAATAATTTCCTGTCTAAAAGTATTCCTAAGTACTTAACATATGGTTTTATATGTATTATAGTGCCTGCTATATATATATATATATATATATATATATATATATATATATATATATATATATATATATATATATATATATATATATATATGTAGGTATGATCTATTAAATAATATTTCCCCTAATTCATTACCCTGATTTCCATTTAATTGTTGTAACGATGTTAAAATATGAGTGTTACTTAGAGTATTACTATAGTCATTAGAATTACCAGTCATTTGATAAATCAGTCTCTTAGTCATCTAAATCCATATCTAACAATTTTCCCCTATCGGGTGGTTCTTTTTCTTTCCTCGATGACATTTTCAAAGGTTCTAAAATAGATATTACTATCCTAAAATCACAATAAATTAATATCACTTTGCACACACACCGAAACAGGTCCGACCGTATCGACGTCGCAGAAGCGAATCGCCTATAGCTTTCTAAAACATGTTTATGAAGAAGTCTTTTAGCCGCTTTCAGTCTTGAGTTGACCACCAGAGTAACAACGCGCCAAACTACCTTGAAGGTCCGAGAGACCCCACCTGGGTTGTAAATTTATAAAGTTTGTACTTTGCAATAAAGTGTTTTTATGGTTTGACGTTATAAAACTACGAATTTACATATAAAGTTGAGTGGTTACCTTAATATAAATTAAAGTATACTGTTTACAACGTAATTTAATTTACAGAATATCACATTACGTAAAAGAACAAGCCAAACTTATGGCGCTTTGGGAAGAATGGAAAGATTACGAGGAGGAATTGATAGATTCTGAGGATAATTATAAAGTTGATCATTTAAGCGTCCACAGCTGTCATTCTGGTAGTTAAATTGAAAAAAATGGTGCCAAAAATGCCGAAGAAGTACCAGAAAATGAAATAAGTGAGTATAGAGATGGATATTATGTGGGTAAGGACTCTATTACAAGATGGAGCAAGCAGTATAGTAATACCAGAGTAAAAATAGGGCAGAGAATATAATTTCAAAATTACCAGGATGCATACCTTATGCTAGGGATGCGAAAACTCCGCTGGATGCTGGCTTCTGTTTTTTGACTCAACCATTCTTGACAGCGTTACAGATTGCACAAACGTTATGATTGCCAAAAAAGCTGTAGGCTATAAAGATAAAGAATATTGTAGCAATACCAACGTAAGTGACATAAAGGCTTTATTTGGTATCTTGTACCTTGCTGGTGTATACAGAAACAGCCATCGCCATCTAAAAGAACTCTGGAGAACAAATGGAATGGGCATTGATATATTTCGTACAGTACTGGCTTTCAATAGATTCACATTTTTGGTCCAATGTTTACGTTTTGACAACGTAGACAACAGACAAGAACGCCTGAAATAGATAAATTGCAGCTATATGGGCTGTGTTTGAAACTGCCAACACACATATCCACCAAGACAATATTTAATGATAGATGAAAAATCAGAGGCCTTTCGAGGTCGCTGTTCTTTCCGCCACTATATCCCCAACAAGCCTGCTAAATGTGGGATAAAAATCCAGGCTATGGTGCACTCTCACACATTTTATGTGCTTAATATGGAAATTTATGCAGGAACTGAGCCAAATGGGGTTTATCAATCAAGCAACTAACCTATTGATATTGTACAAAGAATAGTAGCACCGATTTCTGGTAGTAATCGAAATGTCACCTTTGATAACTGGTACTGAACTTGTAAATATGTTACGTGAAAATCATAGTTTAACGTCAGTAGGAACTCTTAGGAAAAACAAACGAACGATACCGTTAGAGCTAATAAACTAACTAATAGACCATCTAAGAGTTCGATGTTTGTATTCCAGAAACATAACACAATGGTATCGTACGTACCAAAGAAGGGTAGAAATGTTATTTTGCTCTCCTCTTTTCATCGTGATGACGAGATAGATGAATCTACGGAGGATAAAAAACGACTCGAAATTGTAAGCTTTTACAATTTTACCAAAGGCGGTGTATACGTTGTCGATGAATTGTCAGTAAGTTACAGTGTAGCTCGGAATTGCAGAAGGTGGCCACTGAGAATATTCTTCTCTCTAATGGATACAACAGGAATTAATAGCCAGGTCATTTATAGGACAAACACCAACAACTATTCAAAAAAGCGTCGTATATTTTTGGAAGAGCTGGGTCTATCTTTAATAGAGCCAACTCTGCAACAAAGAAAAAATAACCCTCGACTCACAAGAGAACTTCGATTCAAAATTGCCAGTGTGCTAGGCGAGACAAATGCTCCTCCGCGTAAAATACGAAAAACAGGACGTGGTAGATGTGAATCATATCCCAGAAACAAAGACAGGAAGTCAAGGTACTCCTGTGAGCAGTGCAAAAAATATCTGTGTTTAGAGCCCTCCATTTTTTATGCGAAAATTGCAGCCAATTACGTGACGACTAATTTTATTATTCTTTTGTCTGCCACACCATTTGAAGATTGTATAGTTTGAACTTTTTTTTTGCTGTTTCCAAAATATTTTCTAGTTTTAAGAATAATTCTTCTGTCTGTGATTTTTTAAGGCATGTTTGTCAAGTGTATAAATCTCCATATTTTCTGATTTGAGCCATTCAGACAATAAATGCAGTGTTTTTATCAAGTTTGTGTTTTTTCTTCATAAGTTGTAAGTATAAATATGATTCTTTTGCACAAAAACAACAAAAATGAAGAATTTTTTTATCATTTCAAAGTAGGGGCCTACCAGACCCCACCTTGGTGATGACGTAAAAAAATTTCACCTGGGTGATGCCGGATTAATAACTGTTTATTAGAACCTTACATATTACATATTTAATTTATTATTAAATAGTTGATCACCTATCACCTAACCTTACAGTTACATCTCTGACTCTATTAACTTAAAACTGCCCTTCTAACCATAAGTTAAAGTCTTCTTTTTTTAACATACTAGTCTGGCATGAACATAACATAAACAATATAATACATGCATACAACTGGGTCAAAAATGGAAAATGGTACAGGATGTGCATACAGACAAGAGCGAGAAAATAAACATCTGGCATCAATCTACAGTGCAGAGTTAACAGCCATATAAGAGGCACTGCAGTGGTTCCTTAAAAGCAATGAAACAAAAGCCGTGGTAATTACTGCTTTCCAATCATCCTTAATAGCCATAAGTAGACTATCAGAATTTTAGAACATAAATAATGAACTTATTGTCGACATATAAGGCTCATGTGATAAAAGAATGCAAAGCGACGCCCTCGTGGCGCAGGTTGATAGGTGTCGGGCTGCTAAGCGAGAGGTCCCAGGTTTGATTCTCAGGCGGGCCAACGAGAAGTTGGCCTTATCTGGAAAATTGGTAAAATTAATAAAGTATTGGGAATTAATATGCTAATGGCCTGAGATGCCGCAGCCATTAAGAATAATTAAAAAATAATAATGCAAAACCAGGGTTATAAAGTTTTCCCTTGGATAAAAGGCCACTGCGGAAATTGGGGCAATCAATTGGCTGATTTATTGGCTAAACAAAGTATTGTAGGGCACAAGACATATAAAGTGACCGCCATATCAATATATTTACCCCCTGATTAAGCAAGAGCAGTTTACAAAATTTAATGATGAATGGAAAAAATACTGTTCAAGTACAATCAATCCATATAAGACACTGCATCCCGACTTTTCTACGGCACAAGATTAAAAGATATATGTGGGAATAACATAGAAAGTTCCACAATATTAGTCAGATGGAAATCCAATTACGGTCGATTTCCTGTCCACTTAAACATAATTGGTTTAGTAAGATATCCAGCTTGTGACTGTGATAATGTAACAGTGGCTGATTTAAACCATATTATATTTATGTGCCCACTACATTAGAACGCGCGCTTAAAATTAATTGCATATATTATTAACATTGGGGGAAAAATATTAGTATACCGTATTCCTTAAGCCAGCTGCTGATACGGAAGTGAAGATTCATTACTTCTGCTTTGTACATTTTTTTAAGAACTTCAGCTACAAAGTCTGTGGTTAAGGGATACAACGATCCGTAGCCAAACACCTGCAACAACAATAACAACAACAAGAAAATTCCTGAATGCTCGCAACTGAGAACCAATAGTAATCATACTAACTCAAACTTTAATATACTTTTCAAATGTAATACCTCTTTTGTCAGCCTGTTTTTCTCCATCTGAAATCTTGCCTTAAATTACATTTGTAATGTTCGTGAAAGTTTGCAGGTGTAAAGTTACGCAAATTATAAACGTGATTTTACAAACTGATGCATTTTTTTCATTCAAGTACCAATCCTAAAAGAAAAAATTGGTGCTTTTATAAGCCAGGTGTTTGCTTAAAATTCAAAATCTTTGACCAATCAGATAATGGTTTCCTTGTTCTCGTTTCTCGTCATCGTATCTGTTCTGGGTCGAATAGCTACGCATCATGGTCGTCACACGAGGCTAATAGTGTCGGGTTATTCTTTCTTATTACATTCCCCATAATAAATACTCTGTGGTCTGTATTTGTTTGTTTTTTTTCTAAAGCTTTAAAGTTGGACATACCTATTTTAGTGTGAATTGTTTGTATTTTGTATTAATTCGTTATGTGTATTACGAAACATCATGACAAAGACGTCGACTTACAAAGAAACGTCAATTTATTTGTCTACTTCTTTGTGCAGGTAAGATAAATTAATAAATATTGTTTTGCAAAATTAGTAACTTGAGATAAAAGTATACTTCCTAGAAACCACGCCCATTTTGATGAAATTTCGCGTAAACCTTTCTCCTGATCGTAGATAACGAAAATCGTAATAAAAAGCGCATAACTTTCTACCTTCAAAATAATTCTCATGCTATTTTTTTCCTTTTTTACTTTTTACCTTTAAATCAATACTAATTTTTTATGATTTCTTATCATTTTAATTGTTACTATTAATATTTTTTTCTTTTATTATATAATTCGAAAATATAATCATATGCCAGACTATTCCACCACGTTTCCACCAACATTATTAAACTATTTAGGTGTTAATAACCGTTAAAATTAATTTATAAAAAGCTGTTTTTAAAGAAGGGTAAGGCAGTAATGCACGTGTGATATTAGTTTACCCTTTAGGGCGTGATGTCCATAGAAAGTAAACTTTAAACTAACTTGAAATTTCATATTGCCTGGTGTTTTTTTAATTTACATATCAGGCTAAAATAATTGATCCAGGTTTGTTGATAATGATACTATTCACCTATTTTTTTAAGTAAAGAAATTATGACACCACTTTTTGTTTAATTGTTTAATCGATTAAATCGTCAATAGGTAGTTTCTAATTTATTGTAAGCAAAGTTACAATACTGAATGTGAAATAATAAAAAACTAGTTAATAAGATATCAGACTATCGGTGCATAAAATATTGAGATTTTCCTGAATTTAATGTATGATTTGCACGTTGTCTATTTTTCACATTTTATAGAGAGCCTCGGTGGTTCAGTGGTAAGAACGTGTGCCTCTGAACCGAAGGGTACTGAGTTCGATCCCAGTATTCTCCTTTCACTTTTTCAATACATACTGTACAATTAGCATCAACCGAGGTTGTGGCATTGTACTTGAACAAGTCGAATGTCTGCAGATTCCGCCCTTCGGATGGAGCGTAAAGCCGTCAGTCCCGTGCCCATGCAATAGTGAGGTAAAACTGCTCCCTGACGCCAGTCATTGGCCATAGTAGGGGAAATGGACCGACGTTAAAGAAACAAAACACACACACTTTTTATAGGCCAATGGATTCCTAAAACACTATATGCTAAATAAATATGTAAATTCAATAATATTTGTCACTTTTCTGTAGCATATTTGAATTTTGGTACCTCAAAGCTATTGGTGAGTTATTCTAAGATGGCTGCTCCTATCTATGTTTTTGTTTCTTTTAGTTGAACCTCTGTTAACATGCTTAACGGAAGAAAAAAACTAATTGCTGAATATCATTTTTCATTTCCTTGGGAGCAGCGAAAGTGGCTACCTTACCAAACCAACAATATATTGGAAAACGCTAAATAGTATAGTTAAGTCATGAAAGATGAGGGTTATCCGAGAGCAGTGTAATGTATCAGAAGTTTATTTCCGCTTTTTTAAACGTAAAAAATGTAATAAAGATTTTATTTAAATTATCATTGCCTTAATTCATTTTTGTACAACTCCAAACTGATCTTTATCAAAGCAACTCTCAATTTTGCTTCTGATTGTATTTTTTATAATAATTAGCAGAATCTTCGTCACAGAACTCCGTACACCTATTATTGTCCTGTGCTGGTTACATTTTCGCTAGATAACTACACCAGATACAATAAACCATTAGAAAATACAAAATAACAATTCAATAAACAGTAAAAGAACGACATAGTATTTCATCCATGGACAGTAAGAAGCGGAGTCGATACCAGCCACGTCTGACCTTAAAACTCAGCGACGTAGCAATATAACAATAAACAATAACAAGCTGCCTGGATTCCGGTCATGTAACAAAGGACTGTATAAACAACGCCCAAGTCTAAGACTATAAGATAAACGTCTTAGCGATTCATTCCATATTTAGCTTCTATTACTCACATTCACTACGTACTATATTTATATATCACATTTATATTGATATTTTTAACAGTTCTTTTTATTATAAGTTTAAATATATTTTGAGTAAAATAAATTATTTAAAAAATGAATGTGTTAATCAAAAAATTAACTGCCGCAGTCGTTAGTACTTTGCTGACGAACCAAAAGTATATTGATTCTTTGTGTTTCAACACTCAACAGCGAAGGAACCAGCCAAGCAATAGAGCTAATGCATCCAATATCAGGGGTAACAGTGTAAGTTGTTTGCTCATCCCTTGGTTTATATTTTCGTATATTTATATGTCAATTCGACGACGATATTACAGAATTACTGAATTTGGAGTATTGAATAAGGCAAATAAATATTAGTCATAACATTAATGGCGAAGTTCCTATTAATAACCATTTAAAAATAAGTAAAGACAAAATGGCTACTCAATTTCATGAATTCTGCCGTAAAACAATTAGTTATATAGGTGCTCAATTCTAAAAGTGAAAATTTAAATTCGGATTATCACTAAAATAAAATAAATAATTATCTACACGATGTAATAGTGCAAACATGTTGAGTTTATATGGGTGACGGAACAGTATTCTCTAGATCATGACAAGAACACGTAGGAAAATTAATATTAGTATTTAAAAGGTTTAGACAAAGTAATTTAAAAATACAGTTCGATAAACTCACAGACTGCATTAAATCGAACACAAGGAAATTACCCACTAAGCATGGTAACTTACAAATACTTACCGCAACGTTAGATAATTTACCATTAAGCAAGTTAAGTTTGCAACATTTCTAAATGTTTGCAGCCAAAAAACGAATGCAAACGTACAAATGAAACATATCAAATGTAATATCTCCTTTGCGGGCTTGTTTTTTTCTTCATTTGTAAGCTCACGTAAAGTTATAATTGTAATGTTTCTGAAAGTTTGTTTTAATTTGTAAACATTTATTTGAATTCCCTCCGTTTTCGTGTTCGTGTATGTTCGATCGTATGTCATCGTCGTCCAATAGCAACATAGCAACACCAACTCCAACAGCGAACTGACTCGTGACAAAGCGCCCGGCAATAATGATTAATGGCGGATTGTTGTTTATATGTTATTTGATCTATGTCTATTTATTTTTCTGGTAGTTTTAAAGATTGAACAATCTTATTGTAGCCTGAATTGTTCGATTTTTGGTGTAATTAAGTAATTCGTTGTCTGGAGTGTGGATAATGAAACATGGAGTATATCCACAAACATGTTAGGTAAGAATCCCTAAAACAGCTATATACTAAATACATGTGTGAATTCAATAAAATTAGTTACTTTTCTGTAGCATAATTATTCTAAAATGGCTGTTTCTATTAATATTTTTGTTTCTTTTTATGAAATCTACTCAACGAAAAAGAAAACCTAATTACTAAATACGAATTTTGTCATGTCCTTAGAAGCAGCCTGGAGATGTGTTACCTGGTCAAACCAATTCATTTTAGAACGTTATACATAATTGACTTATGGAAGCACGAGGCTTATCCAGAGCAATTGACATCATAAGAACAGTGGAACAGTACAATACCCATCAAGCTGCCAGGAGTGCTTATTTTGCACATTGTCGCAGTATCCTATCATAAGTAACATTCATATGGGTTAAGTCGTCAGCAGCGGAACATGTGTTTATCATGCAAAAAAGTGCAATAAGGACATTGTGTGCGTAGGTCCAAGAAAAAGCTGCCCTGATGTATTCGAGGCCAATGGGATGCTTAGGTACCTTTACAACCATATTTTTCTTCAGTATAGGTATTCAAAATATCCAGTGAATGGTGAATCTCGCAACATCAATACCAGCTGAATGAATTCCAAATACGGTTGCACAAAAGAGAGAAAACAAAGCAGATGTTTGATTACTTGGGAATTAAATTCCTCAATTTTCTACGTAATGTTATTACGATGCTCCCACTAACAAGATTAAAGTAGGCCCTAGTGGATGTTATAAAACAAAAAATCAAGGTGAAGGAATTTATTGGTGCTCTAAACGAATGTGTATAATGTTACATACTATTTGTATTCATTCTTTGTAGTGTTTGTGGCTGTGTGTGTGCGTTAGGGAAAAGCTTTGGAATGCAAGTTCCACTAGCCACAGACTTTTTTTATATATACGCAATTCATTGTGGTCATAATTTTGCTTTATTTTAACTCAATCTTTCTGGAGGTACACAGACATTGACGGTAATATCGATAGGGATAGTTCAGGCATGCGTGAACACTTTCAGAGACTGTCGCCATATTTAGGCTATTTTCGCATTGAAGTTGTATTCGTTTCCCTGCGCTTGATTTTATGTCACATATGTTACGATATACTTTAGAAGCCAAAAAATTCTTGCCGTTCAAAATAAGTAATGCTGCAGAAGACTTCGTTTTTGTTATTGGTATTTCACACGTATTCCTAGACGACTAAAAGTTATTTAGTAAAACAATATCAAAAACAATTAATTGGTATTCATTTAGAAAAAAGAATTTTTGAAATCGGTCAATTAATAACGATATCACAAGTTCAAGTTATCTATTTTGTCGTCGAGTTTTGCCTAGAACTGCATTTTAGCTTAAACATGGGCACTCTCGCTATATGTCTTAACTATCTCTATCTAGTGACTATAGTCGGTACTTATAAAGGCAGTGACTTACCATGTACATTTGATGGTCAATAAAATC
Source organism: Tillus elongatus (assembly GCA_964006375.1). NCBI lineage: Eukaryota > Metazoa > Arthropoda > Insecta > Coleoptera > Cleridae > Tillus > Tillus elongatus. The sequence continues at coordinate 77,824,513 of OZ023269.1, read as the reverse complement.
TATATATCTATCAGCAGAAATGAATAATATGTTGTTAGTCTTTAATTTTTTTATGTAATAAAGATTTTATTCTAATTAACATTGTCTTAAGTCATTTGTACAGTTTTACAAGAAATATATATTATGTATAAATACACCTATACATATATTCAGTATTGGTTTGTAACTTGAAATAAATTCACTTAATCAAATACAGTTTCTTTTTTTCAAAAATGCTTGGACACATTGATTAGTATTTCAAGTTGCAGTCTTAAAAAATCTATACGGTATGTACCATATTTGAAAAATGATTCAATAATTTTTTTAAATCAACCCTAGGTTTTTGTTGACTATTTTTAAAGTTCTCACATGTGAAGTTGAAGAAATATTGATGAATTCACCAGTATTAATGCCTCCAAATTTTTCAAAAGAATTTATTTTATCAACGGACGTCTCAAACATAATTATAGAAATATTATCGTCAGTGAGCATACTAATTACAGCGAGAACACACCTATAAAGTAATGCGGCTATGGTAGCCAGCCTGTTAGAACATTGTGAGATGTACGACAGGGTCGCCATCTCGGTGCGGAACCAGGTAGTATGTTGTCACGACAGCTCCAATTAACACAAAATGTTATAAATAGAGACTGTATATATATATATATATATATATATATATATATATATATATATATATATATATATATATATATATATATATATATATATATATATATATATATATATATATATATATATATATATATATATATATATATATATATATATATATATATATATATATATATATATATATATATATATATATATATATATATATATATGTTAGCGACATAATTGTTATACACACTTCTTTGATTTAACACTTTAATGAACGTATATATTTACAAACTTAATGGTAGCCTAATACTTAAGGTAAAACTAAAATATATGTTCTGGGGTATAACTAATTAGTCACACACGTAACTACACTTTCATCATCTACTCTCACGTCTTAATTAGTCTACTTCTTCGTCTTACAATCGTCGTCCGTCTTTACGTCTTCCCTACTTCGACGCCTACTCTAGCGTCCTTACAACCTCTCTTCACTACTGTTCGTCGTACACTCCACCTAACCCTCTCACTGCTCGGCGCTCACCGCACTACCAACCTGTGGTCGTACCGCGTCACCATACACGGCCGCTCCTGGGTGGATATAACATTCGGCCACGCTACTCCTGGCGACGTCCTCGTCGCCATTAGTAGGCTCTTCGTCATCTTCTGAAAGTCCGTCTTCCTCAGAAATTTCGTCATCATCGCTGTCTGGTTGATCTAGGGAACACCATGGCTTCATTGCATCCGACGCAAACACCGACTTGAAACTTCTCTGAGTGCGCTCTGCTCCAGGGATATCACCTAATAGATATCGATCATGCTCCAGCTCTGTTATCACCTGATACGGGCCCTTGTACTTCGGGTTCAGCTTACGTGATTGTCCTGTAGCTGTGGGGTCCCTTCTTACTAATACCAAAGCTCCTGGAAGGTACTTTCTTGGCGTCTTATGTCGAGCATCATACCATTTCTTACTCTGTTGTTGTTGCTTGCCTATGTTTTCCAGCGCTTTGTCTCGTAACTGTTCTAGGTTCTCGCATCTAAGGTCATCTTCGTTGGATAACGCTAACACCAACTGATTTTCAACACCATTTCTCGGATGAAAACCAAACAAAAGTTCGTGTGCTGTCTTGCCAGTCGTCTTATTCACCAGATCGTTTAAGGCATACTGAATATGCGGAAGCTTATCGTCTCAATCTCTACTATCTTCTGCCTCACTCATTGTGGATAATGCAGACAATATCGTCTGATTCTGGCGTTCCACTTGCCCATTAGCTCTGGGGGTCGCAGTTGCATTCTTGATATGAATAATCTGATTTTCTCGACAGAAATCTTCAAATTCTCTTGAAGTGAAAGCTGTACCTCTGTCGCTGATCAGTCGCACAGGCGTTCCAAAATAACTAAATATCTCTTTTAGAACGGCTATGACCGGTTTCGTCTTCGTGGTTCTCACAGCCTTTATAACGCAGTACTTCGTAAAGTTGTCCTGATAGACAATAACATAATCATTTCTTTTTGAACTTCTTACAAATGGTCCTAAATGATCAATATTCACTGTATGGAAAGGTACAGGTACTCGTTCGATAACATGCATCTCACCTTCTGGTCGTCCTCTCTCGACTTTATGATAAGCACACCTTACACATGTTGAGATATAATTCTTAACACGTTTCCTCATTTTCGGGAACCAAAAATATCTTTTCAAGTGTTGTAACGTCTTTTCAACACCAAAATGTCCCATGCCATCATGACTGAATTGAATCACTCTCCAGATAACACTTTTTGGTACCACCCATTTTGTTTCATCTCCAATCCTTCTACTGATTCTGTTCTTTTCTAATGCATAGTTGATTCGGATTTGTTTTTCTTCGGGACTCACTTTTCTCTTCTGTAAAACTTCATATATTTCTCGTAGTTTCGTATCTTGAAGTTGCATCGTCAGTAACCAATCAGACTCTTGTATTCTTGCAGTAAATACTTTCAGACTTGCTTCTTCGGTGTCTTGTTCAGGTTCAACTGGTTGTCGACTGAGGGCGTCAATGTGCTTCATCTTCTCTCCAGGTCTGTGTTCAATCGCAAAGTCAAACTCTTGAAGCTTAAGTAACCACCTAGCTAATCTCGGGGACATGTCTTTCTTGGTCATCACAGTCTTCAGCGAATTACAGTCTGTAACCACCGTAAAATGCTTTCCTACCAAGTAAACTCGAAATCTTTCTAGAGTTTCAACAACTGCTAGAGCCTCTAACTCAAAACTGTGATAATTACGCTCTAATGCGGTTGTCTTTCGACTAAAATAACCAACAGGTTTCCACACGTTCTCATCATTTTGCAGAAGCATACCAGCTAGACCGATAGAAGAAGCGTCTGTATGAACCTGGTGATCCTTCTTCGGGTCGTATAACGTCAGTACAGGTTGCTCACAAAGTTGCGTCTTCAGTGTTGCAAAGGCCTGTTCTTGCTCTTCTTCCCATTGAAATTCTTGGTCCTTCTTTGTCAATCTCGTTAGCGGTGATGATATTAACGAAAACCCATGAATGAATCTTCGAAAAAATCCACAAAGTCCTACGAACTGCCGCACTTCCGTCACGGTAGTCGGTCTTGGGAAGTCTTTAATAGCACTCAACTTATTTTTCCCCGGTTTCACGCCACTCGCGTTAATCTCGAAACCAAGATAGTCTAAGTTCTTACACAAAAATTTACACTTAGAGAGTTTCAAAGTCAATCCGAGCTCATGGATTACTTTTAACACGTGCGCAAGTTTGTCCAGATTTTCGTCAATAGTCTTACTGGGTATTAATATATCGTCCATGTAGTTGAGAACGACTCCGGGACCTATTCGTTTAACTACTAAACTCATCAGTCTGTTAAAAACACTTGGTGCATTCACCAACCCAAACGGAACTTTGTTGAATTCGTATTGCGCGTTGCCAACGACGAACGACGTTAGATGCTTCGAATTCTCTGCGACTGGGATCTGATAATAGCCACTCATAAAGTCTAACGTGGTAAAATACACACTACCCGCTAACTGATCCAGCTGTTCGTCAATTAAATTCATTGGCACATACTCCTTCCGGGTTATCGAATTTAATCGTCTATAGTCCACGCAGAGTCTTTTCGTTCCGTCTTTCTTCGGTATGAGCACTAACGGACTCGCGTATTCTGAGGTCGATTCGCGTATAATACCGGCGTCGAGAAGATCACGGACGATCTTGTTTGTCTCTTCACGATCCACGTATGGCATTCGATATGGCCTATACCGCACGATTTCATTTTTCGTCAACTCGATCTTCATCTCGATTAAGTCTGTACTTCCTAGTCCTTGCAGATTCTCGGGAAACACTTTACTAAAATTATTGATCAACGAGCACAAGTTTTGCTTGTCTTTCGGGCTAATTTCGGCACCTACATCTATATCATTCGCCTTTATAACGAAGGTTTCTTCCGACATTCTCATAATTCTTGCAATTGTCAAGCTTCCTTCTTCTTTTACAATTCTGATTCCGGGCCGATCAAGTGCAGAACGCCCAATAATCATGTCATCTTCTTGCGCATGGTCGGGAACAATCAGAACATTAACCTCAATATCTGTATCATCGACTTGTAAAACCAGATTTCGTCGTCCAATTACAGTACACTCGCCTTGACCAAAACCTCGTAGGATGACATCAGATGGTAGATACTTGAGACTTAAATCGTTTGCTACACTCTCTCTCATTGTTACTACATCGCTGCCCAAATCAATAAATGAAAAAACATGTTTTCCATCTATGACGACTCGTTTATGGTACTCATCATTTTCAAAGTTACTCTTAATTCTTTTGACTGATCTTGTTTGTTGAGCTTGTGGACTTCTTTCCCTCTTCTGGCACTCACTTGCCTTATGCCCAAACATGTTGCACTTAAAACATTTCATTCCTAACGCTTTTGATTGGCAATCTGATGCTTTATGACCATTTTCTCCGCAGTTGTAACAGCGAAATATTTTCTTGCCTTCTTTTTGCGGTATTGGTTCAGTTTTCCTTTCTGTAGTACGTCTTGGCGGATATTCCTTTTTCCTGATCCTTATCTGGGAATAAACTTCAAGTTTCTTCTTAAGTTCGTGGTAATCTTTTGCTCCAAAAAGAATAGTTTTATTATTTAGGTCATCGTCAATACCGTCAATAACGTATTGAATGACTGCATCCTTTTCAATATTGCCTCTGCTTCCTAATTCTCTCATAACCAATAAATATTCTTCTGGTGACTCGTCTTTTCTCATTCGCCTCTGCCTTAGCATTTGATGTAATTCAGCACTATTAATTTTCGTAGAAAATTTGGCTAGTAACGCTTGTTTCAACTTATTCCATGATTTCACTCCTTTCTCAGACTGAACAAATAGTTTTGCCATTCCTCTTAACAGTTTCTTTCCAAAAATCAACTTGTGTATGTCATTCCAGCCTAATAATTCTGCGTTCTCTTCAAAATCTGTAATCCAGGATTCGATTGGATATGTTTTCGTACCATCGAAAGGCTTAATAGTGTCTTCGACGTCTCTAAAAGTTAAAGAAAATTTGGAAATTACCATTTCCCGTGGATTTTCTATGCACTTTTTGTCTTCATATTGTCTTAATTCCCTATCTAATTTTTCGTTTTCCACTTCTTTATAGCTTATATCGTCTTCTACTTCATCTTCTTCAGCAGAGTTGTCATCATCATTGCCTTTATTTAACATGTTTATGTCTGTTAAATATTTGCAAAGGTCGTTAGCAATTGCTTCTTTTGAATTTTCCTCTAAATCTAAATCTAAAATGGAACAACATCGGATTAAATCCGTAAAAGATAAATTCTCTATCACAAACTTAACTTTATCATTAAATTCCCTAGATCGTTCTGCAAATTCAAAACCAGAAAAATCTCTTAATCTTTGCCTATTACCTCTATCACCTTCGTCTTCAAAAATCAGTATATGTAGAGCTTTAATATTAGAGGTCTGAGCATTTTTAATATTAGTCATAATAGACGGAATCTCTGATAATGTTTCCATGTTAAATAAAATAATCTTCCACCTAGATTTATTCTCAATTCTTTAAACTATTTAATTTCCAAGGCAATTCCTTCTTATATTTACATCTTAAATAAACATTTCCTAAGTGACAAAAAATAAAGTGCTTCTCCTTGCCATAAAAGAATTATTATATTCCAAGAAGATCTCGGCAACGTATTAATAAAATAAATGAGTCACATACCCCTAAACATCTATTTTCAGGGTCTTACTTCAGCCAAGGGCATATTATGTACCTATTCCAGCGACGGTTTCAAACTTGTTATCTGGCGATGCAGACCGCAGGCCGTGATTTGGACGCACCCTGCTACGCCGTCTGCTCCTGCTCCGGCTTCAGCTCCGCCAACGGCATCTTCAGCGTACGGCTGGTGACTTTCTTCTGCGTTTCACAGCTGCTGATTCACTGATTGTTATTAATACTCTTCACTTTAAACACTGAATATTATTAATATTCTTGACTCTTTAAACACTGAATGTTACTGATATTTTCAACTTAACTGAACTTCTAATACACAGAGTTCCGTACCGAGTTACCTTCGACTTTTAAACTTGCTCGGAGTCTTCTTTTATCGCACCTATTATCGACTTTTTAATGCACTGAATTGAGTAATGAGTCTTTTATCCCACCGCTGCTAATTGTTAGCGACATAATTGTTATACACACTTCTTTGATTTAACACTTTAATGAACGTATATATTTACAAACTTAATGGTAGCCTAATACTTAAGGTAAAACTAAAATATATGTTCTGGGGTATAACTAATTAGTCACACACGTAACTACACTTTCATCATCTACTCTCACGTCTTAATTAGTCTACTTCTTCGTCTTACAATCGTCGTCCGTCTTTACGTCTTCCCTACTTCGACGCCTACTCTAGCGTCCTTACAACCTCTCTTCACTACTGTTCGTCGTACACTCCACCTAACCCTCTCACTGCTCGGCGCTCACCGCACTACCAACCTGTGGTCGTACCGCGTCACCATACACGGCCGCTCCTAGGTGGATATAACATTTATATATATATATATATATATATATATATATATATATATATATATATATATATATATATATATATATATATATATATATATATATATAATTTACAAATTGATTGTACACAGTCTCTATTTATAACATTTTATGTTAATTGAAGCTATCGTGAACACATACTACCTGGTTCCGCACACCAATGGCGACACATCTCACAATGTACCAGTTCCTGAGAAAATTGAACTGGTAGAAAATCTTTCTTTGCAGTCGTTTAATAAAAATGAGATCGGCCTTCTAAACAAGGTGTTGAAATTCGGTCTACAGTCACACATAAACGATATAGTAGAAGTCACTGCTAGTATTGAAACAAGCATTAAAAAATTACCTGAAACTTTAAAACAATTTATTAGAAAAGCATGTAAAAATAAAAGTTCAAAAAACTTGTAAGAAAATAAGTCCACTAAAATCCTAAATTTTAATCAAATAAAAATAGTTAAGCGATTGCAAGAGAAAGATTGTTTTTATGTTAACGGAGATAAAGGTAATAAAGTTGTGCTTTTGGACAAAAACGAGTATAAAGATTGTTTATAACGTTATAGAGGCAGGACCGTATAAAAACTAAACCCGCTATAAAAATGATTTCGGGCGTTACAAATAGTCTAAAGAGTTATCACAACCTTATAACAAAAGACTTAGGAAGAAAGTTACAAGTTTAAAATCCAAAAATCCCCAAAATGTACTATCTCCCAACAATCCATAAACCGGGAAAATCAATGAGAAATTGTTTTGGCTATAGATTCCCCGACATACATTTTAGCAAAGTGGTTGACAAATGAGTTTAAAAGCTTTCCCGTTAAACAAAAAAGTGTTTCAGTAACAAATCCACTTGAATTTATTAATAAAATTAACGAGGTTAAATTGTTTAAAGGCAACGTTTTAATTTCATTTGATGTAACCCCATTGTTTCCTAGCGTTCCCACGAAGCAAACGTTAACGCATTTAGAAGAGTTGTTAAACATGAATAACATAAATGAAAATGTCTGCAAAGAATATTTAACTTTAACAAACATTTGTATTAAGCAAAATATTTGTCAATTCAACAATAAGTTTTTTTAACAAACCCAAAGGCACGGCAATGGACAACCCCCTATCGCCATTTATTGCACACCTTTCCATGAGTAGATTTGAAACAGACCTTGAAAGTTAAAGTTATTATTTTCCTAGGGTGTGATTTCGTTATATTTATGATATTTTCGCAGTGTTTAACACAAACATTTGGAGAATAGGCGACTTCATTGCCAATTTGAATAATAAATTTGATTCTATAAAATTTACCGGTGATTTAGAAATTAATAATAAATTACCATTTCTAGATCTACTAGTTATCAAAAATAAAGACACTTTAGAATTCGATGTCCATAGGAAAAAACCACCATTCTAAGTTACATTCCGAGTGATTCACATCATACGTACGCACAAAAAATCGCCAGTCTGAATTTTTTGGTGAACAGGTTACTTAATTTTCCTTTAAGTAAAAATAAATATACCAAAGAATTAGGGTATACTAAGAATGTGGCTGAATATAACGGATACACTGCTTGCCTAGTAGAGAAATTGATTAACAAACAGAAAATAAAGAAAATGTAAGCGGAAGGACTTTTAGAAGAGAGAAAGCCGGAAAAAACTTTGTTTGCTTACCGTTTCAACCTCGAATCACGAGGGGTCTAGATAGCATTTAAAATAAAACACTTTGCAACTAACATTTTCGACAAAAAATACTTTTAAAAACTTGCTAGCTAAGCCAGAAGACAAGGATAGTACCGCCAAAATGTCGAGAATTTATGAAATAAGTTGTAAAGAATGTGATCTTAAACACGCCGGACAAACAAAAAGATGCATTAAAATTAGATTCAAAGAACATTTAGCACAACTATGATACGGTACTATAGATAGATCTTGCGTTGCCCGACATATTTGGGATAATAATCACAACGTAAATAAGGAGAATCTAAAATTGATTAAAATGTTAAACAACCAGGATAGTTAAACGCTTTCGAAGGTATATATATATATATATATATATATATATATATATATATATATATATATATATATATATATATATATATATATATATACTTATATAGATATATATATATATATATATATATATATATATATATATATATATATATATATATATATATATATATATATATATATTCCTAAATATATTAACAATAAAAAGTGTATGATTTTGGCTCCGCCGCCTGTGGGTAGTCTGCTGATAGATTAATTTACAAGAAATACCAGCAGAAGCATGTCCGATAGATAATCAAAGAATTCAGATATTTCCGCCAAAGGAAATATGTTACTTTTTGTGTAGTTGAACCTGCCTAAATCGTTAGTGACCGACTACCTGCAGAAGAATATAAATAGAGTTGTAGATATAATATATTTAGAATTATTCGCTTCTGATGACGCTAACTTGGTTAGTGAAACGATCGTCAGGTTTCTTAAAATGTGTTGCGGTGATATTTTACACAAACGTTATAGAAGTACAGCCCGACAACTAGTGTGATGAATTTTTGAAGATCTTAACGCCCAATACCTGCAAGAAATGAATTATAGCACTGTCACTGGTCCTGAACATACACTAGAAAGCGAATTTACGATGTCTGAACTATAGTATTGCCTAAAACATAAAAGATCTTCCCCAGGAGCCGACGGCATTAACCATGAACAACCTGCCCATTTACAGCGTACATCCAAACTTTTGCTGCTGAAGATGTTTAACAAGATTTGCGCGACTGAAAATATTCCCAACACATGGAAGATATATATTATCATCGCTTTTCTTAAACTGGACAAAGATCCATTTCGCATAAACTCACCCCGAGGAATACCCCTTGCTTCTTGGTTATTAAAGACGTTAAAACAAATGACCAAGAATCTTTTAGAAGCATTGCTGGAAAGAAAGTACACGCTGCCAAAGATACAGTTCGGATTTGGTAGAAATTGGTCGATTACTGAAAGTGTAAACAATGTAATATTAGAGATCAATAAATGATTTGCCAATAGAAAATATGCAATTGCTTTGTTTGTAGTTATTAAGGGAGCGTATGAGAATGTCAACTTAAAGATGGTGGCCCGAAAGATTATAAAAGTGGGTCTTTCAGTCAATTTTGCCAGAAAAGTCATTAAGCTCTACGAGGACAACTGTTTCTTAGAAACGGCAATACCTAGAGGAAAACGCCAGGCTTAAGGTAGACAGGGCGGTTTATCACCTGTAACGGTTATGTTTTATTCATTACCGTAACTCCCTTACTGACGTAACTAGAACCTCAAACGAAGCTTAGATAAGAAAAGGTGACTATATTTTTGAACACGAATTCAAGTTTTGTTGTGAAAAGATTTGTTGAAAACTTGCTATTGAAAATTACCATCGTAGCGCTCCTACTGCCTTCCTTCATTTAAATCAAGTATTAAAATATCAACAGATGGAATATTTGCCTTAAGGAAAAAGATCGTTATTTATTACAATTTCCTACTAAGATGTTTGTAAATTGGAAATATAGAATCAGGAGAATATCGTTACAGAGATGAATATTTACTGAAATAAAAGACTCTTCAATGACGCAAGAACATGATCTAAAGTATTAGAAACTAGAGATGGAAATATTAACAAAGATACCGAGAGTCATAAAGTCGGAAATTTATGAGACAAGTTGACAACTAAAAGAAATGCCGACAAAGCGAGCGCTGCCGTTAAGCAATAAAGTATATTTGACAGATACTGGTCGAAAGGAACCGTTGGGGCGGCGAGGCCTCGGCGGAGTCATCTCTGCATCCCTCTCATACACATGGAGGTAGATGAGTAACTAAAGGACAGAGATAATATCGCCAGCAGAGACGTCGACACAGCGAACAAACCCAGCCGGTTACTTAAGCGCGTGTAATGCCTTGATCTCTCTCGGTTGGCCAAGAGACACGACTGGAGCAAGAAGTGGTCTACCTCTCGAGTCAGTGTTTAACAGCGATGTTCAGGAGAGTTTTCTATCGGGCAAGAAAGTGAAACGTAGCTTCCGCACGGCATGTACGCCTAGTGTAATTATCGTGCAAGTGCTGCAAATAATTTGAGTTTGGTTTAGTGATTGTAACATCCCGTTAAAAGAAAAATTCATTGAACAGTGAGTCTTTAATAAAGCTTTTAATTCAGCGGCAAGTGTTATCGGCAATTATTTGTGGTAATTGCAACATTAAAGTAAACAGTTTCGATTTTTCAATTTCAGTTCTCAGTTTCAAGTTTGCCTTTATGTCCGATTCTTCCGTATACGTTGAAATATACCTTTGTGTCCGAGTTGACCGTTAAAATACAATTTTGCTGTCCAGATTTAAGTTTACCTTTGGTTTCAAGCAATTTTCAAGTTCAAGTTTCAACCCAGTGTCCACCTAGCTTCTTGACAGTACATTGCACGTACACTCTCTTCCTGTTATCTCCTCTGCAAACGTTTCCTACCAGTTATTTCTCTTGGGGCAATTTAGCGCCTATGGTAAGCGCTAAATGCCGATGCTTCCCTGTACGGTTTCTACATTCCGTCAGTAGGCAAATCAACACTTGTGGGCCTTTGGTGAAGGTCTAGATCAGCTGGTGAACCTTTAAAAGTGCTAGCGCACTACACGTGAGTCCTTTTCAACCTTTTGAGTGATTTTTAAGACTTAAGACAGGCATAAACTTTTCTGCATTCATCAAATTTCTCATTAAATTGCAAGATAAATTTTAAGTCAGTCAAAATTGAAACGTTAGTAAGTGAGATTGATCGTTATATGTAAATTAGGAATATTTGTATGATAATTAATTAACATTTTGCTCACGAACCTTTCAAACCTTCAAATATGTTTTAGAGTAGTAAAAAAAAGCTTATAACGTTTTACTGGAATTATGGTTAACCATTACTAAATTTTACAATATCTGAGCTTCTCTCCCAAACTTTTAAGAAAACAAAAGAGAATAATTAACTAGACATTTTTTTGGGTGATGAATAAAAGGCCTTTTCTTTCCAAACAAATACTTTATTCTTTGTCCCGACGCGTTTCGACCTTACCTAACAGGTCATCCTCAGGGGAATCTATAATTTATAAACTGTTCAGTTTAAGAACCGACCTTGCGCTGAGATGTTCGGCCAGCTTGTATTCTCCATCACGTGTTGTGCACGTTAAATCTCACCTTTTAAATTTAAAACAAAATTCTTTATTGATTTCAACAGTTGTTATTTTCCAAGTTGTTAGCACTTCTGATACCAAATGGATCAATCCTATAACAACAGATGAAGCATGTTCCTTGGGCATTCAACTGTATAGTTTTTAGTCCTGTTTAACAAGACAAGTAAGTAAGTTTGCCATCTTGGCGTTTTTTCATGTTTCAAAAAACGGTAAAAACTCGCTTCCGTTTCAATTCCCATTCACTTGATGAGTTTGATGTTCTCTGAAAGTTTCTTCTCAGCTGCATGGCTTGCTGATGTTTGTGCTGTTTGCTCTCACTCCTGTTGTTGTCTTCAGCTCAAAACTTAAATTTTGGAGAATTTTTTAAGCTTTATGAGTTTTTAGTATTAGACGTATTGTAATTTTTTCTAATTTTTTGAAGATCTAGAGACATATTAGCTTTTCTTGTGTTTCAATTTGACTTGTAGTTGTTTTTCATTTTTTTATTGCATGTAGTACTTAGTGACTGTATACTTTTGTTCTTATAGCTTTGTAGCTTGACATTTTAACCATTAACCTTTTTGACTTAGTGTTGGGGTTAGCTGTTGTTACCTCATTTTATCTTATATTCCTGCGTTGTACCCTCGCAGAAGTAGCCTACCGGAAAACTCAGTTTTTCTGACAAGCCTTTTATAAATTATAGATTCCCCTGAGGATGACCTGTTAGGTAAGGTCGAAACGCGTCGGGACAAGGAATAAAGTATTTGTTTGAAAAGAAAAGGCCTTTTATTCATCACCCAAAGATGTCAACCCCAAACATTTTGACGTTTAGGAACAGTAACTAGAAATTACCTACCAAATCAAAATTGAGAGCATTGGTAGATTTATTAGAAAAACCTTTAACTTTACATTTAATATTTATTTTGCTTCTCTGTAATGTACAATATATATGTGAGTTACTAGGAGTCTTGATTTAAATAACTCCAAATTATTAATTTATATCAATAAATTTAAATATTTGTGTTTTTAATCTGTTTTAATTGAATAATTAATTCCTCATTTAACGTTTTTCAATTCTGGTGGTGCTATAACTGAAAATTCTTTATATCTATTATCTAGATCTCTTCAAACTAACTAACGTGGTGCCGGTGTTTTGACTCAAAGGTCTCATAAATCCAGGACTTTGGGCAGAACAAGACTAAAGCTGAGTAAGTATTTGATTTTCTTTTCACCTTCAAACCAAACAGTGTATTCTTTATCTTACAAAAATAATAAATCTGAGAGGTAAGTACAAATAAGTTGGGGTTTGCGAGGTGATTATGGCATCACTATTGACCGGATTTAGATCCAATGGAAATATGTGACGAGATATCAATTGCAGACGAATATCAAATACATACACTCGGGTTTTTAGGCCTAAATTGGCACACTGGCATCCCTGGAGGGGAGTTTATTGATTAATAATCATTAACGATTAACGAACCACTGCCATCATAATTCAGGGACAAAAGAATTTTCCAAGTTATACAGCTACTAGATTGAGAAATTAAGAGGTTGTGGTGTATGTTTTTCTCTTACAGGATATGTGTATAATCTGTGTTAGCGATAAAGCTTGTGTTTTTTATGAATCACTGTTCTATATCTTATCTATACCGTGTAGCACTGTAAAGCAACTCACTGATATTTTTAATTAACAACACACCCGTCCTTGCCTGATAGACTCTCCCAGAAGATATTGTCCACACATTTTTGACACAGGATAAACTTTGTTGCCTTATTTACTTACCGTTATCTAAAAATATCGCAGGTACTTAGTGTTTTCTGGGCATAAATTCCTGGACAAGTTCCTCTGACTATCTTCAACTACCTATTTTGTCTATAATACTACCTAATATTTTGAAGTAAAACATACCTAATTTCTTGTTTACCACTTTACTAAAGAAACTTGACGCTAGGGATATTATTCCGGATGTATCTAATTCTTTTGAGTGCACTTAGCTTCTTCAACCCTAATGATATCGAAAACTTCCGTATCAACAAAACCCCCTCTGATGGGTATGAATTTTGTACTCGTCCAAAGGAAACTTTTTCTGCTGATGTGGTGCCTATGTTGTACACTATACCTGGTGACAACCGACCCAATATCGATGTAAACATTAAACACTATCGAACTAAAGCTTTGTTAGATACGGAAGCAAATATTTCTGTAGTGGATGCTCAAGGGTTTAATTTTCTGAAGTCACTGAATATTTCGGCAACCAATTCGAGATCTTCAGCAATCATGAACATTGCTGATGGTTCTACTAAAGCTGTTTCAGGGCATGCTAACATTCCAGTGACCCTAGTTAATGTTACTAAGATTGTAAATTTTCTATTTGTGCCAAATATTACCGTTGCGTTTATTTTGGGATTAAATTTCTGTAAAACTTTTTCGATATCTTTGAAGTTTAATACACCAGGCTACGACATTAGTGCAATGTTGCCTTCCCTATGTGTCGTTGACAATTTTTTGGACATGACTATGACGTAAACATTTTCCCTCACTTTACCTTTCTTGCTACCTTCTCTCTTGCGTTCTCTCTCGCTTTCTTTGTTTGTATCTTTCTTTTGCTCATGGGTGTTCCTTGAGATTTCTTTCTTTGTGCATTGTCTGGGGAGAAACGTCGGTACGTATTATCTCTATAAATTTGTCGTATCGATAGTGACCCTGGGCAGTGTCTTGCTGAAAACTTCCAGGAACATTCATCTAGCCCTCTCTCTACTTTTTTTCACTTTTCCTTCGTTTCCTGTGAGTCTTCCTGGTTTTCGGGATTGACTCGACCAAAGAACATAGATTGTTTAGTTGTGCGCGAATTTAGTCGACGATATTCTACCACAACGATAGCTGCTTCTGTCGGTCGAGAAGAAAACGAGAACTATGACATTCTCGCAGAAAACATATCCTTTTCTTTTTCCTTTTCCTTTTTCTATTCTTTTTCTACAATCCGACTTTGACTAACCCGAACTTGACAGGCTTTGTTCTGATGAAGAGCCTTCCCAATTCGGTATGTCTATGGAATTTTTAATTTGTGACATACCTAGAGAAGTTAATGAATTTGCGTACGATCCAATGGTTGGCATTTTGTAAAAAGTTTTATGGAATTTTGTGGAACTTAAACCTGACATTGACTGGTTTAATTGTCTGTCCTTGGATACATTTATTCGTCAATAAATTTGGAATGCACCTCGGAGAATAAATCAGCCCTGGTCATGTGTACTTTCCGTGAAAGCAGATTTTAATGAAATTTTCAGTAGCTTCTGATTTAACATCTCTACTCTCTGGTCATTTACATGAGTAACTTCCACACTTTTAACATCCTTACTGTTCTAAATTCTTAGGTAAATGCCACGGGAGGCATAGACCGTGCTGCCAGCGATGTCCACTTAATCTTTGACACACCCGATTTTGACACCTGAATTAGACCTTTATTTTTAACTTTATGGTGGAACTATCTTAAGGCAATTTGTCGGTAGTTTCAGCCAGCTGTGTTTTGTAATAGTTTGGCAGACGACTATCGTTTTCGACCAAATTTGTCGATGGGCGGATGCCACCTATTCCAAACAGCCCTTGTTACTTTCTTTTGTTTTGACGATCCCGGACTTGACTTCTTACTGTCTAGCCGGCGGCCGGCACACTAATAATATGGTTTTCTTACAACTTCCCATGCTTCAAACTTATGCGTTTGCTAAAATAACGGCGTGACACTTTACAGCCAGCGTCGACCACAAGGACTTGACAAACCCGGACTTGACTATCTGACTGTCTGGCCGGCATATAAGTTTCTAAAGTATTTTACTTAGATCTTTCCATGTTTTAACCTTGTATGTTCGCTAAAGTAATGGCGTGACACTTTACAGCCAGCGTCGACCACATGAATTTGACAAACCCGGACTTGACTTATTACTGTCTGGCCGGCACATAAGTCTCTATTGTTTATTCTTCCAACTTATCCTATCTTAATTGCAGATATGTTGCAAATATAAGTTTAAATTTTACAACTTTGCTAAGCCATTTTAAAATTTGAGCTTGCTGTAAGTTAACAGTAGTAAATATGAAGAAAGTTTCTAACAGCTCGCTACAGTAACCTTGCAGTAAGGTTAAAAAAGAAACACTTGCATTTGTAATGCCACTGGGGGGAAGATTTGCTATTTGCAGCAAACTTGCAGGAGGCTTTTTGTAAGTAATCTACCAAGCTTACACCTTCTTTAAAATGGGTTCTGCAAGGTTGGTGCAATATTATCTTGCTTACTGGGTAGGCACATAAGCAATTTGTACAACAACACAAGAAACCCATCAGAAAAAATAAGCAGTCGAACTAGTTCACCGCCATAGGCGGACTAAGGCAGGGGGTGTGTCAATCCTACCCTGTTTAACGTTGTGATGGATGATATAATAAAGAAGGCAGAGAGCGAATCAAAGAAATTTAAAGTGGGACACAGAAGTATAAACTTGATCACGATCTCGGTTTGTGCGTTTGCTGATGACAGCAATTTTCGCAGAAAGTGAACGAGACCTCCAACACAACTTGGAAAAGTTGAACAGCTCTCTAAAAGCAATGGTTTGAAAATAAATATAGCAAACCAAAGTCATGACATTGGGAAAAGATAGTGAGAAGAAGATAACAATAAAGCTGGATGGGAAAAGTGTTGAACAAACCGAAGTATTCAAATATTTCGGGGTAAAGATAGAGGGTGATGGAAAGTGGGATGCAGAATTAAATAAAAGAATAGAAAACACAATGAAGCTTTGCCATGCACTGAGTAACATATTTATAAGAGGAAAAGAAATATCAACAAAAACGAAATTGACAGTATACAAAACAGTGTTCAAGCCAATTCTGACATACGGGTGCGAAAGTTGGGTTCTCTCCAAAGAAGCTAAAAGCAGAATACAGGCAATGGAGATGAAGTATCCGAGAGCAGTAAAAGGCATTACAAGAAGAGACAGGATAAGAAATGGTAACGTCAGACAAGAACTGAAAATATACCCAGGGATATCAAGTACAAAAACGTAACAACTGAAGTGCATGGGACACCTTGTGAGAATGAAAGAGGAAAGACAAATGAAAAAAGTTTGGCAAGAAAGATCACTACAGAAGATGGCGAGAGGCAGACCACGGAAGGTGTGGAACGACTCGGTGGCAGAGATTGTAGAGACGAAGGGATTGGACTGGAGATCAGCAATGACAAAAGCTAAAAATAAGAATGAATCGGCACAATTTGTGCACCGAAAATGCTAAGAAAGTACACCCTATCACCTAAGGGTATTAATATGGTTTTGATTATACACACACACACAAATATATATATATATATATATATATATATATATATATATATATATATATATATATATATATATATATATATATATATATGAATATATATATATATATATATATATATATATATATATATATATATATATATATATATATATATATATAAGGTAATACAAAAGACGAGGATAAATCCAGTGAAATATCGGGTATCCATGAAATAAGTTATAAGGATTGTAATCCTAAATACGCTGGGCAAACTAAAGGAACCATTGAAACCAGATTAAGAACATCTGGCGCAGTTGAGATACGGTACTATACGATAAGTCATGTGTGGCACAGCATATTTGGGATAATAATCACCACATAGATAAAGAAAACCTGAAGCTTTTCAAAAATGTTAGAAAACTTGTGAAATTAAACGCTTATTTATATTTTTAAGGCCAGAAACAACAAATTTTGTTTGAAAACGGGTCCACCACTTCTTAAAAGTTCACTGTTCGCACTGTCTATTTGATTAAAAAAATGCCGAAAGTGCGTGGCACCGATTATAACGGAATTTTTAAAAGGTATTTCCGGTAATAAAAATAAGAATAAAATACAAACGTGAAAAGTTTGTTTTTGATTCCTGTCTCTCTAGTGTGTCGATCATTTACTCGACACGTTATGTAAACACGATGTTAAGTAATTAAGAGTTTAGAATGTTTCATCTCTTCATGACGCTAATTTTGTTAGTGAGACGATCGTCAGGTCTTTAAAAATGTGTTGTGGTGATATGGGTCCTCCAAGTGTACTTATCAGTGCCCATCACAGGTTCAAATCTTCACTTAGTTGCTCAACATATTTAAGTTCACAATCGTTACAACCTATTTCACAGATCCTTAGAACTCATCGGTGATTTTTTTATCCTTATATTTTAGGACTAGATGTTAGCTATAAATTAGTTTCCTTAAAAACACCTCAAGATTCCTCATAATTCGCGGTCCAATTGGTAGCTGATAATTGTTTTACTTTTCTGAAGGTGATAGAGTTCGATAACATTATCATTGTTTCGTGTTTATTAATTACTTTTGACACATTTGACTCAGTCAGTTTTCAGTTCTGTTATGCAAGTTCTAACACTGTTCTGTGGTTCCAATGTAGAGTAAAATGCTGTATCTAATACTTGATCTCGTCACATTTTTGACATATGGTAGATAAGTGTTTCTATTCGGCTTGGCGTTTTCCTATCTTCTTCAGAGATTGTAGGCATTCTTGTAATAAGAGTAGTCTTATTTTCTGAGGTGTGTTGTCGTTCTATTGTACTGCTTTATCTATGTGCTAAGTTTCTTATTTTAGATACTTGGATCCTTATATGCTACCTGCTTAATCCGCTGTATTTATCACTACTTTATTTTGCGTTGGCTAATGATTTAAATTCTAATCTAGAGCAGTTGATGTGGGTGGATTCCCCATATAAGTATGAGTCGTCTCTCCGTTACTCTTTGTATAAAGACATAGAAAATTGTGATTGTGTAGTTTTTTATTTCGACTGTTAGCTGAATTTTGGGATACTTTATGATTGTATCCAATTTATTCCTGCTTGTTTGCAAACTAAAAACGTTACTAGCTTCGCATCAATATCAACAAAATAGCCGTTTGTCTGCTGTTTGTTTTGTTAGTTGTTCAGACTTCTTCATGAAGCGGTTTGTAACGGCCGGTCTTAGCAGACGTATCATCGCCACAGCACTACTTTATTTAAGGAATTAATGCAATGTTTTATATGTGGAAGATTATTTAAAGAATTAAAATAAAGACACAGGAAAGGTGTGTCAGCTTTGCAGTCTTATATTACTAACCGATATGTTCTGATAAACGCTATTCTTTAGTCCAAAATCTATACTTTTAGTGAATTTTCTTAAAAAAAATTCACTAATGAGGAGATCCCGACTTTTGAATTTTGAAAAAATTTCTTCAAATGAGCGCTAATTAGGCCCCCCAGAACACATATCCGGGGTCGATTTAAATTTTTATATGTTTATATATATATATATATATATATTTATATATATATATATATATATATATATATATATATATATATATATATATATATATATATATATATATATATATGTATCACACCGATAACTCAAAAAATAATGGGCCGATTTTGATTAAATTTGGTGAATAAATTCCTTTTGCAAATGGCTTGGATAAGTTCGTTATCCAGGAAAATCGGTCCAGGTTTTCCCGGAAAATTTTGTGTTTTCTTTCGAAAAAAATTTATATCTCCGGAATTAACAAAGTAAGGGCAACCAAATTTCATATGAGGATTTATTTCATTATAGGCAAGTTACCTACCAAAATTTAGCTCCGTAGGTTAAAGGATAAAAAAGTTACAGGCATTCAAAGAAAAATAAATTTGGATTTTCCTCAAAACGTCAAAATTGCGATTTTAAACGTCAAAATTGGTGAGTACATTCCTTTCGCAAGTCGCTTGGATAATTTTGTTAGCCAGGAAAATCCGCCGAGGTTTTCCCGGAAAAATTTGTGTTTTCTTTCGCAAAATATTTATTACTCCAAAATTAACAAAGTAAGGGCAACCAAATTTGGTAAGCTGGTTTATATCGTTATAGGTGTGCCACCTACCAAAATTTAGCTCTGTAGGTCAAAAGACAAAAAAGTTATGGGCATTTAAAGAAAAATAAATTGGGGGTTTCCTCAAAACGTCAAAGTGACAATTGAAAACGTCAAAATTCGCAACATTTAGGCAAATAACTTGAATCTAATACGGGCTATGGAAAGAAAATGCCTCAAGAAGAATGTTTTACATACACCGAACTCTTAGTTTCAACCGTCATTGTCCTTCATTTTACTAAAATATTTCCAGAAAAATCATTTCTAATAGACCCTTTCTCTTATGCTTGGCAGTAGCCTTAGCTGTAGAGTTTATTGTTTAATGGTATATAATTTTTATCGAATTTTCGTAAAAAATCAATAAAGCTCAATATATTCGTTATTATACAAGATATGAAAAAATATTGTATACATTAATTATAGGGTGTTTTGAGCTACATCTTAAAAAATTATTGCGACAATCACAGGGTGGCCCATAAGTCGTTGGTGATACAAATAATATTTTTTTTGTCGAAAACGCCTTTTTTTTGCATTTTCCATCGAAATATAATGCATGTTTGTAAGTTAAGAAATTCTGGAGGCAGCAAGTGCGTTGTGGTTGCGAATTTTGATTAAATGCTTCATATTTGAAAAGCTCAATTTGCTATTAACCTATAAGGTTGACCAGGAAACGGATTTTTTCAGTAACACTTTTGGTTTACTTTTGGAAATTTCTGTACGTTTTCAAACAATCAAGTTATTTTGATGAAACATGGCACATTGTTTTTACTATATATGTTATACTGGTAATCAAATTTGATGCCTGCTTTTTCTATATAGGTTATACTGGTAACCAAAATTGATGTCTGCTTTCTTAAAAAGAAAACACACATATTTGCAATAAAAACATTTTTATGAAAATTCACTACCATAACGCACTTGCTGCGTCCCGAGATTTTATCGACTGCACTTGTGGTTTTGTTGATTCACATATTAAATACCCTAAAGAAACGATTTTCGGCCTGTGGATTATTTGGTTTGTAAACGTAACACGTTAAAGTTATTAAGTTATTAACTATGTGGCTTTTCATAACTAAAACGTAATCTTGCCTGTTGTATAAGGTTGTGAATATTCACGATCTGGGCTAGCAACACATTTCAATTCTACTTCTGTTTGATATAACTGCTGTTTTACGTCTTGCGGAGTCGAATACGTTTCCAAAATTTCCACCTGCAATAAAACAACACATTCAAATTTTATTGATTTTTACGATTTGGACATCTATGCAAAATATTGCTAAGGTTTAAATGCAAGATATAATAATATCATTAGTAATTAAAATACAGTTTCATTGCTTTAAAGAATAGAGCTAGCTAATTGTGCACAACACACCTATTTTAAAGAATGTCCCAAGTCATTTAGCAGTTAAACCCAATTTCTATGATAAACTCCGTTAAGCAGAAATTACAAGCATAAAATACTAGGATAAAAACTATAAAAGATGGCACAAAACAACCTAAACATCACAACTTCAAGAACAAAAGAGTTTCAGTTGTTGTATTGATCACGCTTAAGGCTCAGATAGACGATCTGTGGTTTGCCATTATACGAGCCTATAGCTTTTTTTTGTTTATATAGCGTAATTACACGAGTCTGGGTGCTACACAGCCTGTCTATCCTCTAGATTTTTTTACTCCACAAACTTGTCAGTTCAGAATTAATGTACATGTATCTCTGAAAATATTCACTACACTACTGACTTGCTAGCAACACGCCGAGTTTTTTAGCTCCTTTGAGGATGTTCAACCTTACCTACGGACTGGTGGATACTAGACTTGTAATCTCCCGGTCCATGATCCACTAAAAGTCACCCTGGCCGGTCCACGGCCTGGTCCGTGTAGCTGGTTACGCGGTCTGTGGTACGCCGGTCGACGAGCCAAGCTCGCTTAATCACTGGTCGTGTATCTGCGGCTTTGTCCATGAACGCCTTAAGCCTTTTATATACAACATAGTCTGTAAATATTATTTTATATGTTTTACGTTGGCAATTGTGCTTGACACCTCTTCTGTTAATGAACTTTTATATGCTGCTAATGATTCTTGACAACACTGGAGTTGGGATTGACAGTGGTGTTGGGAATCATAGGAGCCAGACAGCTCTTCGTAATCTAAATATAAGTGGCTATGTTAAGATACTTAAATACTTGAGTCATTACAGATATTAGTGGTTAATGGTTGCTGTTATTTTAGTGACCTAGCCCTACCTAGTATACCCTCTAACAGTAAATGATGACGACAGTGAAAGGGCAGCACTAATAACAGGTCCGCCGGTAATAAAGTAGAAAATCAGCGACAATGAGTGGAGAAGAACAGCAACCAGCGGAATTAGTTCCAGTGCCAATCGACCGAGTATTTTTGCCCATCCAGGTTACTCCACCAGAGAAGTTCAACTTTCTGTTCCCAACGGCTGGCTACAATAGCGGAAACGCTTCGAACGATATATGTCGGTTTCTGGCCAGAACAATAAAACAGAGAAGAAGATTGATATACTATTGTACACCATGGGGGAAGATTCCGAAAAAGTCATGTTGCAATTTACTTCGAAACTCACCACATACTAATCTACTCTAAAAGTTCTAGACATTTCATACCTCGTAGGAACATCATTTTCGAGAGGTTTAAATTCAATTCGAGGGGACAAAAGCCTGGCGAATCTTTAGAATGTTTCATCGCCAGTTTGCATTCTTTACCTGAAAACTGTAACTACGAGACATTAAAAGACCAGCTGATTAGAGACATAATCGTCGTGGGAATGACAGACAGTAAAACGAGGGAGCAACTTCCACTGAAGGATGAACCGAGTGCCTTACTGTAGAAAAGCAAGCTGAAATGCAAGCAGTTTAATCAAAGAAGTTACTCAACAGGCAACTTGCCAAGATTTCCGTAGAAAACAGCTGCAACGCCAACGTCAAGGAGGAAGCGCTTGCAGGCCGTCACCTGGCATCCAGCGTTGCCGGCTCCCTCACAGGTTCTTATCACATTATGAGATAGTCACTGAAAAGAGAAGAAGTCACCAGAAATGCATTTTTTGTGGCCTGTCCAGCCATTCTAGGAGCGTATGTCCAGCCAATCAAACTGCAGACTGTGGGGAAACCACGGTCACTGGGCAGTGGTTTGCCGTAGTAGTAAGGTCATAACTCCAAGTTGATAATGCTAATAACTATTTTTATTACAGTCACAATTATAGTAATTATGTTAGAGCAATTCAGACCAACCATGTAGATTCTGAGGAATGGAAAATTCCTATTTTCGTATCTGAATTGAATCAAAGTATGCATTTTCTTGAGGACTCCGATGCCGATATTACATAAAACTGCATTTATTTTCTAAAAGCAATAATAATAACATTGGGGTAAATAAATGTAGTATATTATATATTAAGAAAACATTGGTTATTGTACTCCATATGTTATTCAACTATGTACAAATTACTATTTATAGTGAAAATATATGTACACAGGAAAAAATCAGTTTATTGACAAAACTGACAAAATTATACAACAAGACATTTCCGTTCTAATAATAACTCCTAGCATAATTACTACACACATAATAGTTCAGAAGTTTTCAATATTCACGAAGCACTTAAAGTGCTTGTATGTGAACATATACAAGACACAAAACACACCAATATAATATTATGCAAGACACGTGAAGCATATAGCAACTCAAAATAGCAAACTTAGAGTCAACCTTCCTGCGTAAACAAAACCAGTTGACAATAAGAACATCAGCCAATACAATGTAATACATGACAACAGCAGCATAAATAAACAAAACTGCCAATCTATAAACCTTTACATAGTACCCACTCGCCCTACTCACCCACATGTATTCCCAAATCTTATATTAACTCAGGTGTCATGTTAGCTCCTTCCGACAAAATTGTAACGGGTCCTTCTGATGTCAGACTGGACGTAGCGGGCACTCTATCCGCGACTCTAAAAAAAGGAACCTTGGAGTTTAAAACTGAAATCTATCAAACAAGGTCTCAAAAAACGTATTTTGCGAAGGACGGCAATTGTTACATTGAGTTTGCTCAACTTTACGCTAGACCAACCTGTCAGTGTGTGTTCTATAAAAAATATGATTATCAAACAATTATCATACAAAAATTTCCTTCGTTATTCAGCGAAATTGGTACGTTTAAAACAGAAATCCATAAAAATTAATGATCAGGTATCGCCATTAATAACAAAGCGTTCCCCGGGTAGCGCAAATTCCTTTACTCAAATCGCTCGAAGAAGAACTAGAAAGACTAAAAAACTTGACATCATAGAACTGGTCTATTATGACACCTCTTGGGTTACCCAAATCATAGTTGTACAGAAAAATTCCAAAATCCGGTTATGTGTGGATAAACTCACGATTAGATAAAGCGACTCATCGTTCTCATTTCCCCATTACCAAAGGCGGGACTCTGTTGGAAGGAATGAGTGGAGCTAATTATTGTCTAAGCTGGATACTACGTCATGGTTTTATCAGATCAAGCTGAAAAAATAATCCTAACACTGCACTACCTTCACAACTCCATTTGGAAAATTTATTATCAAGAGACTACCTTTTGGCATGAGGTGTGTACCTGCATATTTCTCTCTCCTACTTAATAAAGTCGTGGGAAATATAAGGGGGCTAATTTGCCATATAGGCGACATTTTCATATACTCGAAAACTCATAATAAATATGACAAAATTCTTTTAGCAGTTCTAGCGAGGCTTCATAGAGAGAGAATTACCCTTAACTTCCAAAGGTGTCTTTTTGGGGTGGAGACTTTACAATTTCTAGGACACTCCATCTCTGGTAAAGGCGTTTCGGTGGATGTTCAGCGCAACTTCGCCATCAGGAAGTTCCGGAAACCAACCAATAGGGATTAACTACTTCAATTGTTAGGCATGATCAAGCAGATTTTTTCTTATTAAACCAGAATTTTTAGAATCTCTAACTTCTCTACTTAAGAAGAATGTAACTTTTGCCTAGGATAATTCTTAGCAGGAATCTTTCGAGAAAATCAAGCAATTACCGCAAAATAGCCCTTATCTCGCATATTTTATGTATTCAAAGAAAATTATAATTTGGGCATATACAACTTCTTATAGTTTGGGTGCATGTCTCCTTCAATGCAACAACGGAGAAAAATAAATTGTAGCTTAGACGTCCAGGCTGTTGTCACCCACCGATAAAGTGATATGCTCAAATTGAGAGGGAAGCTCTGTCCTTAACATGGGCCGCGGAAAATTATAAAGAATACATAACTGGTATTCAATTCACCTTAGAAGCCGACCATAACCGTTCGTGATTCAAATCCTTCAGACTAAATCAAAAACGAACTTACTGCGCGTATACATCGATTCAGAGTTCGCCTCATGCGCTATGACTATGCTGTACAGTATAAATCAAGAAAAGAACTGATAGTAGCAGATGATCTATCAAGACATTTTTCTTATCCTATGTCAATTCCCAAAAATGGAGAATTGGTTGAGGAAACAGAACCCCATATTAACTTAATAATTAACTCAGCCAAAGTAAAACCTAACTTTTTAGTAGAAGTAGAGAATGTCCAGAATTTAGATGCGGCCTGTAGCAAACTCATAGAATTTTATATTGTGGGTTGGTCCGGATACGTACCGAAATGATATTTCTGAGGATGAGGTGTATTTGCTACGAGGCTCACGTTTAATTATCCCAAAATCATTACAGCTACGTTGTCTGGAACCCCCCATCACTGTCATATGGGAGTGTTGAAGTACCGGAAACGTGCTAAGGCTTCAGTATGGCCGTTGGGATTGTCATTTTACATAGCAAACGTATATCGTAACTGTCCAAAATGCATAGAGGTCAGAGCCAATATTAAGGAAACGTTTGCCAAGAAAGATTTCCCTGAGAAATCTTGAAAAAACATAGCATATTTAAAGCTGACAGTTAGTACTTGATAGCAACAGACTATTTCTCCAGATTTTTCGAAATCTTCAGACTCAAGATAATGACAGAAAATATTAGAATTTCCAAGTTGGAGAAACTTTTCAGCAGATATGAGTTGCTGAAATAGTATGCCCTGACAATACACCACAGTTTCAATCCAAATTTCAGAAGTGTTCTATCGCTTATGATTTTAGCCATGTTACCACTAGTCTTTATTATGCCCAGCCCAATGGCTTGCAAAAGATCTTATTAAGAAGAATGATGACGTTCATTTAGCTTTACTAGCTTTTTGTACAACCCCACTAGAATGTGGATTTTTAACTTCCGAACTGCTAATGCATCGGAAATTAAGAATACATGTTCCGATTTTTTCAACAAATTAAACAGTCAATACTCAGCTAGTTTTTGATAGAGAGGGAGAGAGACTCTGGCGAAGGAAAAGTGTGCCCTCCAGTATGACAAACGACACATGACACGAGAATTGTGTAAGTCAAATATCCGAGACAGTGTTTGGGTAAAGGATAGCAGATGCTATGGTAAAATTATTTCTTGTCTGTCAGAGCCACGCTTATATTTAGTGGAGACCTGTAGAGGTACTTATAGGAGAAACCGTTGGAATTTGATACCTGCTCCTTATTATGTTCCCGCTGTCCCAGCACTGTCCCAAATACCATTTTCTCAACAAAAGACTATAAATGTCCCTGAAAATATTCCGAGAATTCTCACTAGTGAAGGGGCTGAGAATGTGGTGAAGGCTGAAATAAATATGCGCGGTGTCGGTGTTCTTCTTGGTGTGCCTTCACCTACACGTGACAATGCTAATAACAGTGTACCGCCTAGTTCTCCAGATTCCAGCAGGCCTCGCAGGAATATTAAAAAACCTAGGCATCTGGATGATTACAATTGTTCTTGATTAATAAAAGGGGGATGTTCTGTTAATGAACTGTTCTATGCTGCTAGTGATTCCTGACAACACCGGAGTTGAGATTTGCAGTGGTGGTGGAAATCATGGGCGTCAGACAGCTCTCGCTTATTTAAATATAAGTGGCTATGTAGAGACACTTTGAGTAATTAAAGGCATTAGTGGTTAATAGTTGCTGTTCTTTCAGATATCTCACCGTAAAAAATACATAATTATTAAACGGTCTACTCGCTCTCTAATTTTGTCACCGATATAGTAATATTAAGTAATAGTAATATTAATATTTATTGTTACTAATTTTACAGCACATCAGTTGACAAATAAGTCTAATATGCATTTCATTAATAGTTTTGTGTTAGATTAATATCGCAAAACGCATAAGGCACATTATTTACTTGTTTCTTTACTAAGGTGCAGTTGCATACATAATATCTATATATGGCTTATGAGTACACGTGGAGAACCCAAATCACCACAACATATCTTTTAAAGACCCGACGATCGTTTCGCTAACGAAGTTAGCGTCATCAGAGGATGAAAGATGTGTTGTGGTGATAAAGGTTCATAAAGTGTACTTATCAGTGCTCATCACCTCTTCACTTATATCTATGGCTAACAATAAATTTACTAAGTTAAATCCGCTCCGCCGATATTGTGACCTTGACCATTTATCCCGCTTTCCGCTGACCCTTAGTATTTTAAACACAGTTTAAGTAAAATACCGCTTTTTTGACTCCTAATTTGATTATAGGTATTTAGTACTTAAATGTTATAATGCCATAATGAATATTTAGCACGTAGTTTAAAATTCTCTTATTTTCCTCACGTGTTAATGACTCCCTTTTAGTGAATTTTTATTATTATATTCTTTTCACGCACCGAGAAAAATCATGTCAGGGGTTGAAAATCGCGAATAGAACGATTAGTTTTATTAAAATGTTAAAAAAATGTCACGCCACGTTTACCTTGTCTTCATTCGAGCTGGACACATTCAATTTGGAAGTAGAAGGATCTGCTATGCTGTTCGGCCTTCTTTTTTTCACATAATCAACTGGTAAAGTGTAGTCGTCACATAGCGAAATCTGCAAGAGTAAAAACAAATCAAAATTAAATATATAGTAACCAAAGATAGATAAATATTTTCAGTAGTCATCAGTCGGTTTATCTGTCATTTTTTCCTCGTAAAAATTTTGTAGTTTCGGTGTTTTAATCCAAAGAAATAAAGGAATATTTTAGTTGTTTTAAATATATTTGGATGGATTAAAGTGAAAGATAACAATTTTAAAAAATCATGGATTTAAGGAAATATTGTCAAATTTTAATTCAGGTATGTCAAAATTTAAGGTACCTACTTATGTTACTCAAGACGATGAAGTCAATCGATTTAAGATAAAACATGTTGTAAATTGTTATAATATACTGCACAAGTATCAAGACTTATTGTCTAATCTGGACTTTTTATTATGACACAACTCAACTGGTGTTTTATCTTTTTTAGTGGCTTTAGTGTGTTAAGTATACCGCAGGTAGTATTATAGCCTCAACCCAGAAACATTTATCTAAGTTTGCACCATGTATCATGGCTTTAACTTCCTATATAAGCGTCATGTTTATAGGTTCTGCTAGAACATTTTGTTATAGAGAATGCAGTCCTGCCAAATAAAAAATAATTTGTTGTTGCCTTTTTAGTTAATTTTTATTTAAAAAAATCACTAATAGATAGGTATCGATGGTAAGACTTTGCAAAAAAAATTATCAAATGAGCGCGAACTAGGACCCCTAGAACCCATATCCGGGGTCACTTTAATTTTTTTTATATGTTTATATATATATATATATATATATATATATATATATATATATATATATATATATATATATATATATCCAACCGATAACTCAAAAAGTAATTAAATTAACAAATTTTGATGAAACTCAGTTAGTACCTTTCTTTTGTTAATAGCTTGGACGAGTTCGTTAACCAGCTGATCGGACGAGTTTTTCCGGAAAAAACACTTTTTCGAAAAAAAAATTGTATCTCAAAAAAATTACACAGCAATTTTGATGAAATTTGGTGAATATGTTGCTCTGCGAAAGACCTTACTACTTACCAAAATTCAACTTTCTAGATTTATAGAAAATTTAGTTATTGAATTTTGAAGGATTTAAAAATTCGCTACCATAACGCACTTCCTGCGTTGCGAACTTTCTATTCATTTTAGAGATATTCTTAAGGTAGGTATAGATAGCCGGTTGTGGTCCTTCCTCCAACTCCTTCAGGTGAATAAGCAGCCCTGTGATGTTGAGATGGCGTAAGAAATATGGTGCTTAGATATAGTTTGAACGGGGGGGGGGGGGGGGTCCAGAGGTCTGAGCTGAGATGATGTAATCCAAGATGGCGGATCCGGATTAATAAGAAATTATTATTTAAAGTAACGTTTATAGGGGGTCGAGGTAGTGAAAACAACAACATAAGCTTTCGATGGTGCTTTCCCCAAGACAATCATGCGCGGTGAAGAGCCGCATCCTCCACGAGGTGACCCTGCTGATAACTAAACATGACGGATCTAGACGTCGAGCTCGAAATAAACCCCCCCTACTAAACTCTACGGTTTCACGTGACCCGTGCCTAAGGATGGAAGGCACCAGGGTGATGGTGTCATGAACGGAACCTCCGGAGTACCGAAGAACCATCCAGAGTAACCCGCCTTGCACCACACAGGGGGTTCTGATGGTGTGGACAGTATTTCCCCCATTCTCGTGGGAACAACATGAAGATCATAAATAGATATAAAACCAAAACCAATGAGTCTCGAGGATTATATTCCAGAAACGGAGACGAGCCAGGGGGCGGCAGCGTCCGCGGACCCTGGAGGTCTCACGACCAACGTAGATACGGGGGATCGGGGGGTAGCTTCGGCCACACATTTGACCCCGACACCAAAGCTGGAGGCTGGGTTCCACCGGAGGGCGGCGAGGTCCACAAACTCTGCCTCACCACCACCCACCACACCACAGCACAGCAGAAGAGGCCGCGCTCGGGCTCTCGCACGTCTACTTCAGACAGACATCCCAAAAGGACCAGGGCCGGAACACCGACGCAGACTGGCTCGTATAGGGAGGCTGCGGAGAGTCTCGCGATGGCGGTGATTGACAGACGCAATCCTGAGGTCACACTAAACTAGAGGAAGGCGGACCTGATCCAGGCTGCGGTGGTAGCTGCGCTGGACTCTCTTCAGGAAGAGGGGAGCCGGCCTCAGTTTCACCGAGCGCGCCTGGCATGGGTCATCCTCTGGATAACCTGTGCCGGCCCGCAGTCGCGGGACTGGCTGCGGAAACGATCGGGGGCCTCGGTCAGATTTGGAAGGGGGCGGACTTGACAGCCGTCGAGCCCAAGGAACTCCCAAAGAGACGCAAGGTCCTCGTGCGGATCCCTGACACCGTCCCGCAGGAGACGGTGACCAGGAGACTGAAGATCGAGAACCCTGAACTGGGGACACAGCACTGGTCGGTTCGTAGCACGAAGGCAGAGGAAAAGGACAGACTCTCGCCTTTTCGATCGACCAGGCGTCTTACTGAGCTCTTGAAAGAACATCCTTCAAGGCATTCTGGGGCCTGGGGAAGGGTTAGCTTCCGCCCACTGGGGAAGCAACTATGGGTTAATGGGAGTTAGGTTCATTCAGGTCAACCTCCAGCACAGTAGGGCAGCCACGGCCGGACTACTGATAGCTCTGAGGAACACGGATGTGGCCCTTATCCAGGAACCGTACTCCTATAAAGGAAAGATCAAGGTACTCGGCGAAGCTGCTGGAAAGCTCATCTACAGCAGATCCAGCGAGAATCCGAGGGCCTGCATTTTTGTCAGGGAAGGGATAGAGTTTCTACCTTTAATGAATTTCTATTCCAGCGACCTGAAAACGATCAAAATCCGATGTGGAGGAGCGGATGGGCCGAGGGACATTACTGTCGGACCAGAATATCTACCAGGGGACAGCACGGACCCTCCTCCACCCAAGGAATTGGAACAGCTGATGGTGGGTAGCAGAGCAGGTGAAAGGCAGACCATCATCGGCATGGATGCGAAAGCGCACCATGAGTTGTGAGAAAGCTCGGACACAAACTCTAGGGGTGAGTCACTTTTACAATTCTTTATGAAATTTAATTTAGACATATTGAATAGAGGTAATAAACCGACCTTCGTCACAACACGGCCTGAGGAAGTTTTAGATCTAACAGTTTCCACCCAGTTTCTGAGTGACTTTGTTAATAACTGGGCTATGTCTGGGGAAGTGAGTAGCTTAGACCACAGATACATCTGGTTTGAAATCGCCAAAGTCAAATGACAAACGGTATGGTACCGGGACCCCCGGAAATCGGACTGGGAAGCCTACAGGGCAGACCTAGCAGTGGAACTGCGGGGGGTTAAGAGTACCATAGACAATTCAATAGACCTCAAGATTGCGTCAGCCCAAGCGCGAGACGCAATCACCTTGGCCTACAACGCCAACTTTCCCCTGAAAATGAGCGTCTCCACCAGGAACGCCCCGTGGTGGAACAAGGACCTCAGGCAAAGGAAGACCCAGGTTCGTACGCTGTTTAACGCGGCCAAAAGGTCGGGAGCATGTTATGAATATAGACAGGCCCTAACGACTTATAACAAAAGACTGAGGGACGCCAAGAAGAAGTCGTGGAGGAGGCGCTGCGAAGAAGTGGAGAACACGTCTGAGAGTGGTCGACTACACAAGATCCTGTCCAAGGGCACTGAGACCAACATAGGCTCCCTTAGAACATCCACAGGAGGCTTTACAAGCTCGAGGGAGGAAACTATGGAAATTTTACTCCAGGCGCACTTTCCAGGCTGCAACATAATAAAAGAATCACCTCCGAACTGGGAACACTCACAAATCGAGGCTCCTTATAGGGTGGCATCTAGAGTAGACTGGACAGTCGCTAAAGAGGTGGTTACTTGTAGCAAAATCAGATGGGCCATTAAAAGCTTTAAGCCATACAAATCCCCGGGATTTGATGGAATAATGCCCATCATGCTCGAACAGGGGATAGATATACTGGCCCCGGCGCTTACCCTCATTATATGAGTGCCAGCCTGGCTCTGGGGTATATTCCGAGGGCATGGAGACTGGCCAGGGTTATATTCATTCCTAAACCTGGGCGTCCAACAGACCAGGCAAAGTCCCTTAGGACAATAAGTCTCATGTCTTTATTGCTAAAAATAGTGGAAAACTGCTCGACCACCACATTAGGGGAGGTGTACTGGAAGCATATCCCCTACACTGCGGACAATATGCATACAGAGCAGGAGTCTCAACAAAAACAGCACTGCACCAACTGGTGCTGAAACTGGAGAATGCGCTGGAGAACAGGGAGGTGGCACTGGAGGCATAGAGACATAGAGGGGGCCTTCAGCAACACCTCATTCGGATCGGTTCTGGCAACTGTCAGGTAGCGTGGAATAGAGAAGACCTGCTGCAGGTGGATCGGTTCCATGCTCAGGGACACGACGGTGTTCACCTCACTCGCGGGAGGGACTCTGCTGGCGGGAATCGCGGCGGGGTGTCCGCAGGGGAACGTTCTGTCTCCCTTGCTCGGGTGCCTAGTCGTGGACGGCCTGCTGGGGAGGCTCTCGGGGATATGAGGTACAGGGCTATGCGGACGACATTGTCATCACAGTCTGAGGAAAGGTTACACAGTCAGTGTGGGAGCGCATGCAGACAGCACTGAAAGTGGTGGAAAGGTGGACGGTTGGTCAAGGGCTCGGGATGAGCCCCTAGAAAGCAACCGTCATACCGTTTACGAGGAGGCGAAAGTGGGAGCGCCACAGAACTCTCACTCTATACGGTAGGAACGTTCCAATGGCCAGAGGGGTAAAATATCTTGAGGTCGTATTGGACTCTAAGCTAACCTGAAATGGTCACGTTGAAAAAATACTGCGTAAGGCGGTCATGACCTTAACCGTCACTAGGCGGCTATATGGAAAAACGTGGGGACTAAGACCTAGTATGGCCCACTGGCTGTACACAAAGGTGGTCAGACCATCGTCAACATACGCGGCACTGGTGTGGTGGCCTAAGGTGACACAATCCAGTGGCAAACAAAAACTAGGCAAGATTCAAGGGATGGCTTGCCTAGGCATCACAGGAGCCATGTCTTCAACCCCAACAGCCGCCATGGAGGTCTTGCTGAATCTGCCCTCCCCCCTACATTTAGTTATTATGGGGGAGGCCAGGCCAGGACTATACATACTAGCCTGCAATGATAGACTGAACATCAGCCCAGGTTTCAGGGGCCACTGCAAAATTCAGGAGATCGTGAAGGAGCCTATGCTTGAAATGAGGTCAGGCTTCGCGAGCCTGGGAATCTGCAGGGAAAACAACTTTACAGTGGAAAGCCCCGACCGCGAGGCATGGCGGGAGGAGACGCCGGGCATACCAAAGGAGGCGCTCGTCTGGTTCACGGAAGGATCCGGCGGGAAGCGTGGGACGGGGGCAGGTGTTTATCCGGAAGGACCGAGGGTAAGTCATAATAATTCCCTCAAAGCCCATGCAACGGTCATTTAGGCCGAAATGTACGCCATTCTGCACTGTGTGCGGAAGAACAAGAGGAGGGGCTACACCAACAAGTGGATTCTCATAGCCACAGACAGCCAGGCAGCCCTTAAGGCCCTGAGTAGCCCACATGTAAATTCCTGCCTGGCGAGTGAGTGCCGAGACGAGCGACCTGGCTGGGCAGAATGAGGTCGCCCTCATCTGGGTGCCAGGTCACTCGGGGGTCAAAGGCAATGAAGCAACTGACAGTCTCGCGAAGAAAGGGTCAGCAGAACCATTTATGGGACAAGAACCGGCTCTGGGCGTGACAAAGTGCACTTGCCAGGAGAACCATTAAGTCCTGGGTCAGAAACCAACACAAGGTGTACTGGGCAGACTGTCCAGTGCTCAGACATGGGAAGTCAATAATTGACGCACCCAGTTCAAAGAGAACTGTGGAGCTGTTAAATCTTAGCAGAGGACAGCTCAGAAACACAACAGATCTCTTGACGGGACACATGGCCGTCAAGAAACACCTGCATAAAATGGGGCGGTTCGAAGGGGACCTCGCGTGCAGACTCTGCGACGAGGGGGAGGAATCATCCCAGCACATCTTGTGCGAGTGTAAAGCTCTGGACCGCAAAAGACAACTAATCTACGGTCAGTCTAGACCGGAGACAGAGCATTATAAAACTTCACCCTACCAATCGCTGTGCAGGCTAGTTCAAGGCACAGTGATTTTGAAATGGGTGGAGTAAAAAGACTAAGGGCATGCACAATAAGCCAAAGGTTGCAGTGCTATCGGTGCGAACGAGCCCTGAGGGAGAAGAAAACGTTTGTAGGTCTGATCTGTCGAAATGGAACGATTAGAGATTTCATCTTATGAAAAGTGACGTATGCAAATATGGTGATCGCGCATTCTCCCCCGAAAACATATTAACTGTTTTGATTAGATGCAATTGAGCGCTGTCGCGGGTCCTGTCTGAGAGGATAGAGTTCCAATTTGTAGAAGCGACTTGTAAATATGAAGGTTCGCACATGCGCTCTTGATTTTTTTTTTATATTAGAGGCAAGTGCTAGGTGTCATGGTTCTTGTCTGTAAGAGTAGAGTTAAAATCACTTGGTTCCCCAAGTGTACTTTGGGTTTCTACCCAAATCATCTTTTAAACACACATCTTTTAAACAGCTGACGATCGTTTCACTAACAAAGTTAGCGTCATCAGAGGATGAAAATTTCTAAACTACTTAACTACAGCGCATTATATTTATACTACCTACGTGTTAAGTGTGTTAAGTAAAAGACGTGTGCAAAGAGGGAAGAATCGCAGGCAAATTTTCTATGATTTTCTATGATATATATATATATATATATATATATATATATATATATATATATATATATATATATATATATATATATATATCGAGAAAAACCCCAAGGTGAGATAAGCTGTAACGATTGTAATCTTCGATACGTCGGCCAAACTAAAAGAACCATTGAAACCAGAGTTGAGGAACATCTGGCACAGCTGAGAGACAGTAGTATAGACAAGTCATGCGTGGCGCAACATATTTGGGACCATAATCACCACCTAGATTAAGGAAACCTAAAGCATGCGACAGAATGTTTATTATGCTGTGATAAAATATATTCCGAAACTCGGCAGGTACAATTATAACGGGACTCTAGAAAGGGCGCCCGGCAATTTATATATATATATATATATATATATATATATATATATATATATATATATATATGATTATGGTCCCAAATATGTTGCGCCACGCATGACTTGTCTATACTACTGTCTCTCAGCTGTGCCAGATGTTCCTCAACTCTGGTTTCAATGGTTCTTTTAGTTTGGCCGACGTATCGAAGATTACAATCGTTACAGCTTATCTCACCTCGGGGTTTTTCTCGACAAACCCTTAACATGGCGCCGCGATGTCCAACATGCCCGACGGAAAGCTTCGATGTTCATCTCTAAGTTGTCTCCACTTCTTAACAGAAATTCCAAATCGTTCATGAACCATAAGCTGCTTATGTATAAAGTCATAATCCGGCCAGCCTTGAACCATGCATCTTCTGCATGGGCCACCGCGGCTGGAACACACATCAAGAGCACTCAAATCATCCAGAATAAAATTCTGAGAATGGTTACCGGAACGCCCTGTTTTGTCAGCAACAGTCAGATTCATTCTGATCTGAAAATGCCGTCGATACTTGATTTTATAACTCAACTATCCACTCAGTTCGCACAAGCCGCTTCTCACCTAAATGCTCTTATCCGTAGTGCCACCGACTACGATGAGCAACTTGCAGATAGGCATAAGCATCCAAAGCTTATACTTACCCAATAACGCTTGCGCGACAAAAACAGAATAGAAACATTCAAATCCAAACGTCGTTGTGTGAAATCTTTCCGACGGAGGTATGGACTAAGGTCCGGTACTTCAGGGAGAGGAGTTTAGTGGGTACGAGTCCCACAGTACCTCGATATCGCACACACAACGGTGTCGTGAATGAGGTCTGCATGATGTGCTTTTCTCTCCTGTATCCAAAAACAAAACAAAAACTTATCTCACAGATACCTGCCATTTCAGTGGCTGTATTCTTTTCTTTTGTATTACCTAAAAAGTTTTTTAAATTATTTTTTGTCGAATACATTTTGTCTACGTCATCTTTTGAATGTCATGGATTTCGCTAACATTTACTTTATTCTCTGTCTATTAATTAACCTTTCCAGTAAGCAAACCGAATATCTCATATATTTGGCCACGTTTTCAATGTACTCTAATTCTCTGCCATATCTACTTTTACTTAAAGGAAATTGTATTAACATATTTACTAAACAACGGCTAGCTTAATTTTTTTAGCAAACATTTTCTTTATTCTGTGTCTAGTAATTAATTTCTCCACTAAGCAAACCGAGTATCCATTATGTTTGACCACGTTTTTAATGTAATCTATATCTCTGCGATATCTACTTTTACTTAAAGGAAATCGTATTAATATATTCACTAAAAAACGGCTAGCCTAACTGAATCATGTTTCCTAGATTTTATAAATATATGATCAATGCATGTTTTTGACAAACCCTGTACCCTTGTGTAATTATTATTCTAATTAATGCTAACATTAATTTAAAAATGAAATTAATAACTACACCTTTTGCTACCATCCCTATACAGTATAACCCAGAAGAACCAGTGCACACGAATCTAGTAAAAAATAATATACAACATAAAATAAGAATTCCAGCACGTACACGTCAGGTAGTTATAATACCTGTGGCACAAAAAGAAGGTATAGGTATCCTTAAATATAAAAATTTCGAAAGTAAAAAGAAATGCCAGAAGCTCTAGTAAATATTCAAAATTTCTTTGCAACCACCGAAAGAACTAACTCAAGTGAAAAATCTATAAAAATTACAAAACCAAGGATTGTATGTTTAAAGAAGAACCGAAAAGTTGAACATACACCAGATTTTAAAAAATCATTCGAAATTTGCAATAATTTATTAATTAATTCACCTATCCTACAATATCCCGATTTTTCTATACAAGTTGTACTAACAACAGATTCTAGTGACTTCGCTTTAGGAGCAGTATTATCACAGGGTGATGTCCCTAATAATAAACCGGTAGCGTACGCATCGCGGACTTTAAACGAAAGCGAATGTAAATATTCAACCATCGAAAAGGAACTCTAATGCATAGTTTGGGCTTGTAAATATTTTAGACCTTATTTGTTTGGCCGGAAATTAAAAATATACACAGATCATCGACCATTAACTTTGTTATTTAATTTAGGAGAACCAAACTCTAAACTAACAAGATGGCGATTACGACTTTCTGAATACGATTACGAGATCATGTACAAAAAAGACACACAGAATACCAACGCTGATGCTTTATCACGTATAAAAATTAACGCTATCGAGAGTGAAAGCATGGTAGGAAGTCCCGGACAAATAGATCGGGAAATTCTAGATTATTTAAGAGATTTAGCGGAAAATCCAATACAGCAAATAAACAATGAAGACGAAATCGTCAATAATCCCGGTCCTTCAAATGCTGCAATTTATGCAAACCCCCATATACACCCAAATTTAATATTTTACGAGACACAAATTAAACCCCCTACGACCCAATCGAATGGCACAATTGACGAGGAAAACTGCAATGATTTTGAGAAAACTGCCCACTCGATAAACGGAGATGATAACAC
Source organism: Tillus elongatus (assembly GCA_964006375.1). Classification (NCBI taxonomy): domain Eukaryota; kingdom Metazoa; phylum Arthropoda; class Insecta; order Coleoptera; family Cleridae; genus Tillus; species Tillus elongatus. Next base: position 77,787,081 of record OZ023269.1, on the reverse strand, counting down.
CAATCGTGGTATTCCTATATTAGATGAAATAATTAACAATAAACCCAATCAAATCATTATAGCCAATAATCCACATCACAGGATTGACGTAAAAACTGAAAAGTTCTACAATATAAAATATTACACTTAAAATCACCTAAAGCTAACACAAACCTCATTATTAGTTTTTTTTATTATACCAGCGAAAATAAGACGTTTCATATATTTTTTCACAACGAAGAAATGTATAGGAATTTTAATAAAATTTATGTAGAACAATTTAGGCCCAGCAAATTAAAATTAATCAGGTGCACTAAATTAGTAAACTTTGTTAAAGAAAGAGAGGAACAATTATTGATGGTAAAGTACCAACACGAAGGGAAAACAAACCATCGGGGGATAAACGAAACAGTGGACCGTCTAAAAAGAAACTTTTATTGGCCCACGATGAAACAAGACGTTACAAATTATATAAATAACTGCCAAATATGTAATGTTACAAAATATAATAGGAAACCCCCGTACATACCATTAGTCTTAACAGAAACGGTAAGCAAACCTTTTGACTTAGTACATATAGATGTATTTCACTTCGATAACCACCAACTTTTAACAGTTATAGATGCTTTTACTAAATTAGCTAATGCAATTCATATTTCGAGAAGAAATGCTGTAGAGATATGTAACGCTTTAATCACCCACTTTCTTTTTACGGGATACCAATAACTATCGTCTCAGATTCCGGGTTGGAATTCCGAAACGGAACAGTGCAAGAACTTCTAAAGTAATATAAAATAAATATCCATTTTACAACCCCTAAACATCACGAATCTAATGGTCTAATAGAAAGGTTTCACTCGACTCTAGTTGAACACCTACGTATTTTGCGTCAGACACACAAAGAAAATATCCTAAAGTACTAATAAAATATGCAATAATAGCTTATAATAATTCAATTCACAGCACTACCAAATACACACCCCTATAACTAACATTGGGTCACACCAATACTCGAGATCCTTCAAATTTAATTAATGAAAATTTTTACAACGACTATGTGGTCAGTCACAGAAATAAAATTGAAAATATTTACAAGAATATTAAACATAAAATTCAATCCAACAACGAAAAGGTCATAAATAAACGAAATCAATTAGATTCAGAAACTCTTAATTTTAGCTTAGGTCAAATTGTTTACAAGAAATTAGAGAAAAGAAATAAAACAGGTAATAAGTTCTCCGGACCACTCACTATCCTCGAATTTTTGGAACATAACAAGGCAAAAATTAGAGATAGTAAAAATCATATACAAATAATTCATTTGAAAGACTTAAAACCCACCTCTGTTGTTACAGATGGGGTACATTCGGAGACACCACAATCCCAAAATTCCTCCAACTAAACCAAAATCCAGGTATACTTGCACTTAAACTGGGAGCCGCCCAAAATATCGTTGATTACTGGTCGTTTATTCAAATATTTGACGCGAGTTCCATAATAAGTGAGTGCAAAGCACTACAGCAAAAATTTAACAGACTGACGTTGGCAATAAAAAATTCCACCACACATAACCAGGAATATTTTAACACTTATAATTTAATAATTTCATTAGAAAATAAAATTGTGAGCAAATCAATCAGATTAATCCACGCATAAAGAGACAAAAAGGGGTCATATAGATGGAATCGGTTCAATAATGAAAAGTATAACAGGCAATTTGGATCAAAATGATGCACAAAGATATGATGAAGCAATTTTCCTTTTATCCGATAATCAGATTAAGGTAAAAACTCTAATTAAAGAACAAACTACTCTATTAGAAAAATCTATTAATACATTTCAGATTGTTACCAAAACACTAACACATAATGAAGTGGTTTTAATGTGACGGATTTTACAAGTGGAAAGTGCAATCAAAACGATTGAGTTGAAAGTATACGACTATATTTATTTCTTGGTACAAATGCTTTTGACACAGATCCAGTTTCTTACCTAATAATTTATGATGTTTTAGAAATAATCGAAGTAGCCATTTTATTTGAAAAATTAAATACCTTTCATAATTCAATGATAGAACCAGCCGATTTAATTCAGGAAACACGATTTATGCAATATCAACTTACCAATGTAAAATTACCCTTTCCTTCGGAATTGGGGAATGTTCTGCTTTTTGAAAAAGTAATGACAATCAAAAGTTATTCCAAACAAAATCAAATAGTATTTATTATAGAGATACCCATTGTCGAAATCTAAAGTTACAATTATTATCACCTATACCCATTACCTGTTCCTGTAAAAGATCAATTATCGGTTATAATTCCTCAAACTAACTAAAATTTTTTGAAAGGATGTGTAAAGAAATAACGATAAACGATTATTTATGTCAAGAAACAGACGTCATTCAAATAAGCAGTCCACTACCATGCGAAGTACAATTATTGAAATACATTAATTGTGAACCGATCTCTGCAAATATCCAAAATAGCAAATTACAAAAATTTGAAAATAACAAATGGATGTTAGTCGCCCCAAAAGAAATTTTAGCAGTCAAACAGTGTGCCAATCAACGGGACAACATTGCATTACTAGGAACATACCTCATTGAACTACAACCAGAGTGCGAGATACAAACAGGTGTTGTAGGTTGATTAGAATTCACCAAGATTTGAAGAATCGGTTTTAACTAATAGAACTCCCGAAAATTAATACAAACTTTAAAACAACAGACAGTCTGGATTGCCATATAAACTCTATAAAATTGTATTTAATAAATTTTAATGAACTTAATAATATTCATAGTGCTCTAAAAAAGCAACGTGAAAATCTTGAAGACATTACAATTAAACCAATCCATTTTAAAAAATAAGTGTTTAGACAATAATGTTATATGTTGTGATTTCCATGTTAATTTGTTTTTTTGTGTATAATCTAAAAGTGTTAAGGAAACGAACAAACTTATCAACCCAAGGGGACCATAATCCACAAAACGACGAGGTTGTGATTTAACTTAAGGAGGGAAGAGTTATATGATCATCATATCGACACCGTTGTGTTGTAGTAATTATTAAAGTTTATGTAATGCCAATTCATTAAGAGAATGCAGGTAGTTCTAGTTTCCCGAGAATATTAAGTTTCTGCCAACACAATCCAGGCCAGTCGATAGTATAGAACAAAATGCTGACCAGCGATTCTCACGAGAACGATTCCTTAAAAGTAAAAGAGGTGGAGGAACATGGATTGCTATTAACTTTGTTATTAGAAGTTAGTCTAGTCTTAGTTTTAGTACAGTCAACATCTTAGTATAATAATTATAATTTCATATACCAGGGTCATACAATACAATTATAAGTTAAAAATATTGAGTAAAAAGTTTATAAGTGTAATGTTTCTTGTAGTTGATAATTAAAGTTTTTTAAAACGTCAACGAAGGGCTAAGTTACTTAGTTTACCAGAAAATATTATTAACTAATCTAAAATTATCTGTAATACATACCGTAAATATATAGATTAAGCACTCTTAAAAAATATATTTTATTTTTTAATAAATGACACTAACTCAGTAATTATTTATAATAATATATTAAATATGTCAAAATTGTTGTCATGTTGCTTGTCGTAGGTGATTGTCAAATATATCCTTTTGAATAACTTCAGATCTAATTTTAACTGACGAATTAAATAACCTCTAAAAAACTCGACCATTTGTCAAATGGGAATATGAATGAGGATATTCTTTTTTATATTTATTTTTTTCTTGGTAAAGGCACAAATATAATTTTTTACTCATCTTTTTTAGCTGTTATAAACTGTTTTATAACTATTATTTAGGGAATAATTTTGTGAAAATTCGCTACCATAATGTACCTACTTGCTGCGTTGGATTTGGTTGAACTTAATTTATTATAACAAATGGAAGTTTTACAAAATTATTCTTATATTCTAGCATTTGAGATATTGCATTCACAACATTAAAAAAGCTTTATAATGTTGTAACTTTTTTAGTAACCAATTTCAAGTCTGTAACTTAAAAATATTTTTATTGCATTTCAGAAAAATCATATTTTGATTAGTCACTTATCCCTCTCGTACACTATATATGTTAATTTTCAGCACGATTGTAACTTTACTAATCTTGAGAACATAGGTATTTTTTTTATGCACTTAAAATCTCAGTGAGATTTAAACCTTTACCTTTACGTTTATGTTTATGTAGGTATATATTCATACTTTTGTAACATATCTAATATTTGTTTTATAACTTACCAAGTGTTTATTATTTATCAACCCCTTAGTCACTTAATGCACAATCGCCACGCTTGAATTACACACTGTATTGCAACCCGCCACGAGTGACTCATCTGCATATGTATGCATACCTATATATGTTTACATACAAATCATATATATATATATATATATATATATATATATATATATATATATATATATATATATATATATATATATATATATATATATTATTGGATATGTATATAGATAAATCGCCTATATTAGGTACATTAAAGTCTGAGAGTAACACAAGATCTGGAGCTTGCGCTATAGAAGTCTTTAAATTATAACTGGATCGATGCGACGAGTTGCGCACGACTAAATAAAGTAAGTACATATTTACTTTTTTCCAGATTGCAACGATAGGCTTTCAAAAACTTTTATATATGAGCGTGAATTAGAGGCTGTAGAGCCCATACCAAATGTCCGTTTCAATTTACGTAATACATTTAAATAAATAAATACATCGACCCTCGTCATGAGATCTCGCTTGTTTTAGTTGCCTATTTTAGCTTATTGCTGATAAATATTATATGAAAAATTGAAATATCTCTTCTAGTTTTTGAGATAGTGAAAAACAAAAATTTGGATTTCCTTTTTCTGTTTCTTCATGCGGCTATGTAGCTGGACTTTTTTTTAACAAACAAGTGTTTTCCATAAGGGGCTTAGAATAAGCTGATTTTGATATTACGTTTCATTAGACCTCGAAAAAATGATCTACTTTCCTCTTCTGTGCGCCATATAAGATTTAAGTCTGGTTGAATTTTCCTAATAAAAATTGCACTGATCGAAAACGTGCACAGCTGCATACTTTGAAAGTTTGTCCATTTTATTAAATCATTTAAATTTAGAAAAAGTCATTTTTATTAATTCTATTTGTGTACAAAAGTTTTAGAGTTCAGTTGGATTTATGTAATAATTATGAGAAACAATAAGTAATTTAAATTGATTATAATATTGCTGATGCAAATTTACGAATAATATCTGCAGCTTAATCTGTAAAGGCGACAGAGCTACATTAAACTTATTTTTTGTCTTCACATCGAAGTTTAAAACAATGTGATTCGCTCAGTGAACCAAGAGAATATGACAATATTACAAATTGAAAATTTTGCAAACATGAAGAAAAATCAATACAGAAATAAAAACAAAAAATGGGTGGACGCAGCAAGTGCGTTATGGTAGTGAATTTTTATACAAATATTTTTAATGCCAAATTTGTCTTTGGTTTAATAAAATACATCAAATTTGGTATAAGTATAAAATAAATAAAATTGTTCCGAAAAAACTAGTCTGATTTGGCCAACCAACCGTTCAAGCAATCTACTCAAAAGCTACACTTCCCAAGACATAAAAATTCCACAATAGAAATGTTTTGATGAAAATTTGCAAGCCACCACTTTCAAGAACGTTAGCCATTTTCTTTCAGAAAATTGGCTGAAGTAATGTTACACGAAATTGATATGTCTTTTTACGAAAATTAGCTACCAAATTTTTGACACACCAGTTACCTAAACAAATTTCTGTTCACGAAAATTCGAAAACAGATTTTTTATGTGAATTCGCAAACATCCTTGTTTACAATCATCTATTAAACATTACTTATAAATCACTAGCATTTTACAACAATTGACAAAAAATGCTTTCTGCGCAAACTGATTGATATATTTTACACGAAAATTTGTTGGTAAAATACATAAAATTCAAATAACATAATCTGTAGTTAAAAATCAAATAACATACAATCTGCTCAATTTGAAAAAATTAGGTTAGGGCATTTAAATTTTTTTTCAAATTTAGCCACTATTCTGCACTGAATAGCAGCCCATTTGGAAAAGGTACCTGGTACAACTTTTCAAGTAGAAAGGTTGCCACAAAGAGAAAATGTAATAGTGCATCTTTCAAGGTTGGGACTGATCTATCGATTCTTAGTGGACTATATAGTCGGGAAAAATGGTCCAAAGGCGTGGTTATAAAAAGATTTAGTTTTTTTTGCCAGCAGAGAAATAAAACATACAACCAGGGAAACAGCATCGATTAAAACAAGATGCATAAAAGTGTTAAATATGAACACTCAATGTTGACGAAATAAAATTGACACATTTTTGTGTAAAATCAATGAAGAAATGTGCGACATTGTGTGCACTACAGAACATTGGTTAAGGGAAGAAGAAATAGACAGAGTGATCATCCCAGGGTTTCGGATTGTGAGTCATTATACTCGTAAGAATTCTATTCATGGTGGTTATTTAATTCTTATAAGAGATGACATAAAATGTATGGCTGTAGACTCAGCTGTAAACTTTTCTATTGAAAAACATGTAGAAATTTCAGCAGTGCATGTAGCGGAGTCCAACATGGTTTTCGTATGTGTCTACAGACCGCCAAATGGAGATTTCGATGTTTTTGTTCACCGGCTGGATCTCGTTTTGGATTCGGTCTTCTCAAAGGGTTCTCGCAGACTTGCTGTTGTGGGTGAGTTTAATGTGGATTTTTTAAAACAGGGTGCAGAGAAGCTAAAGGTAATCGAACTTATGGAAACGTTTGGTCTGCATGCTTTATTTTCAGAGCCGTCTCGGGTTACATCTTCTTCGAGCACATGTATAGACAATATGTTTGCTGACGCGGAGTGTGATGTGCTCGAGACGAGTGTGATAACTTGCAGTATATCTGATCATAATAGAGTGCAGGTGCTGCAGATTCCAACTATAACAAAGCCTGAGAAACGACATTTTAAAATGATTCGAGTTATAAATTAGACCACTACTTGCCACTTGATGGAACATCTTCAATATTTGGTGTGGGACCAGATCTACACCGTTGACAATGCTAGTGAGTCATTCGGGCTATTTCACGAGACCTTTCTAAAAATATTCAGCAAATGTTTTCCTGAAAGAAGATTAGGAATGGATAAAACTTCAAAGAAAGTTGAGAGTAGTAGGCCACCTAATCCACCTCCGAAACCAGATGGAGGCTGCACACACTATCTCAATTGTCAAGCGTGGGCATGAGTATTTTGCTGCGTATAAGAATTTGAGAAAACTGTATAACGAAAGCCTGGAAAAGGAAATAAGAAAGATCAATCAAGATACTTTACTAAAGGCAACAAATAAGAGCAAAGCCATTGGGGACATCATAAATTCAAAAATAAAAAAAAAAGGTCGACAAGAATATTGATTGCAACTTGATTCCGGATGAATTAAATAGTTTTTTTGTGACCGTGGGTGGGAGTCTCGCTGGAAACTCAAAGTTGGTCAAAGTGAACAAATGCTAAAAGAGAAGGTGGCGAACTCGCCAAGCTCCTTGTTCTTGTTTGAAAAAACCCCTGAAGAAATTATACAGACAGTGGCAAATATGAAAGATAAAAATTCAAAAGACATATATGGATTTTCAGTCAACCTGCTAAAGAAATGTATAGTGTACATCGCTGTCCCACTTTGCTTCTTAATAAATATTTGTTTCAGGGAGGGAATATTTCCTGATCAGCTTAAGTTAGCTAGGGTGATTCCTTTGCACAAAAAGGGGGATGTCAACTTTTGTGGAAATTATAGACCTATATTAGTGTTGCCGGTAATTGGAAAAAAATTTGTAGCTCTGCTCAAGTCGAGGCTGGTGAATTTTATAGAATCTAGGTCGATTCTAAGTGGAAATCGGCATGGATTTCGTGCAGAAAAGTCAACAGTTACGGCAATGATCGAGATAATTGAGACCATTTTGACGTCATTTGAGGATATGGAGGAAACAATGCTTTCCAGTATAGACCTGAGTAAGGCGTACGATTATGTGGATAACGAGAGGCTTTTGATGAAGCTGCATCATTACGGTATAAGAGGCATTATGTGGAAGTTGCTTAGGTCGTACCTTGAAAACAGATATCAATTAGTGGACCTAAATGGAGAAAAATCATCCCTAAGACTAATGAAACAAGATGTTCCTCAGGGGTCTATATTGGGCCCTCCGTTAATGTGTGTATATATATATATATATATATATATATATATATATATATATATATATATATATATATATATATATATATATATATATATATATATATATATATATATATATATATATATATATATATATAGATTAACGGATAGATTAACCCTAGCATGGAAAGTGAAGTATAATAAAACGTAAATATCCCATAATGGTCTTCAGTTATTTATTTGTAGTATGTAACGATTTGCATTATTTTTTTCAAATTAGAAGAGTAACAGTTGAAACATAAATCTAGAACCTTCTAAATTACATTTCTTGCAATATTTCCCATTGATAGACTGCATTAATTTTAGAAGTTTTATTTGAAGATTACTAATTTTCACGTTTCAAATCTTTTTTACGCTCTTGGTGGCATATTTTCCTTCGAAAGTTTCATTGTTTTGCTTCTGTTGTCGTTTATTTGAAAATGCCAATTCATCAAATGCATCGAAATTTTCTCTTCCGACGAATTTAATACTTGGTGGAAATTGAATCCCAAGGTAGTCAATCATGAATCAAGTGCACAACATAACGAAATTTTTTACAAATAGAACGAGTTACAAAATAGGCTTCGAAAAGGACAAACAGTCGATAAAAAGACATATTGATATTATATAATTTCTCGCAAAACAAAATTTGGCGTTACGTAGCCACAGGGAAGATGACACTAATACTAACAGAAGTAACTCTTTGGATTTGGTGCATCCGTTGGCAAAGTACGATCCTGTTCTCAGAGAGCATTTAGTGAGGATAAAAATGGGCCAAAACATGTCTCTTACTTATATGTCACCTGAAATTCAAAACGAGTTGATAGAAATTTTAGGAAAAAAACTTCGCCAAGTAATTTTAGCTCGTGTCCAAAAGGCCAAATATTATTCCACGATTTTTGACAGCACCCCGGACATTTCCCATAAAGATCAAACAAGCCAAGTACTACGATACGTGATGATTGAAAACCAGGAGGTTAAGGAATCTTCTATAGATTTCATTAAAACTAAAGGCAAGACTACGGAAGGTATTATTGTCATGGTAGTAAGCAAACTTAAGGCTGACGGGCTCGATATCATGAATTGTAGAGGAAAAGCTTACGATAACGCTGCCACGATGGCTGGATGCCACACAGGTGTGCAACAACGAATAAAAGATATCAATCTCTGTGCCGAATTTATTCCTTGCTCGATCCATTCACTAAACCTAGTTTGCCTACATGCAGCTGCAGTGGAGGTAAATTCGGTGACTTTCTTTGGCACGCTGGAACGCTGCTACGCTTTTTTTCTAAGTCAACGGGTCACCGTCAACGGTGGGAAGTTCTTTTTGCACCCACAGGCAAAGGTTTGAAAAGAGTTCAGGACACACATTGTGCTATATAGGTTGTAAACAGGCCACATGAACAAGATTGTGAACAGGCCACAGTGCCACAGGAAGTGTGCCCGTGAACGCCGCCTGCCGGCAAGTACGTGAAACAGCGCCACGACGAGGAACAGCAGCGGCCAAGGACAGACACAGAGGTGATTGGCTATAGTTATTAGTTACACGTTAAGCATAATAATTGTAGTCGTGATAATCATCCAACTTGTACAAAAAACACAGCTCACTATCCTAAGTTGTATTGTTTTAATTCAGTATCAAACATGGTGTCAGGTTGTAAAACCTCGGTGTTGGAAGCATAACAACCTGTGTTTAGGTAAGAAGACAGTGAGCAGGCAGGGAAGGCAAGGTACGCCGTCGTCATTTTTCGGTCAAAAAGTCAGGTCCAGCAGATAATAAAATGGAAAATACGTTGAGACCACCAAGGGGGCTCGTGCTCGAAGGTGAAAACAACTGGAATAAATTCATACAATTTTAGAATTTACATGAGGGCTACTGATCAAGAGAAGAAAAACGATGAAATTAAAATTGCAATTTTTCTGAGTGTGGGAAAAGATGCCATTGACGTGTACAATACACTAAATCTTAGTGGGGAGCAGAAGAAAAGCTATAGTGCGGATGGAAAGGCGTTCGAGGAGTACTGTGTTCCGCGGAAAAACATAATAGCAGAAAGCTTTAAATTTTATCAGCTAACTCAAAAGTCAGAAAAAAGTTTTGACCACTTCTTGACAGAAGCAAGGAACAAGCCAATCTGTGCGAATTCGGAGAACAGGAAGGCAGAATGATACGAGACAAGATAGTTATTGCTATCAATGATAGAGCTCTTCAAGAAAGACTGTTAAGAGCAAGTGATCTTACGCTAACTGCAGTCATTCATCAGTGTAGAGCGGCGGAAGCGGGAACGTTACAAGCAAAGGCCTTGCAAGAGAAGAATGTTGAACTGCAAGCATTTATGTAGAGAAATTACGTATAACAAGGAAAGGCTGCCAGACAAACACATCAGAGTGGAAGCAGCGAAAATGCAAGACAAGTGGTGTTGTGCAACAAGTGCGGGAGAAAGCATGATAAAATGAAGTGTCCAGCATACGGGAAAGTGTGTGTAATCTGCAGAAAGTTCAACCATTTTGTAAATAGTTGCCACTACAAGGACAAGAAAAGAATGCACGTCATCAGCCAAGAGGAAGGTGAGGCGGAGGGAGAATTCCATATTGATGACATTGAAACAGAGGGTAGCTTAGGTTTAGATAATGTTAATTGTACAAACGAGTGGAGACAAAAAGTAAATATAGCTGGTCAGGATATAGATTTTAAACTAGATACAGGGGCACAATGCAATGTGCTACCCACAAAATTTATCAAGGAAAATATAAAATTAAAAGAAAGCTATGTCACACTAGTTATGTACATTGGTCAGAAAATTAAGCCTGAAGGGATTGTCCGTCTAGATTGCCAGATTGATAAAAAATATGCTCGAATTGAGTTTCAAGTAGTTAAGGGTAGTAATACGCCCATACTAGGTTTGAAAACTTGCAGTCAGTTAAAGTTAATAGAAAAGAAAGAATATTCAGTGTTCTTGGCATGAAGGATGGGTATTTTCAGGTCATGTTGGATGAAAATAGCAGTTATGTGTGTAAATTTGGGACACCTATTGGTAGATATCGATTCAATAAAATGCCATTGGGCATGAGTTCAGCACCAGAAGTAATTCAGAAGTTAAACAAATTTTCGGAGACATTCCAGGTGTACAAATTTACTTTGATGACATTATTATCAGCGGTGAAACTGAACAAGAGCATAATACAGCTCTTGCCAAAGTTATGGAAAGGGCAAAGTTGTGAAATGTGAGGTTTAACCCAACTAAATGTCAATATAAAATAAAAGAAGTGAAATATCTAGGTTTTATAATTTCAGAAAATGGGATAAGACCTGATCCAAATCATATAGTTGCTATCACAAGTTTGCAGCCACCGAAGAGTGTGAAAGAATTGCAAAAATTTTTGGGCATGACGAACTACCTATCAAAGTTTATATCAAATTACACTGAGTTAACACAACCTTTAAGGGTGTTGCTTAAAAAAGATAACTCTTGGGTATGGGATTGGGAACAGCAAAGTGCATTTGAAAAGATTAAAGCAAAAATTAGTGCTGCCCCAACTTTGAAAATTATGAACAATAATGAACCATTAATCCTACAAACTGATAGTTCATACTCAGGAATATGGGCATGTTTGCTTCAAGGGGAACAACCAGTTTCTTTTTATTCTAGAGCATACACCGACAACAGACCAGGTGGGCTCCTATAGAAAAAGAAATATTCGCTATTTGCGCTTTGGTAGAAAAATATAACCAGTTCATTTATGGCAAAAAGATAAAAGTTGAAACAGATCATAAACCTATCATAGCTATCGTTAAAAAGGATGTGGCGGTGGTTCCGACCGCAGCGTTCCCGTTCAAACTACACGCCATGGACGTAGAGTTCGATTTCCACGAAGATACTTGAACTAATAGCGTTGCCACTGAGAGGGGAGTATGTGGCGGTGGCTCCGACCGCAGTGTTTCCGTCAACACTACTCTATGTTTCTGCATAAATACTCTTGACAGTTAAACGTTACGGTACGTTATGCGACAGCCAGCTGTCAAGAACTACGGCAACTATAAGAGACACCAGGCGATATCTCTCTCTCTCCTCTCTACCAACCGCGACAGTGAACACACGTCCTCCACGCTCGGTCAGTTATCTGCTATGTACTCGTGTACTGTTGTAATTGTTTTTATATCATAAAGTGTATTATAGTTAAATGTATCATATAGTTTATTCAGTTAGTGAAGTAATAAAGTTATATTAAATGTTTACGTATGGATTTAATATCAAGAAGTGCAATTAACATCCATAAAGGATATCACCAAAGTATCCCCTGGGCTTCAAAGAATGGTCCTAAAATTATTGACATATGATCAAGAAATAAATTATAAACCCGGTTGTAAAATGTTTGTTGCAGACTATTTATCAAAGAATTACATAAAAAATAATGCTAAAGATGATGATTCTTTAACTGAGTTAGTACATCCAATTGAAAAAATATTGCCTATCTCTAGCAATAGGCTAACACAATTTCAAGATAAAACAAAAAATGACTTTAATTTAAAACAGGTAATTGCATGGTACAAGCAGGGGTGGCCTAGCACTAATAAGTTGCCAAATACAGGGTTAAAAACATTTTATAAGCTAAAGGGTAATATTCATGTAGTTGAAAATATTATATATCGTAATGATAAGATAGTAGTACCTAAAAGCTTAGAAAGTGAAATGTTAAATCTGATTCATTCAGGACATACGGGAATTGTTAAATGTAAAAAACATGCCAGGTCGTTGTTGTATTGGCCAGGTATGGTTAGCGCCATCGAGAATATGAAAAAAAAGTGTAAAGCATGTGAAAAATTCAGGCCTTGTAATGTTAAAGAACAAATATTGTCACATGAAATACCAAAGCTGCCATTTATGAAGGTGGAAGCTGATATTTGCTATTTTGATGGCAACGACTACTGAGTAGTAATAGGTTATCTGTCAAAGTGGATTACAGTTAAAAAACTGGGAAACAAAACCAGTACAAAAGTAATTGAACAAATGAAAGAAAACATACGGTATACCTAAATCTATTGTTTGTGATAATATGCCCTTTAACAGTTTTAGTTTCAAAAACTTTGCCACTGATTGGGACCTTGAGATAGTTAATTGTACCCCAAGATATCCAAAGTCTAATGGCCTAGCTGAAAAAGCTGTAGAAATAATAAAAAATATAATGAAAAAGTGCAAAATAGCAATTTAGATTTTTATTTGGGACTTCTAAACTACGGAAATACACCTGTTTGTGGACTAAATTACTCACCAGCGCAAGTGTGGATGAGGAGAAGTTTGCGTGCTAATCTGCCTTGTAGCACAGAAACTCTTAGGCCACAAGTTGTTAATAATTTCAGAGAACAGCTTCTGACAAAACAAAAAAGTGCTGAGTTAGGTTATAATCAATCTGGTAAAAAAGGAAGTGGGTTTAGAAAAGGTGAAAATATACTAGTGCAAAACTTACCTCTTAAAACTTGGTCTCCAGGCAAAATAATTAATGTATGTAAAGAACCGAGATCTTATATAGTACAAAATGAGTCAGGAAATGTTATTAGGAGAAACAGTGACCATCTCAGAACATCTGAAAATGAATTTAAAACTAAGAATGATGAGGTAGAGCAAAATTCTGAGGCAGTGACTGTTCCTCAAGTACCCACATCTCAGGCTTCACCAGAGAAAAATTATAGTAATAATAATGTTAGCAATTAAAATGTCATTAGTCAAAATGTGTCACATAACAACTGTATTAGCAGATATGGTAGAAAAATTAGGAAGCGTTGTTACTTGGAAGACTATGTGTGAAGTTTAGCATAAGGGGTGGGGGGGATAAGCTATATAGGCTGTGAACAGGCCACATGAACAAGATTGTGAACAGGCCACAGTGACACAGGAAGTGTGCCCGTGGATGCCGCCTGCCGGCAAGTACGTGACACAACGCCACGACGAGGAACAGCAGCGGCCAAGGACAGACGCAGAGGTGATCGGCCATAGTTATTAGTTACACGTTAAGCATAATAATTGTAGTCGTGATAATCATCCAACTTGTACAATAAACACAGCTCACTATCCTAAGTTGTATTGTTTTAATTCAGTATCAAACACACATTGGAGCGCTAGAGGTGATGCTGTAAATTCCATTAGACATCATTACAAAGAAACTGGAAAAACTGACGGAAACGAATGAAAGCTTGAACACACGGACGGATACAGGAAGTTTATTAGTCGCTATGCAATCATTTTTATGTTACTTAGGCTTCTGGCAACCGATACTACGTAAAGTTAATGATACTCATAAGTATTTGCAAACAGAGGGACTGAAAATACATCAGTGTACTAAGAAAATAAGTGCTTTACAGACCGTATTAGAAGAAAGCGAGAGGAATTTGTGGACGGCGCTCTACGATATGCTAAAAGTTTATGTGAAGAGCTTGGAATTTCTTTTGAACCCCCAAGACGAATCAGGAGGAGCGATATTTTTGGCGACGGAAATGTAGATGTTGCGTTATGGTACGAGAACGAATTGAGGCGAACAATGTTTACTTCAGTAGACGGATTAACTGCTGAAATTTGTGATCAATTGCAACAGCTGCAAAATCTAGCAAAAATATGCCTTTTTAATGTCTGCAGTAATGTTGGGCTCTTGACTTAACTTAGATCAAGCTCCTCGGGACAGAAATACAGAAGATTTCCAACATGAGCGCGCACGCTTAGGAGTGTTCGTAACTGCAACAGACCCAGCCTTTAAAAAGAGCTCATTAAGTCCGGGTACCTAGGTTTATTAATATACATAATTGAGTCCAAACTTGAAGATGGCTTGCCAAACATTGTCATAATGTTGAGGATTCTTTAACATCTGCCGTTAGTAATGCCAGGTGCGAGAGAAGCTTCTCTAAACTAAAGTTAATAAAAAATTATCTGAGATCGACTATGTCCACGTTGAGACTATCAAATTTAGTTATTCTGGCAATTGAGCATGACATATATTTAGATATTGACGATTGTGTAAAAGATGTTGCTTTGAAAAAACACGAAGAGTACATTTTTGATCTAATTTTTTAAACTAATAGTGACATAAATAATTAATAATACTTGTCTGCCCTTAAGTATAACTTGTTATTTTTTTTATTAAATTAAGCTCTCTACTCTAGTTATACTTTTTTTGCAATATCTGTAAAGGTTGCTAAGTGATAAACACTATGCATAATTTAAGATCCTATTGTATACACTGAATTGTCAAATAAATATTTGAATACTTGTTATTATTATTTATTGTTGTATGTACCTAGTGTTAAGTTAATAAAATTATGCCTTGTAAGCATTCTAACATTTTTCAAGATAAACTTGCTGTGGCTTCTTAATCCATTTTTTCCCATAGATGTATGTTCCTTCAGAAGCAGTGCTGGTTTATCCTGACTTTCAATAAGTTGTACGCTGTATATTAGGTCCGTTGAAAAAAATATTTAAACTTTAAACTAATAATTAAAATAGGGGGAGGGGCGAATTTCCGGTCGGCCCTGGGCGGCGAAAACTCACGCAACGCCACTGGTTATTTGTAATTGATAAGATAACACCACAAAAAATAAATAACTCATAACGTAGAATCAAGATCTGCATACCTATTTAAATGTACTGGTGTCAATAAAGCAGACAATTCGGGTGCTGCATTGACATTGTCACCTGTCAATTGTGGTCGTTGTTTTGCTTTTTCTTGTGCAATTAAAAATTTTGAAAATGACAGTGATGATGTACGGATATGGTGATCGTCAACGATCGTTGGAAGAATTTCGCACTTTATTTAATACTGTTCATTCGGATAGACAAATTAGTCAAAGTACGGTGAATCTGGTTGTTAAAAAGTATGAGGAATTCCGCCAAGTAAGGGGTTTGCCAAGAAGTGGACGTCCAATAACAGTAAGTGCGAAGACACAGGGTTGAATGTTCTATTATCAGTCCAAGAAAATCCTCATGACAACAGAATTGGGTCAAATTTATGACATATATATCCCAAAAGCATGCTCACAAAATTCTGAAGTCTGAAAAATGAAACCCTTTAAAATGCATGTGGTTCATGAGTTGACCGAGGATGACCCAGACTAAATTTTTCTGAAATAATGACAGAACTTATTCAAGCTCGGCCTACCTAACTTTGTGAATGAAATAGTTTTTTCAGATGAAGCAACATTTCATCTGAATGGTACGGTTAACAGGCAGAATTCTCGTTTCTGGGCAACAGAGAAACCTCATTGGATGGAGGAAGTCCATACGCAGTATCCTCAAAAGGAAGAATGTGTGGGCTGGTTTGGTCGGAAACAAATTAGTTGGACCTTTTTTTATTATTGGAAATTTAAATGGTGATGGCTACTTGAATTTATTGAGAAACCAAATTGTACCAGCACTTAGAGCACTCTTCCCAAATCAAATGAGACCTAATTATCCAAGCGATAATATTTGGTTCCAACAAGACTTATCTTTGTGGGGTCACTTTAGATGTCAGGTGTATGAAAAACGACCTAATGATCTGGAACAATTACAGGAGCGGATAACTGAAGAAATCAACCCTATTACGCTAGAGATGATACAAAATTCAGTGAGACATTTTGTTGATAGATTATATCACTGTCAAGTTGTATACGGAGCACAATTTGAACAATTACTTTAGTTTAAATCATATTACGAATTTTTATAACAAATATCTTGATTTTGCATTATGAATATTTTATTATTTTTTTGTGGTGTTATCTTATCAATTACAAAAAACGTGTTGATGTTTCAGAAGGTAGTTTTTTATCCTGCATCCGAAAATGGTAAATAATACAAGGTGTCCCATTTAAAAAATTTAGTTGGAGTCATTTCCTCCAACCGGAAGCGAGAAAAAAGTGAATGTATTATAAAAAAGCCTTATTTGTGACCATTCGTCATTACAAAAATCCAAAAAAGTTGCGTCATTAATAACAGAGATATTCCACCGTTCCGGGACTCAAATATAAATTTGTCTTTAGTTTAGTAAATCACTAAAATGTTTTGAAGGGGTTTTAAAATAGTCAAATATAATATTTTAGGTATTTTTTCTCACTGATACTTGGAAGAAAAACAGAGGTAAAATAGCAAGGTGGTGTTTTGTATATAATATTTTTTGCACTCCCTTTGCAGTTTGTTCTTTTTCTTAGCCACTCAGCAAAATCTCTACCAGAATAACCTAAATGTCAAAATAGGGGTGGTAAATTGCAAGTACAAAAAATTAGAAAATTCCACGAAAATTGAATCGGTCTAAAAACAAAATTGACCAGGATAAATATTTGCTCAAACATACTATTACACTAAAACAAAAGGAGGCGTCGTACAGAAACTAAAGACAATGCTCCAGATTGTCATTCCAACTACTTCATACCTGTTTGAATAAACAACTTATACATATATATATATATATATATATATATATATATATATATATATATATATATATATATATATATATATATATATATATATATATATATATATATATATATATATATATATAATTATATTTACAAACCTCTACGGATATTTAGGAGTGTCTAGATTTTCGATACATGTAATAGCTAAAAGATATTAAGACTGGTGAGGTGGCTACAGAAAAAGTAATTTATTTGACACAAAAAAGTCTGTGCTGATTTTTTTAAAACTGAAATACATTAAAAATCACTTTGCTCCACTTGCTTGGAAAACATTAGAACTATCAGAGGCCAAATGAAAAAAGAATCACTGTTTACCCAAAAACGTACCTATTCACAAACTAAGAAGTGCAAGAAAATACACGAAAGACGTGTTCATGTGTTATCTTTTGATAGCCAGAAAAAATTAGCCGCTGCGCAAGGTGAATGATCAAGAGGCTTATTACAGCCGCCAGGTTTACATTTACAATTTCACTGTTGTCAAGGGGTTTACGAAAATCAAACTCAATCTTCGAACTTTAACATCTTACTGTTGTCGAAAACAAATTTTCAAAAATATGCAGCAGAGTTGCATCATATATTTATGATTTCCTTCAAACAATCGACCTCACAGGATTCAAAAAAAATTTGCTGGTTTTAGATGGTAGGGGTAGCGTAGCAGGGCTTGTTGCCGGTCCTAAAAATTCCAAATCAGTTGAAATGATTTTTCCAAGAGAAATGTAGATAACAAAATCTCTGGACGCAGCAAGTGCGTTATGGGAGCGAATTTTCTTTAAAATATTTTTAATAGCAAATGTCTTTCTTTGATGAAAGCAGGCATCAAACTTGGTTGCCTATATAGTAGAAACAATGTACAATATTTCATTGAAATAAAATTATTGTTTGAAAATATATAAACATTTTTCAAAAGTCTAGATGCAGCAAATGTGTTATAGAAGTAAATTTCCATAAAAATGTTTTTAATAGCAAATGCGAGAAGGCATCAATCTGATTACCGGTATAGCCTATGTGGTAGAAACAATGTACTATATTTTATCAAAATTACTTATGGTTTGAAAATATACAAAAAATTTCCGAAAATAAACTTAAATGTTGGTTTTCTATCCAACAAAGCTTACGTTAATAGCAAATTGAGTTATTGAAATTTGAAGGATTTAATGAAAATTCGGTAAATTTGCAGATTAGCTCCCGAGCGCTTTTCAACAAATTGTTTTCAGAAACATTACTAGGACCCCACTTGGATGCACAAACCATAAGAACAATTTCTTGTTCACACCCCCCAAGGAAGTTATGGGACCGGGAGTGAATAGGGGTGGTGTGCGGGGTAGGCAGGTTTTAAGAGGGATATGGCTTTAAGATGTGAGAAAGACAGCTTTCAAGCCCGCTTTATTCGAATTTTCTGCTCATATTTCCTTTTTACTACCTATTCCGCTCAGCACCCCTACTCACTCATTGGGGAGTGTGAACAAGAAATTTTCCTTGGGGTTTGTGGATCCAGGGGGGTGGTGGCCTAGGCAGGTTTCTGAAAACAGTTTTTTGAAAAGAGTTCGGGAGCCAAACTGCACGAAAATTCGCTACCAAAACGCACTTACTGCGTCCAGTTTTTTTTCTTACAAACGCATCATATTTCGATAAAAAAATGCAAAAATGCATTAACGAATTTGTTCTACAAAAATTAGCTAAAAAAATTATGCACCCCTACTCAATCCTGGTCCCGTAACTTCCTTGGGGAGTGTGAACAAAAATTTTTTCTTAGGATTTGTGGATCCAGGGGGGGGCTAGGCAGGTTTTGAAAAGCGTTCGGGAGCTAAACTGCAAATTTACCGAAAATTCGCTACCAAAACGCACTTACTGCGTCTAGATCTTTTTCTTACAAACGCATCATATTTCGATAATAAATTCAAAAATGCATTAACGAATTTGTTCTACGAAAATTATCTAAAAAAAATTATACACCCCTACTCACTCCTGGTCCCGTAACTAGCTTGGGGAGTGTAAACAAGAAATGTTTTGGGGTAATAGGGGTGCTATGCGGGGTAGGCAGGGTTTAAAAGACAACTTTCAAGCCCGTTTTATTCGCATTTTCTGCTCAGATTTCCTTTTCACTAACCACCCCGCCCAGCACCTCCATTCACTCCTGGTCCCGTAACTTTCTTGGGGGGTGTCAACAAGAAATTTTTGTTAGGTTTTGTGGATCCAGGGGGCCCTAGGCAGGTTTCTGAAAACAGTTCTTTGAAAAGCGTTAGGGAGCTAATCTGCAAATTTACCGAAAATGCGCTACTAAAACGCACTGACTGCGTCCAGATTTTTTTATAAACGCATCATATTTCGATAAAAAATGCAAAAATGCATTAACAAATTTGTTCTACGATAATTAGCTAAAAAAATTATAGACCGTTAAACCATAAACTTCACTAAACCTACAAATAAATATCCAAAAAGCCACCTAACTTAACTAAACTGACAGCCAAAGCATCAGAGAAAGGATCTATTTGAAATGAATATTCTGTAAATATTTTAGTAAAATGAAGGGCAATGACGGTTGAATCTGAAACTTAAGGGTTTGCAGAACACTCTTCTTGCAACATTTTCTTTTCACAAACGGTTTTGTTTCACATTCTTTGCCTAACAATTGCCAATGTTGACGTTTAAAATTGCGAGTTTGACGTTTTGAGAACTCCAAAATTTGTTGCTTTAACTGCCCATAACTTCTTTGTCTTTAAAGCTAGTGACCTAAATTTTGGTACAGAGTTCACTCTTTATAATACAAATACGCGTACCAAATTTGGTTGCCCTTACTTTATTATTTCCGGAGATATGAATATAAAGAAAACACAAAATTTTCCGGGAAAACCTGGTCCGATTTTCCTGGCTAACGAATTTGTCCAAGCCACTTGCAAAAGGAAGGTACTCTGCAAATTTTATCAAGATCGGTTCATTATTTTTTGAGTTATCGGTCGGAGATATATATATATATATATATATATATATATATATATATATATATATATATATATATATATATATATATATATATATATATATATATATATATATATAAACACAGATCTCCCCATAAGCGAATATTTTGTTTAAGTGCCAGGAAGTGCTTTTTAGCGAATTTAAAAAAAAAATCGCTAAAAAGCACTTCCTGGGTCGCCTAAAACCCGGACGATATTTAAAGAAAAACATCCTAAAAATAAAAATGACGTGTTATCCTAACATTATGGAAGTACAAATAAGATATTATTATGTAAGATATAGGAACACATTTTGCAACCTAGAATTAAAAATTTTGAAACGCTACAATTTCTCACGGTTTATTGAGAATGGCCTTTTATGTTTGTAAAATAAAATTGTCGTTTTTAAACTTCCCAATTTATTATTATATAATATCATAACAATCAAATTTATACCTTTCCGGCGATTTGGTAAGTTCTCACATGTTCCAAACGTTAATTTTAAAACTTGGATTCCTAACTAATACATAATAACAAATTTTTTTAAAATTAATTTCATTTTACGTTTTCTACGGTAGATAATAAAGTCTGCTTATTTTTACAAAATTTTAATGCCAAGATCATACCGATACCATTTACGAAACTTGTTTTAGAGGTTTTTAGTCGTCTCCCAAAATTGTGCAGTGCTAGAATGGTATCTCTCTTTCTCTTTCTCTTTCTCTTTCTCTTTCTCTTTCTCTTTCTCTTTCTCTTTCTCTTTCTCTTTCTCTTTCTCTTTCTCTTGCTCTTTCTCTTTCTCCTTCTCCTTCTCCTTCTCCTTCTCCTTCTCCTTCTCCTTCTCCTTCTCCTTCTCCTTCTCCTTCTCCTTCTCCTTCTCCTTCTCCTTCTCCTTCTCCTTCTCCTTCTCCTTCTCCTTCTCCTTCTCCTTCTCCTTCTCCTTCTCCTTCTCCTTCTCCTTCTCCTTCTCCTTCTCCTTCTCCTTCTCCTTCTCCTTCTCCTTCTCCTTCTCCTTCTCCTTCTCCTTCTCCTTCTCCTTCTCCTTCTCCTTCTCCTTCTCCTTCTCCATCTCCTTCTCCTTCTCCTTCTCCTTCTCCTTCTCCTTCTCCTTCTCCTTCTCCTTCTCCTTCTCCTTCTCCTTCTCCTTCTCCTTCTCCTTCTCCTTCTCCTTCTCCTTCTCCTTCTCCTTCTCCTTCTCCTTCTCCTTCTCCTTCTCCTTCTCCTTCTCCTTCTCCTTCTCCTTCTCCTTCTCCTTCTCCTTCTCCTTCTCCTTCTCCTTCTCCTTCTCCTTCTCCTTCTCCTTCTCCTTCTCCTTCTCCTTCTCCTTCTCCTTCTCCTTCTCCTTCTCCTTCTCTTTCTATTTCTCTGTCATTCTCTCTCCCTCTCCCACGTTCTCTCTCCGCGTGTGTATGCACGCGTACGTTCATATTACGTTTTCTACGGCAGATAATAAAGTCTACATATTTTCGCAAAACTTACCAAAATCATAGCGGTACCATTTACGAAACTTGTTCTAGAGGTTTTTAGTCGTTTCCCAAAATTGTGCAGTGCTAGAATGGTATGTCTCTCTCTCTCTCTCTCTCTCTCTCTCTCTCTCTGTGAGTCTCTGTCGCCGTGTCTGTGTGTGTGTGTGTGTGTTTGTGCCCGTATAATTATGAGGACAAACCACATGCATGGACGTGACTTGTCGGGTCTTCCCAACTTGTCGGGCCATACACGCGTCCCGACAATTTAGAGACGTGGTTTTTCGGATTATCCACCTCTTAAATAGTATAAATAACTAATTTTCTGACGATGTCCTGATATACATACTATATGCATGTGTGTATTTTTGAGTTCGTGTTACTAAAACTGTCGGGCCCTATAAAAGTGACTGATAAAAGCGACCTCCGTGGTCAATTTTTGAAACAGACGTAATTGTGTGTAAGGCCCGACAATTGTTTGGTAAAATTTGTTTAAGTCCCGATAAATATATTTTTTTTTACCTCGTGCAGGTAGTAAATGATCTGTTTTCAAGTGACTTGTCCCTGGTTTTATAAATAGCGTCTTTGTTGTTATTTTTTACTGCTTCATCTGCAAGGGTTGTTGACGGGGAATAACGGTACATCATTTTTCCTTGGGCTCTAAAGCAGATAGCGGTGGGTTTTATGTAGTATGTTCAAAGAATATTGAGATATTGTTAAATTTATTTATTAGGGAAATTTCATATAAAACATTTACTCTAATCTTCAAACGAAACAGAACTCATATTTGGGATGGAAACATTAGTTTATATATTATTTTACATACACATATGTATGTATGTATGTATATATATATATATATATATATATATATATATATATATATATATATATATATATATATATATATATATATATATATATATATATATATATATATACTTATAGGGTTAGTATAGGATGGATTTGTATTTACAGAAATATTCCTTATTCAAAAAAAAAAACTTAAAAGCTTTTCGACATATTTTTTGCTACAAAGTGACGATCTTCAATGTATCATAGCGTAAACAATTTCGTTGCTATGGCAACTAAATCTTTCTTTTTAAATAGCAAGATATGATTTTTTCGCGATTTCGGAAATAGCGTCTAGTTCTTGATACGCCACTATAAAAATGTAATTAGGTTCAATTAGAAAAAAAATGGAGAAAAACTAATGTAATTATGCAGATGATCGCAAAAATGTTTTTTTTTTAACAGAAGCACGCTTAAAACCAACCCTGTACGCATAAGTAACATAACAAATGCTGTAAAATCACTCACTGCAGATGATAGGCAAACTAGCTTTAATTATTAACTTTAATTCTAAAAGAGACTGACAAAACAAAACTAAAACAAAACAGCAATAATATTTGTCAACTAACTCAATGTTCAAAATTCTGACCATTATCAATAAATAATTGAACTCGCGTTTCAAAGAAATTTATTAAACTAATTAACCTGGAATACACAATCCCTCTTGTTTGGCCAACAATTAGAGCTTTCAGGTCTTCCAGATTTAATGGTCTGTCTCTGTAGAGAACATTCCTCAAGTGACCCTAAGAAAACAACCACATGGCGTCAGGTCAAGAGGGCGAGCAGTTCATTTAAGTGCATCACAGCGCCTGATTCAATTTTCTCTAAAAACTTCATCCAATTTTGCCGCACGCGTCTGCCAAAATGATTGTGAGCTCCATATTTATCAAACCAAACTTCATTGACTGGGCTTATTGCAACCACTGTGGTATAATTTCTTCTCTTAAAAAAATTTAATACTTTTCAGATGTTAGATTTCCCTCAATAAATAACCGCCCAATATTACTACTGTCTAGTATACCCGTCCATACATAATTTTTTTGTGGTCGTTGGGTTTGAGCCTCCAGCATCCAATGTCGATTCTGCTGAGACCAATAACGATAATTTCTACTAAAGTCCGGCTTCTCATTAAATTTGCCATAATGTAACAAAATTCAACACGCCTCTAAAAATCGCCAACTACAAGTTCCTGTACTAGCTGTACTTTATATGGGTGAAATTCTTTCTTTTCCTTTATAGCAAAGTTACCACAGATTTTTCTGAAAGGCTGTGTAATGTAGTAACTTAATTTGTAGACACATGGTGGGTTTAATAAAAAGACAACAATATATCTAATGCGTTATTACCAGCTACAGCCGTTTTTGGTCTTCCTATTCTTGGCTTATCATTGACACTACCAGTTTCGTTAATTTTTTTCAGTGTTCTAGACACATACACTTCATTAATTTGTGGCCAGACTCATGAAAAAACATGCACATTTCTTTACAAAGCTTCCTGTCACCGTAGCCCAACATCACTAATATATCAATTCTTAGCTTTTTGCTCAATTCTGCCATAATAATAATAATAATTCATTTCTATAAATTCTCTATTTTCCAATATGAAGCTCTCTAAAGTATTACAAACTACATATAACTGACAGAAAACAATGCTTAAAATTGGCAGCTGCAAATACTATCACAATTTTTCAATTGGTAACTTGATAAGAAATTGATTAATGAAATCCAACCGAAGGTAATTTTTAAGAAACTTTTTTTGCGATTTTTTCTTATTAATCCCGATTACATTTTCATAGTGCCGTTGCTAAGAAGGAGATTTGCTTTCCGTGAGTGCAAAAAAATCATATCTTGCTATTTAAAAAAAGATCTAGATTATCTATTTTTATGAAATTTGGTGTCTAAATTAGGGCTATATACACATATTTGAGGAGAAAAAAACATTTTTACATTTAACCAGCCGCACCCATATAAATATGACCTTGGCGTACTATTTGAAATGAAAATACAATACGCTGCTGCTTTTTTCAAAAGCAAAAATTATTCCTAGAATAGTACTATACTTTATATTTAAGAAAGTCTAAACGCAGCAAGTGCGTTATGGAAGTGAATTTTCATTAAAATGTTTTTAATAGCAAATGCGAGCAGGCATCAATCTGATTACTGGTATAGCCTATGCAGTAGAAACAATCTACCATATTTTATCAAAACTACTTATTGTTTAAAAATGTTCAAAAGTTTTCCGAAAATAAACTTAAAGTTGGTTTCCTAGCCAACAAACCTTAGGTTAATAGCAAATTGAGTTATTGAAATTTAAAGGATTTCATTAAAGTTCGCTACCAAAACGCACTTACTGCGTCCAGATTTTTTTCTTACAAACATGCATCTTCTTCTTCTTCTATTACTTATCCATTAATGGATATTCGCGATCACATGTGCTCATTCTTACCTATTTCTGATGGAGCTGAATAGGTCTCCTACAGTTTTTAGTCCTGTCCATTCTCTCACGTTTCTGTGCCATGACATCCTCTTACTTCCGACTCCTCTCTTCCCCTCGATCTTTCCTTCGATTACTAATTGTAGGAATTGGTATCTTTCATTCCGTATTACGTGACCCAGATATGCTGTTTTTCTGCGCCCGATGGTCTTCACCAGTTCACGTTCTCTTTTAACTGTTCTTAGGATCTCTTCGATTGTTTTTCTGGCCGTCCATGAGACTTTTAGTATACGTCTGTATGTCCACATTCCAAAGGTTTCAAGTCTATTCATGGTATTCACCTTCAGCGTCCAGCCCTCCACACCATATAGTAACATTGACCACACGTAACATTTTACTAATTCTTAGCCTCTCACGTACCTAGTCCCCTTCTAAATCCAAATTGTGTGGACCCTACCTCTCTTTCGCATTTTATGGAAATTGTGTAGTAAATAATCTTGAGGAATATATTTAATGTGTGGCTTACTAGACTGATCAGCCTATGGTCCTCGCACTTCGTTGCGTTACTCTTTTTTGGCAGGGGGATAAAATGTGATGTAATCCACTTGGCAGGGAACTCCCCCATGTTACATATCTTGTTAAATATTCTGTGCAGTACGGATATTTCCCTGTCATCTAGTATTTTTAGTAGTTTGACAGGTATGCAGTTCGGGCCAACTGCCTTTCTGGCCTTTGACGTATTTATTGTTTTTACAATTTCTTCTTTGGTGATAGGGGGTCCAGACAGGTCTACGTCCTCCGCAACCTCTATGTCAGGTCTATTATCGTCGAAAAGGTTGTTAATACATTTCTCCCAAATAACTCTTCGCTGCCGATCGTCTTGTGCAATTTCCCCATGTTCGTTTTCTACATTAGAAAAGTATCTCTTCCGGTAAACTCCGGACACTTCTTTTATCTTCTGTGTATGTTAAATTCATCGTGCAGCTCTTGTAGTTGTTCTATATCCTCGCATTGCTTCTTTAACCAGTCATTCTTTGCCGCTCTTATTTTCCACCTAATAAGTCTTTGGATGTGTTTATAGCTCTCTGGATATCCTTGACTTATGCATCTTCTCCTTTCTTCGAAAAGCGCCATGATTTCTGCTGTCATCCAACTGTGTTTCTGTGTTTTCCGCTTATGACCTAGTTCACCTTCTGCGACCCTTATCAAGGCTTCCTCCATTTCTCCCCATATGACATCCATGCTTGCACTCTCTTCCAACTTCGGTTCTATGCATCATATTTCGATAAAAAATGCAAAAATGCATTAACGAATTTGTTCTACGAAAATTAGCCAAAAATTATAGACCGTTAAACCATAAACTTAACTAAACGTACAGCGAAAGCATCAACTTAACTAAACCGACGGCCAAAGCATCAGAGAGAGGGTCTATTTGAAATGAATTTTCTGTAAATATTTTAGTAAAATGAAGGGCAATGACTTAAGGGTTCGCAGAACACATGTTTTGAGGAAAACTCCAAATTTTTTTTAACTGCCCATAACTTTTATCTCTTTAAATTTAGAAATGCAAATTATGGTACATGGTTCACTCTTTATATTACAAACACGCGTACCGAATTTCGTTGCCCTTACTCTGTTATTTGAGGAGATATTATTTTTTTTAGAAAGAAAACACAAAATTTTCCAGCAAAACCTGGGCCGATTTTCTTGGGTACCGAACTTATCTAAGCCACTTACAAAAGAAAGGTACTCACCAAATTTGATCAAAATCGGCCCATTACTTTTTGAGTTATCGGTATGATATATACATATATTACTGTCAAAGCGATGTCATTCGGCATAGAATAGTTTATTATTTTTGAAAAAAATATGGGCTATTAAGGTTGACCCGTGGTTGAAAAATAAGTATAACGATGTCAAGAACTTTGGTAAATGGAGGTAACAATAGAACAATTGAGAGGAGGAAGTTAAAGTAAGAAATATTTTCCATTTAGAATGCCAAATTTGAAGTATAGTGAACTTGGCCCACAATTGCCAATGATTTTTGGATGAACCCGTTAAATTTTGTAAAAACACAGCACATGTCATAGACTTATTGTGTATTGCATATTGTATAATTTAATTCAATAAACGCAATAATAATAATAATAATAATAATAATAATAATATATATATATATATATATATATATATATATATATATATATATATATATATATATACATATAAATTAAAATTGACCCCGTTATATAATCATGACGGCGACGCCTCTCAAAAAAAACTATCGAGAACTACAAAAACCTCAATATTTGTTGTCATTTGACAATTATTTATAAAAATTATGCCGGGTCGACTGAATTACAGTCACAAAGATTATTAAAATGTATTTATTATTATGGTGAATGTAACCACGTTTTATCAAGAACGTGCCAAATATTTGCTGATATCGAGATAAACAAAAGCCGTCGCGGAGGAGTGTTCAGCGAATAATAAAAACTTACAAAACTTTTGGCACCGTGAAGGCAAAAATTCATAAATGAAATACCATCCTTAAGACAAGTAGCTCTGCAGAGAGGACTTTCGAAGAGCTTGATACACAGAATTCCGTTAAAGCACAACTTCCACCCTTATTCAATATCTTTGCTTCAACATCTGAGAGAAATGGATACGCAGAAAAGAGTTTTGTAAATTCATTTGAACGATGATACAAGACGACTCTCGATTTTTTTGACAGCATAATTAGGACTGATGAAGCGAAATCTATGAAAAATGTTCTTTTTAACACACAAAATTCTTATTTTTGGAGTAATTCAAATCGTCATGCAGTAAGAACCCGGAATTTTCAAAATAGCTGGCTAGTCTTTTGTGCTGTAAAAACTGATAGAATATAATATAATATAATTTATGAAGAAAATTTGAATGGTAAGTCATTAACCATACATTGCAAATTATTTCTCCATTCTAAATTATGTATTGACTTTTTTAAGATATATATATTTAAATATTCTGGAAGAGATGAATCATCAATATTTGAGCAATTTACCTCTAGCGGAACACAAGCAAATTTTTTAACAACGTGATGGCGCCCTACCCCACAGAACGGTTTCGTTTACTAAGAACATTTGATAACAAGTAGATTGCCAACTACTGGTCTTTTCTCTGGCCTTCTCGTTCTCCTTATTTGACTGTGTTGGATTACTTTACCTGGGGAACGATAATAAACATCGTTTTTTCAATCCAGTGAAAACGATGGGGGACTGTATGGCAAGGGTGAATGGCGCGTTCGAAAGCTTATCTCCAAATTCAATTAGAGCGGCCTTCCATGAAGAACTAACTCGAAGAGGAAAAAAATGTTTGGAAGTTCAAAATGGAAATTTTGAACATTTATTAAAATAAGTTGTTACCCTGTGTAGGTATTGTTTTCTTTTAGTAGGATAAATTGGTTTTCTTCTATAGATTTTTGTCTTGGCGATGTCAAAAGTTTTGTAATTTTCCATTATTCGTTTAACACTATTCTGTTTCTGTTCTTGATCGAACTTTGTTGCATTCCGCCTAAATATTTACACCTTAAAAATAATCCTAGTGCGTATAATTTAATCGCACCACCATGATTATTAGCAATAAGTATTTGTCAAATGACAACCAATAGTGATGTGTCTGTAGTGCTCTAAAGTTTTATTTTGAGCCGTCATGGCCAACTAACAACAAAACTTGAAAGCCGTATAACATTTTTACAATAATAAAATGTTAAATTGCCAATATTTCTAAAACCACAAATTTTTGGCATAGCCAGCCATATACAAAGTTACCCTCTTTTTAATGCCAAATAAGATAGTATGATAAAAACAGGGGATTTCTATTTGAGAAAAAAGAGTTTCAACGATTTTTTCAATTCAATTTTCAATATGAGTTTTTGATTTTCCTGTATTGATTTATTATCAAAATAATAAAGTAAATCAGCTTCTACAAGGAAACCAACCTATATTAAATGATAAAGGCTTTCATATAGGATAAACTGATACTTATGTTTAGGCCTGCAAACGTCATTCTTGACATAAAATTTGAGATATGTCAAAAACGGTTGGACTCCGGTATAGGATATTATACATAGAATGTGTCTAAAATTTCACGGAGAAGTTAAAAATGTAACAATATATAGATTATCCTATTTAAAATAAGCAAGTTAACATCAACACCGTGCATAATCGGAAGTGCCACAATCTTAAGAATACTTTAGCCGAGTTGCCCCCATCGACTTCAGTAAACCGCCTAATTTTCAAAATTTTCCAAAGGCTATTTTCCGAGAAATGGATCGCGGGAGTTCGTCGTGGGATACTCTGTATCTTCTACGTATAAAGTAGTGTGTTGTTTGGGAATTTAAATATACAAGTGCAAATTATTCTTTACGACTTTATTAGTGTTAGTGGGTGACTAAACAGTGTTTGTGATGCTTTTCGACCAGCTAAAAAGGGCCAAAGTTTTACAAAAAGAGCTGATATGCAACAGGTTAGTTATTTTAAAATTTATTTAACACTGTCACATGTCTACAGAATTATTTAATTATTTTGTAGAGAGTTAAGTTTATTTATTATTCGCTTAAGTTGTATTTAAATCAAAACATAGCTAGTGACGCTCTAATCTTTATCTATATTGCAAAGAATGGAATTTTGTAATCAAAATTACATAAATCGAAAGGCCTATTAGAACATATTTTATCTAAAATGGTGCTCATGATGAATAGAACCTACATTTTTGTTAAGTTTTTGTTTAGTGACGTTTTATTTCGTCTCGGTACCTATCTTGATTTTAAAACTCTTCATGTGTTATCTAAATATGTGACATCACCGTAACGAAGTATTTGCGCTTATTTGTATAGTGAATTTTTCTACTTTCATTATTCTTATAGGTTTGAACTTATATAAATTTTCTAAACATAGAGTTTACCAGGCGCCAAGATCTGAGTTAAATGCCCATCTGCTGACTATCGAGACATTTCAGCAGTTAGAGACTGATGAACGTACAGTTGACTCCAAGCACTATTGTGTAACTTGTGTCTGTCATTCCGTTTTGACAAATTGACAACAGTTAAGTTCCAACAAAAGCTCAGCGGGGCTGATGAACGCATACGTTTACACACCTATTCAACTGTTGGCGCCTAGTGAACTCGACCAATTTAATCCCTGTACGTTTAGCTGATTTACTGGCGTAAACTTTAAATACTAACAAGTATTTCTACTCTATATACACCCTATATATATATATATATATATATATATATATATATATATATATATATATATATATATATATATATATATATATATATATATATATATATATTGAAATGACTTAAGAATGGGTTTTTCGTTTCTTTATACAAATGAGAGGCGAAAATTGAAAATTGCATTTTTTCAGTTTTTTGACAATTTTTTTAACGACAGTTGCAAAACTTGGCTTTCTCTGCGAGATATTAAAGGGCACGAAATGTTGCAACTTTGCAGCATCTAAACCTATCGTCGATCTTTCATAATACGCGACATCCCCCTGGTGAGGCTCGAATTTGAATCACCTTGTATATTTATTAGGATTTTAAAATTTCCCTTTGCGGTCATTAACAAAACTATTTACTTAAAAAATGTTAAACTTTTCCTTTCCCAAATTATAAAATTTACTAAAAAGAAAAAAAGTTTTTACTAGTTTACCAGTTTCAACTACATAATATAATATAAGCATCCTTGGTGGTCCAGTAGGTAAAGATTTCTATTTCTCCGTACATACTGTAAATTAAGATTAACCGAGGTTGTGGCATTGTGTTTGAAATTTGATGCCTGCACATTCCTCCCTTCCGAAGCGACGTAGAGCCGTCAATCCGATGTACCATCTGATATCCGGCACGTTAAAGATCCCTACCCTCCTTACGGAAAGAAGACTTCGGCCAAAGTTCCAGGACACTGCAGATAAACTGTCCCCTGGCGTCGGTGATTTACCACAGTCGCAGAAATAATCCGACGTAAATCGAAAAAAGATAAACTATAATATAGGTATGTATACTGATGAAATATCGTGTGTTTAACTGAATTCACTAAAAACTAGTATAAGTATAGTTATAAGCATTTTCTAATATGCAATTATACTTCAAATTAACATATTGCTTCAAATGAGCGAAAACTAGGCGCCTAGAACACATATCTGGGGTCTGTTTCGATATATATATATATATATATATATATATATATATATATATATATATATATATATATATATATATAAATATATATATATATATATATATATATATATATATATATATATATATATATATATATATATATATATATATATATATATATATATATATATATATATATATATTAACTCAAAAAATAATGGGACGATTTTGATCAAATTTTGTAAGCATTTTCCTTTTGCAAGTGGCATGGATAAGTTGCTTAGCCAGGAAATTCGGCCCGGTTTTCCCGGAATGGATTGTGATTTCTTTCGGAAATAAGAAAGTAGGGCCAACCAAATATGGTACGTATGTCTGTATTATAAAAAGTGAACGACGTACCAAAATTTTCATCTGTAAGTTAAAAGTCAAAAAAGTTGGGCATTTGAAGAAAAAAAAAGGGGTTTTCCTCAAAACGTCCAGGTCGCGATTTGAAACGTAAAAATTGCCAACATTTAGGCAAGAACATGAAATAAATACCGGTTACGTAAAAAAATGTTGCAAGAAGAGTGCTCTTAAGTTTCAACTTTAGCCTTCATCGACTTTTATTTTACTAAACTATTCCGGGTTTACTTTCAGTTTTTATCTGTTTACATATATACAGGGTGACGCATTTCTACGGTAAAGCTCAATATAATTGTTATTATGCAAGATACGAGAAAAATTGTATACGTTAATTATAACGTCTTGAGCTGTATCTTATAAAATTATTTTGAAAATCACAGCGTGGCCCATAATTCGTTGGTGATAACTGCAATTTTTTTTTCGAACATTCCTTATACTGTTGCATTTTTAATAGAAATATGATGCATTTTCGTAAAAAAAATCGAGACGCAGTAAGTGTGTTTTGGTAGCGTGTTTTCATTAAATGCTTGGAAACCAGTTTTCACAGAAGTATTTAAAGTTAAAGTTAAAGTTATTTGCTGAAAATTTTTGTACATTTTCAAACAATACGGTATTTTAGTAAAATATGGTAAATTGTTTTTACTATATAGGTTATACCGGTAACTAAATTGATGCCTGCTTGAATTAAAAACATTTTATGGAAATTAACTTCCATAACGCACTCGCTGCGTCCAGACTTTTTATATAATATATATATATATATATATATATATATATATATATATATATATATATATATATATATATATATATATATATATATATATATATATATATATATAAACATATTAAGATAGTAACTGACCACATACATGGGTTCTAGAGGTACTAGTTCGCGAATTGTTTTAAAATTCAAAAGTGTAGGAAAATTCACTAAAAGATATGTTATAATATATTTCAGAATAACTGCACAAGGTCAATGTGATCAACTATACAATGCCTCCACACAGCATTTAATAAACAAACCCTTCCGCTTATATTTGTCGGTCCTTACACGCACACAAGCCAGACAGTTTTTTTAAACTGCTTTTTTTGTTGCCATGTGTAATTCAGAAACACAGTTATGTTTGTAGAAAAAAAAACAGTATGGTTTATGGGGTCTTATACACACTTCAAACATAATCCATATTTAAGAGGTCTTCACACAACGTGTGCATTAAACATAATTGCGGGACCTCACTTTATATGTAATTATTTTCTAAACGAGCGTGTGTATAGTATTTTGGCGCGAATTATCCACATCTGGAGATACATCTACATCCACGACTCATCTCAAACATTAAGATCCCACAAGTTGGTGTGTTTTCGTGTGTCCCTGCAAACATACGAGCACATGTATGTGTGTGTGTGTGTGTGTGCGTGCGTACGTCCATATTACGTTTTCTACGGTAGATAATAAAGTCTGCACATTTTTGCAAAATTTTAATACCAAAAGCATACCCGTACCATTTACGAAACTTGTTCTAAAGGTTTTTAGTCTTTTCCCAAAATTATGCAGTGCTAATGGTACCTCTCTCTCTCTCTCTCTCTCTCCCTCTCCCTCTCCATGTGTGTGTAATTGTGTGTGTTTATATATATATATATATATATATATATATATATATATATATATATATATATATATATATATATATATATATATATATATATATATATAGTGTGTCCCAAACTGGATGGGAATGTATTGCTATCTCCGTTATTATTAGAGATAGGGAGACGGTTAAATTAGCAATGTTTTGTAGAATTTCATGCTCGTTCCAAATGTGACTTGTATTTTGCCCTGCCTCCTTTTTTTCGAGTTATTTTGAAAAAACAAAATGTATCGATTTCTTTTTTCTTCAATATCTAAGTAGGCGTTGATCTGACATGTCTAAACTTGTACATTATTAGGACACTTTTTACAAAGTAATCTGTTTGTGCATTTTCAACTTTGGATTGTCATTTGTTTTTGAGCTACAGGTATCAACGTTTGTTTTTATTATGGCAGCCTGTGATAGCCTGTGAAAAGAGCTTTCCAATGATGTACAACATGCTTGAGAAATCTTGTAATTGCACTGACAATTTTGAAAAAAACCGTTTTAAGGATAGTAGGCTATGAAATCCAATACCAGAAAACAAATGCCAAAAATAAGTGTTCAAAAAGCAGTAGGCCATGCAGTCTAACAATAGACTTCTACTTTTAACATAATTTTCCATAATGATTCACGATACAAAAATAGGAACTTTGAGCACACCAATGAATCGGCCCATTATTACAAATTATATTTTACATTTAGTTACAATAGGTAAACCTAGGAAATAACTAAATTTACTAACAGAACTCAATAAATAGCAGATTAATGATTTACGAAGACGCCTTTGAAAATTGTTTGATTTTTAACCGTAAGTCAACTGAAAAGCAACAGAAGAAAGGTTGCTATGGATATAACACTATCGCGACAATTAAGAATACTGTCATTCTTAATTATCTGAACAATTTGAGATGTATTTAACACGTTGCTTAATATTTTGTGCTAAATAGTTTGTTTACTGTTTATTTCAAATATTATTCAACAATATTTTCAGTAATGAAGTATATTTTGACATTTGGAATGTTATATTCGTTCTAACCCAAACACTGAGGCAGCTGCAAATTCATATCAAAACAACTACCCAGAAAAACGACAACCAAACACCGAAATATTTCGCAGAATAGTGACCAATCTATTGAACGACGGTAGCTTCCACGCAAAGAAACTACCAATGCCTAGAAATAAAGAAAGAAATAATGCCGTCTTACAGGTTTCAAACGAAAACCCTCCGAAATCTGTTCGGTTTTATAGTGAACAAATTGACGTTCCAAAAAGTACGGTACACCGTGTATTAAACAAATTCATTACCATCCATACAAACCTACAAGGCTTAAATTGTTGACGATTAGATACCCTAAGCGACTTCATATCTGCAGATGGTGTCAAGGACAATGTCAGAAAGATGAAATTTTTCATTTGAAAATAATATGAACTGATGAATCCAGATTTACAAACTGTGGTGTGTATAATCGTCATAATAGGCATTATTGGGCAAATGAAAATCCCCATCTAAAGGAAGAAAGACGATTGCAAGACACATTTGGTATTAATCTGTTGTGTGGCTTATTAGGTAAAAACTGTTATTTTTGTTTGTAGATTAGACAGTTAATTTTTAAAAAATTCAGGTAACTTCATTGTTGGTCCGTTCTTTTTTGAAAATAATTTAACTGGGGAAAGGTATCTTAATCTATTGAGAAATTATATCTTACCAACAATTAGAAGAGTTGATGTTAATTGAGACGAGATTTGGTACCAACAAGACGGTTGTCAAGCACACAATGCTAGGATCGTCAAAGAATTTTTGTACCAAAATTTTAATAATCTTGTCATTTGTAACAATGGGCCGGTTCATTAGTGTGGCTGGAAGTACTGATATAACACCCACGGATTTTTATTTTTGAGGTACTCTGAAGAATGGTGTGTATAAATTCGATCAACCACAAAATATCAATGAATTACGAAACAGAATCATGGAAGGTTTAAATCATATTAACCAAAACACTCTCGCCAGAGTTTGCAAGCATGTTTCAAAAAGGTGTATAAAGTGCATTGAACAAAACCGTGGCCATATTGAACAATTTTCTATTTAGTGTATTTTTAAGTTTCTATTTTATTCTTTGTTGAGTTCCGTTATTGTTTTGTGGAGTTTAAGTTTCTATTTATTATTGCCGGGTTTCGTTATTAAACTGTTTCACATAAGATTACCTAGCATTATTACCTAATTAAGTATTGTAAATTAAGTCACAATATTTTTTCATCGTGAATCATTACGGAAAATTATGTTAAAAGTATAAGTCTATTGTTAGACTCCATGGCCTACTGCTTTTTGGACACTTTTTTTGTCATTTGTTTTCCGGTATTGGATTTCATAGCCTACTATTCTCAAAACGGCTTTTCTCAAAACTGTCAGTGCAATCTTCACAGGCTATCACATGAACAAAAAATCCAATATGGCTGCCATAATAAAAACAAACGTTGATACCTGTAGCTCAAAAGCAAATGACAATCCAAAGTTGAGAATAGCACACAAAAATTACTCTGTAAAAAGTGCCCTGATAATGTGCAAGTCTTAGACATGTCAGATCAACGCCTACTTAGATATTGAAGAAAATTTTGGTTTTTTCAAAATAACCTGAAAACGAAAAGAGGCAGGGCAAAATACACAAGTCATATTTGGAACGATCATGAAAATCTACAAAATAGTGCTAATAATAAATATAAAGTGTCATATATATATATATATATATATATATATATATATATATATATATATATATATATATATATATATATATATATATATATATATATATATATATATATATATAATGAAACTTTTTACAAATCGTACCATCATGACATTCACATTACAGACATTATAGCAACAATTTTATATATATTTGCTAGAAACTAGTTAAAGGACGAGAGGTAATGCATTAAAAAAGTATAAACTTGTCTACTACGAATGCAAATAAAATACATTATATTTGATATTTTGCGAAAAAAAGTAGTATATTAAAAGGTTGGATGTCAATAATTCACATTTGTGTCAAGAACTTATTAGATCTTACCTTTTTGTCAAAAGTAGATGATTCTCTATTTCCTCGTACAAATCGTTCAAATTTAAAACTATTTGATCTATAAAGTTCATTATCACATCGCTTACTGCAGAATCTTCTAGTCAGAGCTCTAGATTTACAAGACTTATAATCTTTCACAGAATCCCAATCAATATTGAATAAACCTCGTGTTTTTTTATTGTCCTGTGTGGATCTCCTTTTAGATTTATTTCTACGTCGGATTCGAAGCTTTGTTGAGTCACTAGAAGTTACAGAATCTTGAATCCTTATATCAGAAAGTGTTATTTTCGCTAAGCCAACACGTTTCAATACTCGTTCCATTTCCATGAAACACAATATACGACTGTATGGGATATAACATATTGCGCAACGAGTTGCGCACTTGGATACCCGGCCTTGCGGCAGTTGCAAATTTCCAAACTGATCCTGGGTTTGGAATCACGATATTATCTCAGTTGGGCATCCAAGTATACATTGAGGTACGAAAGTCTTGACACAGCAAGTGCGATATGGTATTTTTTTTTAATATATTGAATTAAATGAATTATTTCCTATATAAAGTGTATAAAAGACAAGTGAGTAGTAGTTATTCTATCAAGAGGTTAATATAATGCATGATACAATAATGATAATAATAATGATGACTACTGGCTGGTATCCGTACAGCAGATATTTCCACAGACTGTAGCGTGTTTGCTAGCCATACAAGATCAGGCCATTCCGAAAAAAAACTACTGGAAGTACATAGTTGGAAATCATTCGATCCCAGATTGCAAATGCAGATTTGGGTGTCAGTCGTCAGAAACTATTCAACATGTAATTGGGGGATGTCAAGCGATCGCGGTAACAAGATAGGCACGACGCAGTCGCGAAAATATTTAATCAACAATTGCCTCTGAAAATGCGACTTTTAAATCCTAATCAGGTGCTGCGATTGGACCGTGCGTACAGACCTAGAGTTATCCACAACAGGGCAGATATAATTAATAGTGAATAAATCATGTTAACAATAAGTCCTTATACCAGTAATTCGGAGACAAAGTACAAGATCATCAAGAGACCTGGAGATGCAAGTAAAGAAACCCGATAGTAATGTATCATCAACTGGTGTGGTTGCACTTTTACAAGACTATGCAGAAAGCGGTAATTCTCGCAGTTACTTGTATTGTGCGGAGATTTTTTGGGAAACAATGAAGAAAGGGCCCCGCCTAAGCTAAATTTCTTTGGTATCTGAGATACCTAGGATAAGTACATCTTTGCATTGAAGGTGTGTGTACGTCCTTCGGGCTAAAGTCATAATAATAATAATCAAAATAATAAATAAACAATAATAAAATGTCTGACCGGTGGCTGTACTATTGCCAGCAGTATACCTACCGCTACTTACCAAGACGGCGCAAAAAAGAAGGATTATGTATATGAAATAAACAATTATACGCATTTACTACAGAGTGACACAACTCGGACAACAAGCAATTGGATACAGGCAACAACTTCACCCCAAGTTTCTCAAAATGTATCCACACATATAGGAAATTGAACAAAGCGTAGCGGATCAGTATTGGGTCATACTTAGGAACAACCTTATTTCACAAACGTAGGATATTGTACGTAAAATCACCAACATAGCACTTACGGAAAATTACGAGATTCTAGTTGATGGTAGAAACACGCAACCTGCATATACTGAGCAAGTAGATCACAGCGAAGATGCGCAGCAAAATGAAGAAGGTATCAACAAATTGTCCACAGAAATGACCGTGCAGTCGTGGAATATGAGAAAACAAATCTTCTTAGTGTCTACTCCTACATTTCCTAGGCTGAGATCAGTTAGAAGGTACGCGATCATATTGAAAATGTTGAACATGATAATTCTACTATATCACCTTCTGGGGCACTTACATACGCTTATTGACTTTCCAGCAACTTCAGCATTCAAAGCTCTAGGCATTAAGATTTCTGATCGAACAGCCAATCACAGAGCCTCATGTCAAATAGTCCAACCGTGGAAAATGGTTTATTAGCAGGGTGGAAACACTTAGATAAGAAATTAAACAACTGACTCAGCACACTAGGTGTGCAGACAAGAAAGTTGCAAAGACGTGTAGAGGAAATAATAATCTGAGTCCGACAACACTCAGCACAAGATCCAGTCAATGACATTGAACAAAAATATATGGATGCCTTAAAACAGAAGCTTTCCGTATAGGCAGAACGTTTGGAAAGATATAAACCGAACAATAGAAAATGTCATAATAATATTTTCGAGCGTTCTGAAAGGATTTTTTACCGTCAGCTTAATTCAGCTACTAACACTACCTATACTTTTCCAAATAAGGAACAAATCGAAGAGTTCTAGAAAAGTCAACTAGCCACGCCAGCTTTCTGCAATATTGGTGCAATATTTGGCTGCCTACGTCGATGCAAGAAGGCGTTTTATTTACTTCCACACAAATTTTAGCAAGTTCTAGAGCTGGTCAGCTCTTTAATGGCTGGCTGGTGTAGTATACTTGCAATATGGTAGGTGGTAGTGGACTTTACCTTTACGTGATAGTAAAGGATTTTTTCACGCCCGAGGCAGTACCACCCCGTAAATCTAGCGGCCGGTCTCTTGTCTCAGGGGATTGTTTCTACAGCCCTGGGCAAGGATGAACATTTTGCCTCGCTGTTCGCTGGAAATTCTACTTTCAACCCACCTCCCTATGTTCAACCACCAACAGTCCCCAATGTCGCGCATAAAATGACGGATATCATTTTCAAAACTAAAAAGGTACGAAAGATGCTGTCTTCTCTTAATACCAGGAAAGCCTCTGGCCTTGACGAGATCCCAGCAATTGTTCTCAAAAAATGCGCACCAGAACTTGCTCCTGTCCTGACTCGTCTGTTTCAGACATCTTACAATAGAGGCATATTCCCTAGTAACTGGAAAACTGTTCGAGTACAACCCGTCCCCAAGAAAGGATCCAAAGCGCTTCCTAGCAACTACAGGCCTATTTCTCTCCTTTCAGTCGTCTCTAAAGTGATGGAAAAGTATATAAACACCGAATTACTAAAATTTCTTGAAAAACACTGTCTAATCCACGACAGGCAGTATGGATTCCGTCAGCGCAGATCAACTGCCGACTTCCTTTCCTTTGTCACCCATTCTTGGAACAAGTCTATGGAACAACACGGTGAATCCCAGATTGTCGCTCTAGACATATCCAAAGCATTCGACCAGGTCTGGCACGCAGCGCTGCCTAATAAATTACCGGCCTATGGCTTACCACCAAAACTCTGTACCTGGACAGCAAATTTCCTCTCCAACCGGAGCTTTTCTGTTGTCGTGGATGGCCATTCCTCTAAACTGTATCCAATTAATGCAGGAGTTCCTCAAGGTTCAGCTTTAGCCCCTACTTTGTTTCTTCTCTACATCAATGACCTCCTCTCTAGCACATCCAACCCAGTTCACAGTTACGCGGACGACAGCACTCTCCACTCAAATATACAATATTCTAAGCCTGTCTCTTTAGCCCAATTAGATGAGGATCGCAGACTCATGGAGGGTTCTATCTCCGTGGATCTCCAAAAAATATTTGACTGAGGAAATAGAAATCTTGTACAACTCAACCCCACCAAATCACAGTCTTGCTTTCTTTCTCATAAGAGATACACAAGCCCTAGACTTATTACAATGAACAACCAAGTTATTCAAAGTAATGAGTCCTTTTAACTTGTTGGCATTTCTGTGGATCGGAATTTGAATTGGCATCAACATGTCACATCAATTACAGAAGCGGCTGCTAAGGAATTAGGTTTCCTCTTCCGGGCTCGCAAATACTTTTCACCAGCTAATCTCTATACCTTATATACTTCACAAATAAGACCAAACCTCGAATACTGCTCCCACATCTGGGGTGATGCTGCCGCTTCTACACTCGCTATCCTGGACTCCATTCAGAAGAGAGCTATATATGTATCATCGGTCACCCTACCCTCACCCAAAGGCTGCCATCCCTTGCCCACCGACGTACCGTTGGTGACCTCTCTCTCTCTTTTATAGATATCTGCACGGGCACTGCTCAGAGGAGCTTTCTTCCATAGTTCCTCCACCTGCTGCCCCCAACAGATCTACCAGGGAAACAGAGCAAATGCACCCTTTTACTGTCCAGGTCACCAGACATAGAACATCTTGTTATGCCCGCTCTTTTGTCCCGAGGACTTCCAAGTTGTGGAATTCCTTGCCGTCACATGTTTTCCTTCTCCTCCGAACCTCCAAACCTTCAAGTCCAGAATTAACAAGTTGCCTCTTTCCTCCTTGTCGACACCCACGGTACGATAGTATTTAGGCTGTAAGCCCTCGTGGTATGTTGTTGAAATAAAATAAAAATAAAATAAAAATGGCTCGTAAGTGTGTTGAAAATCTATAAGATCGACACTTATATTCTGAGGTTCCTAGAACACATAATGTCCACCTGGAGAATAAAAATTCAGCTACGGGTACAAACGGGTAATAACATCGTAACCAGCACGATAACATCTAAAGTGGTATAGTTCAAGGCGACAAGCTGAGCCCATTGTAGTTCTGCCCCACATTGAATCCACTACTAAAACGTCTCAACTCTACCAAATATGACTTCGATATGAAAAGCAATGACAGGGAGCAAATGAGGCTAAATCATCTTCTAGATTTGGATGATCTTCAATTGATGGTTTCCACACAGAACCATCTGGAACAAGGAAGACCGAATGGACAAATAAGTTTACGAAACGGGTAAAACAGGTGTTGCGCGCACGTCTCAGCAGCAAGAACCTAACTAAAGCTCCTAATATATAATATGCCTAATAAGTAGGTACAATTTGGAGAACCCAATTTATCACAATACAGTTTTTCGACCTGATGATCCTTTCGCTAACAAAACTAGCGTCATCAGAGGGATGAATAAACTAAACGAATAAAGACTAGAACTACTATTTATATGTTAGTTGTCAAGCAGTTTCGAACAGCGAAGGTATACCTTCGAAGAAGACGCTGTTCGCAACTGCTTGGAAACTAACGTATAAATAACAGTAGTTCTAGTCTTTATTCGCTTAGTTTATTCATCCCTTTGATGACGCTAACTTTGTTAGCGAAACAATCAGGTCTAAAAACTGTATTGTGATGAAATAGGTTTACTGAATTGTGCTGATCAGTGCTCATCACAAGTCCCGATCTTCTCATTTAATGCCTGTTAATCATCTATTCATTTGGGATTGTGAACTGTTGTAAAACGGGCATCAAACATCTACAACAGAAGGCACGAATACTCCTTACTAAATCAGACAAGGGTCACCCCCGTAGTACCCTCTAACGAGTAACCCTACCTATAGACACCAAGGTGGAAGAGGAATGTTGGGTAGTGGCAAACAATTGGATACTTCCATCGGTAGGCGCTTACTTCCAAACTACACCGTGCCATATGCGAGGTAGATGATTCAATGCCGTTAGAATGAAATTGTTGTTTGTTTTTTCCTTTCTTTAACGTCGGTCTATTTCTGCGACTATGGCCAATCATTGACGCCAGCGAGCAATTTCACCTCACTATCCTTAAAATTTTGCCGAACCCCTACCTTTCTGTAAGAAGGGTGGCAATCTTTAACGTGCCCAACATCGCATATTACACGGGATCGACGGATTTACGCCCCCTCCGAAGGGCGGAACGTGCAGACATTCAACTTGCTCAAACGCAGTGCCACAACCTCTATTGATCTTAATTTTACAGTATGTACTGAAAAAGTGACACGGGAACCGTGGGAATCGAACCCAGGACTCTTGGGTGCAGAGGCACACGTTCTCACCACTGGACCAACGAGGCTCTTGTTACAATTGAGGGAAAGTGAAATACAAAGTCACAACACAAACTGCAATTCTGGTTGCAGAAGTTCTCTCGACTGACATCTAATAAATAAAGACATCCCAGGCATGTCGAAAAATCGGCATCGAACTACTGGTTGGTATCAGGGCTCATGTTTCCAGAGACAGGGGTCATTTCAACAACAAACTATTTAAAGCATATAATTGAGATAATTGGGTCTAAGATGACAAATATAAATTTGGGTGATAGACGTCAAAGACAGCGCGTGTCCCTGGAGGGTGCCAAGCGTTTGCTGCAACAGAGTACAAACAGAATCACGACACAGTCACGAAGATATTTCATAAAGAACTGGCTCTGAAAATGGAACTTTTAAATCTTAGTAAGGTGTTCTACTAGAGATACACTGCTGAGTCTGTTATTAAAAACCCCGCATACATGTTGTACTGGTTACGGACCGTGCGTACAGACCGAGTTGTCCAGGACAGGCCAGATATAATAACAGTAAATGAATCCTGCAAACAACCCAGAAAGCACAAAGTAATGCATAGGACGTCCATCGTACGTCTGTAACGGATATGACGGATATTCTTTCCGTGTCTATTTATAGTACCGCGGACATCCACTAGCCATCCCATGAATTATCGTTTGCTACAACTTGGGAAAAAAATAGAATGTTCATTTAAGGACACCAAACGGATATCCTTTGGATGTCCTAAGGACTACCAGCCGGCATACAGTAATAAAATTATTTTTAATATATTCAACATATATGTATTTAAACAAAATCCCGACATAAAACAGTACTGTCTGCAATTTTCAAACTTCTGCTATCTGCAGGCGATAGACAATCTATTAATTTTATTAAGCCTCGTCCTCAGTAGACATAAATTATTCTTATGGCGGGATTTATATTATCATTATGAAGCAATAAGCAGTCTTCAAATCGAATCACTTCTCCTTGCACCATGGATAACACTTGGAAATCCATTGGATGTCTATGACATCCACCGTATATCAAATCATTAGATAGACATATAGGAAAGCTATAAAGCAAATGTATAGCAGTGCTAATAAACGCATGTCCTCTTTATGTCTAATATAAACATCCACCTGATATCCATGATTTGTTTAAACCGATAAGTTATAAATTCACGTTATTTTTTCATTT
The DNA here is from genome assembly GCA_964006375.1 of Tillus elongatus. Lineage (NCBI taxonomy): Eukaryota > Metazoa > Arthropoda > Insecta > Coleoptera > Cleridae > Tillus > Tillus elongatus. The sequence continues at coordinate 77,743,419 of OZ023269.1, read as the reverse complement.
ATATGCTAGAGATATATCTGTTATAGAGTAATTTGGCAAAAAATTAATTATGTTGTAGGATTGCATTTTGAATTTCGCACCTTAGCTTGAGTTTGTTCTATATTAAAGATTGGCTAACCTGGTTTTCGTTTTTCCAACTGATCAGAAATCACAGATTTCAATGAGAGAAGAAAGGTTGCCAAAGTCCACCAAGCGCCAACAGTTGAATAGTTTTGACAGCGCTGTGTTCACCAGCTCCGTTATGTTTTTCCTGGGACTCAAAGCGAAATGACAGACAAACGTCACAAAATAGTGCCGTAATCAACAGTAGGTTTATCAATCTCCAACCGCTGATATGTTTCGGTAGTCAGCTGATGAGCGCTTAAACTCAGCTGTTGGCGCCAGGTGAACTCAATCAATTGGCCGATTTTGATGAAATTTGGTAAGCACCTACATTTTGTAAGTGGCTTGGATAAGATCGTTAGCCAGCAAAATTGGAAGGTTTTTCCTAGAAAATTTTGGGTATTCTTTCGGAAAATTTTGTATCTTTACAACTAATCAGGGTGCGAAAACCAAATTTGGTACTCAAGTTTCTGCTATAAAATATTTCTTACGTTCCAAAATTCAGATCTCTAAGTTAAAAGAAAAAAAGTTATAGGGATTTAAAAAATGCATGCCAGTGGTGACCAGTAAAGGGCACAATACCAAAATATCTTGTACAGCTAACCAAATTTATTGAATATTACAGACAAATATTAAGTTTTCTTGGCCCAAAAAATACTTATTTTTGTATGATTTTTTTTCTTAAAACGCCAAAGTCGCGCTTTGAGACGTCAAAGTTTGCGATTTTTAGACAAGAATTCTAATTTTTTAGATTAGAAAACCTATACGGGTTATGTAGAAGAACTTTCGTAAAAAGTGTGTTTACAAAGTCTTAAGTTTTTACTTCAATCTTGAATTGTGCTTCATTTTACTAAAGAATTTCTAATGCTTTTTCAGTGGTGTCAGTTATGGAGTTTGTGGTTTTATAGTCTATAATTTTTAGCGAATTTTCCTTAAAAAAAATGCTAGTTAGGAGATCGCGAGTTTTGAATTTTGAAAAGAATTCTTTAAATAAGCGCCGACTAGGCCCCTAGAGCACATAACCTGGGTCAGTTTCAGTTTCATATATGTTTATACATATACAGGATGACTCATTTCTACGGTCAAGCTTGATATATCCGTTATTATACAAGATACGAGGAAACATTATGTACGTTAATTATAGGGCGTCTTGAGCTGCACCTTATAAAATCATTACTACAATCACAGATGACCTATAAATCGTTGGTAATGCAAAGTTTTCTTTTTTTTTTTTAATAGAACACTTTATATTATTGAATTTTTGGATTTTCCATCGAATTTTTTTTTAATATTATTGTATGCGGCATCTCAGGCCATTAGCACATTCTTTCCCATCATTTAATATTTTTTACAAATTTTCCAGACAAAGTCAACTTGGCTCGCCCGGGAATCGAACCCGGCACCTCTCGCTTTGCAGGCTGGCAGCTAGCCACCTGCGCCACGAGGGCGTCTGTTGCATCGAATTATAACGCACGTTTGTAATGGAAAAACATTAATATCGTTCGCCGTTCCGAGTTATTTCAATTGCTTTGCAACTTTTGACATTTTTACCAATAGATAGCGAAGTCTCATAAAAATGACCCATTCAGCAAGATTTTCGTTTACATTATTCGTCGAAAAAATCGAGATGCCATACAGGGCATGATCTCAAATAGTGGCTGGGATCCAAAAAATAATGCATACTGTAACTCAACGTTTTCAACACCCTGTATTTTATAATTCAAAAGTGAAGAGCATGCCCTATGCTCCAACTTTTGTATAACACTCCCGATACCCAAAGACTCTGGTTTTGGAAAGATTTACATTTATTTATCGCATACCAGGATTCATGTAGGGATACATATGTATATATATATATATATATATATATATATATATATATATATATATATATATATATATATATATATATATATATATATATATATATATATATATCACTTTAGGGAGATCTCGACTTTTGAATTTTGAAAAAATGTCTTCGAATGAGCGCGCGAACCGCCTCCCTAGAAGCCATATCCGGGGTCGATTTGAATTTATACATATATATATATATATATATATATATATATATATATATATATATATATATATATATATATATATATATATATATATATATATATATATATATATATATATATAACTCAAAAAATAATGGACCGATTTTGATAAAATTTGGCAGGTACCTTCCTTTTATGGGTTGGATAAGTTCGTTATCCAGGAAAATAGAACTAGGTTTTCCGGGGAAATTTTGGGTTTTCTTTCGGAAAAAAAATTATATCCGGAAATAAAAAAGGAATGTTTAAACAATATCTTGTCAAGAAGCCTTTTGTATTTTGATGAAATAGGGTTGCTCCATTGTTTCTACTATAAAGGTTATGCTGTAACGAGATTTGATACATTTCATTAAAAAAGACATATTTGTCATTTAAAACATTCTGAGAGTTCTCTATCATAACGCACTTGCTGCGTTAAGACTTTTATATTTTTCACTAATTTATATTATTTCAATTACAAACTATCAATTTTCATTTATAACTATAGTCCAATCTTTAATTACCATATTTATTTACACTTTTTTATATATTTTAGGTTAGTTGATTGTTGATTGTAAGTTGTAAAAGATAAACAAAGCTAGATAACAAGCGCAAGCTACACAACGCAGATCAAGTGTTGTTAGGCTTTGATTGTTGAAGATAAAATTCAGCAGTGACGTCGCACAACTGTCAAGTTACATGCAGTTGCTTGGGAAATTTTGGATTTCTTGGACGCTAGCAATGTCACATGTCAAATAAAACTGACGAAACTTTTTTTCCTTTGAATTGAACTTTGAACTGTGGACTCTGGAATTCTGAATAACTTTCTTGCCGATATGTGGTAATATGGGCACAGCATGTTTTCTATTCTGTGAACGGTGAAAATTGTTATTGTTCGAGAGCTGGCAGTTACCTAAGCTGAAGATTACAGGTTCAGTTTGTAGCAGGTCTATCCCGTTCTTTCTCAGTGTTTTTTTTATACTTACAAAGAAAAATGTTGACGCGATGTTTTCGCAAGATACCTTCACAAGTAAGTTCTTTTAAGTATTTGACCAAAAATTTTTTGTTTTTTTCAGCCTTTTTCTCATTGTAGGAGGTTGCAAAGTACACTTGTCATTGCGGAACATGATAATAAAGCACTTTCTCCATCAACTCTGAATGCCATTACAGCAGCAAAAAAACTAGGTGGTGAAGTTACTATTTTAGTAGCAGGAGAAAATTGTGAGCATGTAAGTTATTCACCTTGATATTATAAATTGATCTGTATCAGATATAGCAAAGCTTTTTCTTAAAGGCAGTGTCTTACATTCATGCACTGCTGGAGATACACAATTCGATTTTTGCATTTTCCTGATGCAGTTTTATATTCTGAATATTAGCGCATACAGTATTCTAGTAAAATTAAGAGTTTTCAAAATATTTGTAATTTACTTTCTTATAGTTGGGGGTGTCATTTAAGTGTCACTAGTATAGGAAAACACAGCCTCCTTAAATTGCAATTATCTCAAGAAGTAATAGATCTATCAGAACAATTATAAAAGCCTGGACACAGCAAGTGCGTTATGTTAGTGAATTTTCATAGAAACGATCTGGCACAAAATATTTTATTAAAACTTTTTTTTCTTGTAACATAGAAATCTAAATTTTGGTGTATAGTTTACTTTTTAGGTAATCCTGTGTTGTAGACACCTCAGTAGTAAACAAACAATTCAGGTGGAATCGGAACGAAGAAGTGAACGCGATGTGCACTGTTATCAGATGAGAATTTAGTCTTTAGAAGTTAATGTCTCAGAATGTGTATATATGCCTGCATGCATACTGCTTTGAAACTCTTAAGATATATTTCATATTTAGCCAGGGGAAAATGCAAAATGCGTCCCTCCATCTTAAACAAAAACAAACACTTCAAAGGGAGCCCCATTTTGAGCCATTTTCTCGGTTATGTTTATCATCGACAGTTGTCGGTAGAAATTGCTTCATTACCATGAAACATTGCGACTTTTCAAAATAATATATTGAATACCATTTGCTATTAGTATATACAGTTAGAAATAGCTTCATTGACTTTACTAAAGTGGTTCATTCACCTCACTGTCCGTGAAATTTGGGTCTTTAACGTGCCAAACATCGCATGGGCATGGGACCGACGGCTTTACGCCCCCTGGGAAGGGCGGAACGTTCAGATTACCTTGCTCAATCACAATGGCACAACCTCTGTTAATGTTACTGATGTACTTAAAAAGGAAGGAGAGTGGAAATCTTGGATCGAACCCAGTACCTTTGGGTCCAGAGGTCCACGTTTTTCCCCTGGACCACCATGACTAAAAATTAACTTTCTCCATCTCCGTTTTCCTACTGCTTTCCGCAAAATATGTCAAATATCGATTTATGTAGATGACGCCATATTATAATTTATTTACATTATAAAAACATTTGTTCACCCCTTGATTTCCTTCTATATTTAAAATGTCCCTTGGTAATACTCTTCTGGCAACAGTGCACATCGTCCAACATCCACTTCTGCGTTCCGATTCCACCCGAATTGTTTGTTTACTACTGAGGTGTCTACAACACAGGATTACCACTTTTTATATCCTAAACCTACCTACCAAATTTGGTTATCATAGCTTTTTTATTTTTTGAGATAAAATTTTTTTTCAAATGAAAACTCAAAATTTTCCCAGAAAACGTCATCCGATTATCCTGACTAACGAACTTATCCAAGCCATTTACAAAAGGCCCCTGGGAAGGGCGGAACGTTCAGATTACCTTGCTCAATCACAATGGCACAACCTCTGTTGATGTTACTGATGTACTTAAAAAGGAAGGAGAGGGGAAATCTGGGATCGAACCCAGTACCTTGAGTCTAGAGGCATATGTTTGTCCCCCTGGACCACCATGACTAAAAATTAACTTTCTCCATCTCCGTTTTCCTACTGCTTTCCGCAAAATATGTCAAATATCGATTTATGTAGATGACGCCATATTATAATTTATTTAAATTATAAAAACATTTGTTCACCCCTTGATTGCCTTCTATATTTAAAATGACCCTTGATAATACTCATCTGGCAACAGTGCACATCGTCCAACGTCCACTTCTGCATTCCGATTCCACCCGAATTGTTTGTTTACTACTGAGGTGTCTATAACACAGGATTACCACTTTTTATATCCTAAACCTACCTACCAAATTTGGTTATCATAGCTTTTTTATTTTTTGAGATATATATATATATATATATATATATATATATATATATATATATATATATATATATATATATATATATATATATATATATATATATATATATATATATAAACATATAAAAATTGAAACTGACCCCAGATATGGGTTCTAGGGGCTTAGTTTGCGCTCATTTGCAAATAATTTTTCAAAATTCAAAAGCCGGGATCTCCCTATTAGTGAATTTTTTCTATGAAAATTCACTAAAAGCTGCATAATCTGTATGAACCATAAGTGGGGATGAATGTTTGCAAATTTCAAAAAGTATTTTATGTTGTTAGTTATAATTAATTGAAATTCACTTAAATTGTGATTTGGACAAGACGATATGTATAAACATGTGCCAAAAGAGATGACTTTGATTTCGGTGAAATGAATATGTAACACTTCTTGTTTTTTAACAAATTAGGTGTGTCTTTATTAAATATGCAATAATAAGTTTGCTACGGTGTCTCTGTAAAATTCAGTGAAACCTTAACTGTAATTTGACTGCACTTTCGATAAAAACATCAGCAACGGTGTTAGAGATGGGGACAGCTACTGTTACAAATAATATACTTGAGAAATAAGCAGTGTTGACAGTGTTTTAAAAAACTCACTGAAATTGAATAGTTCGATAACTCTATGCTTTTGGCAACATAAAATAAATAATGTAGTTAAAAAGGATAAGAATAACGGTAAGATTTGCCATTGACATTAATTTTATAAAGCATTATTTGACAAACAAGATTTAATCTTGTGCTTAAACAGTAACTTTAATTGCTCAAGTAAAGCATTTCATGATTTCACCCTGCATTAAATAAGATAAGCTTACAAATTTTCTACAGAGAAAATCATGATTATAAAATTACCCAGAAAAAAAAAGAAATAAGAATATCCTTACACACATTCATTATGATCTAATCATATTAAAAATCTTATAACTTGTATTCAAGTAAAAGCTAACATAATTGAATTAATTTGTTTTAATGGTTCAAGCACAAATTTATATATATATATATATATATATATATATATATATATATATATATATATATATATATATATATATATATATATATATATTTATATTGTATCATGATTGCCAGTAAAGTCAACAGTAAAAAAAAGAGTTTACCATATTTGCATTCAAACAAAATTTGTCTATAACTTGTAAAAAGATGGTTTATGAAAGGAAAAAGTCTGGGCGCAGCAAGTGTGTTATGGTAGTGTATTATCATACAATTGTTTTCATTGGCAAATATGTCTTTTTTAATGAAAGCATGCATCAAATTTGGTTACCAGTATAACCTGTATAGCAGAAACAATGTACCATATTCCATCAAAATATCTTTATTGTTTGAAAATGTACAAAAAATTTCCAAAAATAAACTTAAAATGTTCTCGAAAACTGGTTTCCTAGCCAACGAACCTTAGGTTAATAGCAAATTGGGTTATTGAAATTTAAAGCATTTAATGAAAATTCGCTACCATAACGCACTTGCTGAGTCCAGATTTTTCTTACAAACATTCAAAGGCATGTTTGATTAAAGAAAGAAAAGAAAACTTGTATCACCAACGACTTATGGGCCAGCCCGTGATTATTCAAATAATTTTGTAAGATGCAGCTCAAGACACTCTAATTAACATATACAGTTTTTTGGTCATTGTATAGTAACGGATATATTGAGCTTTACCGTAGAAATGTGTCACCCTATATATATAATATATATATATATATATATATATATATATATATATATATATATATATATATATATATATATATATATATGTAAACAGATAAAAACTCAAACTAACCCCGTATGTGGATTCTAAGGGGCATAGTTCGTACTCATTTGAACAAATCATCAAAATTCAAAAGTGACGGTCTTCTCTGTGTAGATTTTTTTCTATGAAAATTCGCTAAAAAATATGGACTATTAAACCATAACTCTATAATTGATACTACTGCCATATTGTTAGAGAAAGTGTATATTTCAAACTGATTTTCTTCAAATATTTTGGTAAAATGGACAGTGATGGTTGAAGCTGAAACTTAAGGCTTTGTAAAACACTTTTTAAGCCATTTCGTGTACATAACCCTTACTAGTTTCACGTTTTTTTGTCTTGTAACTGCCAATTTTACTGTTTCAAATCGCGACTTAAGAAGAAAAACTAAAAAAATTAGACTTTTCTGGTCCTTTTTCAGCTTTTTGCATGAAAAAGGCTTAATCTTTGTCTGTAATATACAATAAATTTTGTTATACACACAAAATATTTTCGTTTTGTGCCTTTCTCTGGTCATCAGTGGCACCCAGTTTTTTTTTTTTTAATGCCTATAACTTTTTTTTAACCTAGTGATCTAAATTTTGATACGTAGTATATTTCTTATAATACAAACCTGCGTTACAAATTTTTTTTTGCCATAGCTTTGTTATTTCCAGAGGAACAAAAATTTTACGAAAAAAAAAACCAACAAAAAAGCTGGTTCGTTTTTCTTGGCTAACGAACTTCTTCAAGACATTGCAAAAGGAACACACTCGCCATACTTGATCAGAATCAGCCCTTTATTTTTTGAGTTATCGGTGTGATACATACATACATGCGCAGACACACACGCACGCAGAAACGCACGCACACGCACGCGTACAGAGGGCTTAGTTCACGCTCATTTGAGGAAATTTTTGCTTAAAAGTTGTGCTAACTCTCGAACTTGGTGTTAAGATCTTTTTCATTAATATTTAGTTCAGATCTTTAATTTTAAAACATCTCTATGAAAATGGAAACATTAAAGTTGGGGCTAAAAATGTTTAACTTAAGTGAAAACTACCCCTAAGTAATTCATTCAGAATACGTTATATACTGTTTTTATACAAAAATTCTACCACTTGAAAATATGTAATACTGATTTTATTGAATTGTAAACTAATTTATTAAAATAAAATAAACAAATTATCAAAATTTTGTATTCTGCATAGTTAAAACAAAAAGTTATTGAATGTGCACAGCATTATTTCACTATGCTATTTATAATATTTGTGTGAGTATTGGCTTTTTGGTGATCAAACACTCTGTCAGCAGTAGGTGGAGTTTCCAAAGTATTGGTGTCAGAAGATGCTGCATTTTATTGAATTGTAGAATAATTTCTTCACTTCACATAAAATAAACAAATGATCAAAATTTTGTATTCTGCATTTTGAAAACAAAAAGTTATTGTATGGGTACACTATTGATTAGCTTTATATCATTAAGCTATTTATAATAGTTATGTTACTATTTGCTTTTTCAGGCATCAAAGGCTCTGTCAACAGTAGGTGAAGTTTCCAAAATATTGGTTTCAGAAGATGCTGCATTTAAAGCTCTTATTCCAGAAAGCTTGACCTCATTGATTTTAAATGCACAAAAGAAATATAACTATACTCACATACTTGCTGCTGCATCTTCTTTTGGAAAAGCTTTACTTCCAAGGGTAGCAGCTAAATTAGATGTTTCACCAGTTACAGATGTTATTGGTATAGATTCTGCAGACAAATTTGTGAGAACCATTTACGCAGGTAATTCTTGCAACTGATTAATTCATTATTTGATTTTGTTATTATTATCATTATGATTATTGCCAGAATTTCACTTTACCTGATAAAGTAACACATTTTCTCATCTTTGCGATCAACTTTGAGTATATACCATACATTTCTGATATTTGTTATTATTTATGTAGGAAGAGGATGCATATTGGACAACTGATAGAAGTGGTAACCATATTGATGACATTCTATGTTAAAATTAGTGATGGGCAAAAAAGTTATTTTCTATTAACAGTTGAACCTGTTAACGTTATTTAATAAGAACCGTTGAAAATAACAAGTCCAGTTATATATCTGTTATTTTGAACTGGATAGTCGATCAATAGTATCCTACGTTCCCAAAGCTGTAAGCGACAGCGAGCACACTAGTATAAATAACGTGTTAAGTTTTAAGTAATATGTTATGAAGTCAAGTCCGCTCTATACTGCATAGCATACCCATACATATTTAGCATTCCCACTCTCATGTCCATTCATCCCGTTAAATTTAACAGTTGCCGATGAAAACCGATGTTTATTCATCAAAGCTAGTTGCACTGGAAAAGAAACAGATACGAGTCCGAATTCTAGTTTAGTGTAAAGCGTTATTTTGTACCTGTTATTTTTATATATCCATAACAGGTGGTTACCGTTGCGGCTTGGCAACCGTTAAAAAATGACAGATTGTTAAATAACGACCCATCACTAGTTAAATTGTAGTTTATATTGAGTGCTTTGGTGTGCGAGTTATTGAGCTTACTAGCTGTTTTAATATTTATTTATTGGTATGCCTAGCAGAATATTTTCCCAATTAAAGAGCACAATTTACAAACACACAGCAATGAAGACAATCAACTATAACTAACTATATATTCAGGTGTTCAAAATTAAGTCGGCACTATTGTTAACTTTGTTATTATTGCAGCCACTTGAGCAGGGTAGTCACGAATTGGAAAAAATGTTTGACAAATAATATAATATAGGTTTATTCAGACTTATACATAACATATTAAAAAAAATATGTATAAACTATGTGAATAAACAAAAATAACTAAAATTAAACACCCACGAAGTGCTTATAAAGCACTTATTTGTGAGTTCTCAACTATACATTTTTTTTTCGAAAACCGCAGCTATCACTTAGTACACATAAAAAAGTTAAGCCACATTTAAAGCAGAACAATTTACAGCAACTCTAAACAACGTGAGTTTAAAAAAAAAACTAAAATGAAACATCCTCGAAGTGCTTCTAACACACTTATTTGTGCGTTATTTCGTTTCTTTTCAGAACGTTTGTATATACAAAAGCACACACCTACACATGCTCACCCGCAGGCACACACACCCACAACACACGTGCTGACACACACACACAGCACAACACATTAACACAGTATACCAAAAAGCAAACCCATACTTTGTATATAAACAGAAATGAACGAAAACATCGGAATGACCTAGTAAAGAAAAAAGCAGATTAAAAAAACATACATAAACACCAGGGAAGACAAGCAGTCCACATGAAAAATCCCGGTGAAAAACACAGCAGTGACAACAAATCAGACAGGTATTATTATTTTATTTTCTCCTCTAATTCCGACTGATTATATTATCGACTTCTTTCTGATTTAAATCAAGTAACCATTGTTTGGGCTCTTTTTTAAACTTATGAGTAAAGTAACAGCATCTTATTTTCTGTGGCATCATGTTAAACACTTTTCGACCTAGATAAGTGTGACTTCTCTGTCCAGTGCTTTGTTGCATTTCTCTTTTCTACATAAATTACTATATGTCGTCAAAGACTACAAAATTCTTCGGATATTTACACATTTAAATATAGTAGATAATTATATATATATATATATATATATATATATATATATATATATATATATATATATATATATATATATATATAGATGTATATATATATATAGATGTATATATATATATATATATATATATATATATATATATATATATATATATATATATATATATATATATATATATATATATACATCCAGCAGTTATATTGCGTCCTTTCAGAATGCAGTAATTTTACATTCTCCAGAAACAACAGTTTTATTGAATATCTGGCTTCGTATATTGAAGCTCCATATACTTCTTGTGTCTATATTTACAAAAAATATGTATACAGTTCATAGATATTTAGGTTATTTTACATCCTTTCAAATCACCAGTTACATTGAATCCATGTGTATATATTCTTTTACATATTTATCATTATTTACATCCACATGTGTATATTTCTTTCACCTTTATATCTATTTTACGTCGAACAGTGTTCCCAAGATGTCACAAAATTCGAATAAAAATCTTATGGACAAATATTACTTAAATTGTTCATTTCTGTAAACCGAGCTAATGACACAAAACAAAATAAATTTCATACAGATTGAGAGTAAAGTTTACCTGTATACACTTTAAATTTGTGTTTCTGTTGTCAAACAAAATTAATGCACTAGTACAAGTTGATTACTTTCTAAATAATGCAATTAATTTAACCTTTTATTACAAATGCGCTTTTGGTTCTATTTTATATTAAGAGTAGGACATTTGCCATGTTTCTTCAGCTTTGTATTCTAACAGAATGTGTAATTCATTTTTGACATAAATTTAAAAAAATATTTAATTATTGAAAAACTTAAATGGTTTCTCAACTAAATATAGTTGCTGTGTATAGTCATTATTACTATGATTTCAGTCATACTGGGCAATTCTCTAAGATGTGTAGATACTTTGGGGACATGTTCTATAGTTACTACGAATTGCATACCACTCTAAAAATGTCAGTTAATGAGTAAAAAGGCTGTCATTTTCTACACTAATAGGCATAAAAGATAGTGGTTTTACTAAAGAACCAATTATTTTCCTTTTAAGTTACCCAAATATGAGTTGATTGCTAATAAAATATTAGACCATGTTAAACGATAAAAATACAGTTTTCCCACCCAAAAACATAAATAGCTTATCAAAAGCTTCGATGCAGTACCGCATACTCCATAATCCTCCAATTTTTCTGAGTATCTGATAATCAACCGTGTCAAATGCTTTGGCTAGGTCTAGAAAGATGCAAAGGCTTGGTTTACTTGCATCAAGTGCTTTACAGATGTTAGATGTTAAGCATGCGATCGCATCTGCCGCCGGCCTGCCCCCCCGAAAGCCATATTGATCATTTGACAACAGGTTATCCTTATTGAAAAACTCGATCAACCTTTTCATGATAACCATTTCAACTAATTTAGAATTTAGACACAGTTGTGATCAAAGTTATTGGTCTGTAATTCATTATGTTAAGTATATCACCAGACTTAGAGGCTTTACTACACCAAGCTTCAAATAGGATGGAAATTCTCCGCTTTTAATAATCCGGTTTATAAGGTGCACAAGATGATCAAATGTATACGTTTAAATCTGTTTTAATACGGTTGTACTAACTTTAGCATGTCCAGGTGCTTTGTGTGGCTTCAACTTGTTGATCCAATCCTTTACCTCTTCTTCGGTTACAGGATTAAAAATATGGAGCTATAGGTGCCTGTGATATTTTTAGCAAACTGGGTGTATATACTGGGTAGGTATACACTCTGTGCAACCCGTTGAAAAATTCCATAAATTTCTGAACACTATTTACTGACCAAAAAATGCCGTACAAACACACTGTGTAAATCCACATCCGTGGTTATTTATAGAACAAAGCAACAATAAAGTCTCGAACGTGATAATAATTGTGTTTGTTGAGTATTATAATAGTTTTAAAATGCCCTTACGCATTTAGAAAATATGTGATATGTTTGACCCATAGAATGCAGAAAAAATAGTTTGTGAACTTTGGAAAATTATGAGAATTGATTTCCTGGGTGAGATCTGCCGGATACTTTCGGCAACTGTATAGAAAAATTTTGATCCAACAAAAATACATTTGGGGCTGGAAATGTCAGGGAATTTGATTTTTTATTTCTGCTGGGTACCCTGGCACAAGATAAACCCCATCTTAAATACAGATTTAGAGACTTCTTCTCTAGCTTTAGTAGTATATAGTATGGAACGGTGTCACCAAGTAAGGGAACAACAATTAATGAAACACCATCTTGTATAATATTTAGGACATTTTTGCAAGACTTCCTGTAGTGCCGCAGGTTTTTATAAAACGGTGAATATATCATAAAAGCATACTCTAGCTGTGATCTAACGAAAAACATATATAATGTTTTGAGTGCCAAGATATTAGCAGAAGATCTACAGTTTCACAGAATGAAACCCATTGCTTGAGATGCCCACGCTACAGAAACATTCATGCGCTCTCAGAAGTTAAGTTGATAATCAATTACCACACAAAGATCCTTCACTGACTGACTTAGATTTATTATAGCACCTTTAATGTGGTTGTTAAATTTTATAATATTCTGCTTTCACTTAGGAATTTGCTCCCCTTTATTCAACTGTTAGTTAAATATATGAGTTGGAAAAGGCATTTGGAACGTGGAATTAATCTAAGGACATTGTGGGTTAAACTATAATTAATGGGAAAGGCAATAATTGATAGTAATTGTACCATGCTGACTACTAATGATGTATCTAGAATAAATGTTAACTGAGTTGTTCTGTAATAGATTTTAATAGTAATTATCTCTTCATAAAGGCCCATATTCATATTATTTCTATTTACCTTATAGGGTAAATTTGCTTTATGACTTTAAATATTAGTAAGCTCTATCAAAAGGTAATCTGTTTCTAAAGTTGAAGGATGCATTGTCTTTAATTTTGCTAATCTGATTGCATTATCTCCAAAATATGTTTAATTTCTGTTATTTATGTGACTCGCAGAACAAATAACATTCGTTAGATTATTAGTATGTCCATATAATTATTTCTTAATTCTCCAGTATGAACAGTTTTAGTTAAAAATTCAGTAGTCTTTTATCAGTGAATTTTTATTTAAAAAAATTCACTAACAGAGAGGTATTGATGGTGAGGCCGCAAAATTTTTTTCAACAACTAGGACCCTAGAACCCATATCCGGAGTCAGTTTCAATTTTTATGTATATATATATATATATATATATATATATATATATATATATATATATATATATATATATATATATATATATATATATATATGTATATGTATGTATGTATGTATGTATGTATCCAACAGATAACTCAAAAAATCATTAACCGATTTCGATGAAACTCAGCAAGTGCCTTTCGTTTATTAATCGCTTAGATGAGTTTGTTAGCCAGGAAAGTCTGACAAGGTTTTCGGGGAAAATTTTGAGCTTTCTTTTGAAAATGTTTTTCTCCGAAAATTGCAAAGACATTTTAATGAAATTCAATGAATATGTTGCGTTGGGAAATACCTTACTACATACCAAAATTCACTACCATAACGCACTTGCTGCGCCCCGAACTTTTTTATTGTTGGTCAGAATGTAAACTGCTTTGTTTTGTAATAGCAATTTCGGTTAGTTTTTTTTTTAATTACTTTTAATTTAATAAGTGAAGATTGGAACCTGTGATGAGCACTGATAGGGATAGTCATCCCTCTGATGACGCTAACTTTGCCAGCGAAACGATGGTCAGGATTAAAAACTGTATTGTGATAAATTGGGTTCTCCAAATTGTACGTACTTTTTTATTTATTTTGATTACAAGTTAATTCTAATATGTTTGAGTGAAAACGTTTAGCACCATTAGCATCTAAATTCCCTATGACTGATTTAATTATTGTTCCGAATCAATTTATCAAACCTCCCTTTTTATATTTGAAGTTAATGGTATAATTTGTTTAAAAAATCTATTATTTTCACTTACTTCCGGTGCTAACTTGTTTTAATATCTTTGTAATTCTTCATAATGGGGGAGTGTTGTATAGAAATGTTAAGCTGATAGTGTTTTTTTGTAACTTGCTCGAGTTATTTGTCAGTTTTAAACTGGAATATTAATGGGAAAGCAGCTAGACTTTTTTCTGAGATAAAGTAAAACAAATTCTTGATTAACTATTAAAGTTTCCCAAATTTTATGGAAATGTTGACTTCTGCACTACTTCTGTGGAGGTAAGCTGTGCCTGCAGATATTTGAGATTATCGATTTGCATTCTTGTTTAATCAGTCATAATTTGGCAACAATGTTACTAGATTAATCAACACTTTTTGCTAATGCTGAGGAAGACTAGGTTTTCTGTGTCTTGAAATTATGACCTATTTTCAAAACTCTCACTATTCTATCAGATCTTGCTATCTCCAATCTCCTTAACTTTCTGAATTTCTAACATGTCATGTTGAATATGCTCTTCTATTTTTTTCAAGGTACATTCCACAATATCATAGGCAGTAATATGATCCACTTTATTGATTCTATCATCCTCATTCCAATACACAAGTTGCAGTTCGTATTCATCTCTCAATTTCAAGTTGTTGAATGTAGACAAATAACTCTGACAAAATAACAGCTATTATCCACCTCATCAGAACCCTCCTTGATAAGGTGGAAAATAATTTAATGTACAAAAACTATTAGCTATTGAAACATATAACACATAATCAATCAGTCCTGGATAAACATCAACTAGATGAACTGATAGCCCTTATTATGAAGTTCAAAACTTATAATTTTCAAAATAAAGTGACATTTTACCACTGAAATGTCAAAAAACATTTACACTTAGAGATGTTTTTCGGAAGCTGCCTGGCTTGCAAAAAGACAATAATGACTTCAGGTAAAAGTAATGATTGTGACACTATAGAATTTAAAGACTTTAACGGAACTTAAATGTAAAAAAATCTATTATTTAATGTTACGACAAGTTACCAGGTTAATGCTGAGTACCATTTTATAATATATTTCAGTGATCTCGAGCAATTAATTTGAGTGCATCTTACAATTGCTAATATAGAAAATATCTCATTGATCGTACTATATTTTATCATGGACATGGCCCGTTACCACATAAAACTTCAAAGTTCATATTAAGTAGAATAGCCCACTAGGAAAAAGCACTACATTTGAGTTAAAAATAAAATAAAGTAATTAAATTTACAAATATTGTGACAACTTTTAATGCCAAGATTAAACAAATGCTGTATAATCTTTTGTACTTTTAATTAGATGAAAAATGTTTTAAACTTTATTTATATTTTATAAATTTATATATGCTTGTAATAAAAGATACATCACTTAATGTAAAAACTGCTGTGTGACAATAGCCTATTTAAGTCTCACAAAATACTATATTAGATTCATATTTAAAAGTTTTATAAACCATTGTACAAATTCTTGATTCTAAAAATGTGTAATAAAGTGCAGCAGTCCTAAAACATATTATGACAACCATTGTAAGTAGAGGTGTGCCAAATTTCGAACCGAACCCAAACTCGAACCGAACCTTCGGTTCAAAAATATGTTCGCACTAGCGATGTTGAAGTAGTTCTAGGTTTGAAATATGTAATTCTCTAAAATAATTCGAACTTCATTGCTCAAAAATACTTCGAAATTTAACTTTACAGGCATTGACTGCTGACAAATGTAGCGAAGTTGCGGACCCGTTAACTCAGTAGCGGCGCTTTAAACTCGGTAATCAGTCTCATTGTGTCGATAGTGTAATTTTAGGAGATTTCACTTATGCATATTTTTGACAGAATTATTTTTCTTATATATCCTAACCTCCCAACACCTTTTTCAGTAACTACATTATGATCGGTAACATAAATTTTCAGAATTTATGAGGATAATTGCAGATTGTCTTTGGAAAACAGTGGTTTCAACATGATTTATTTCACAATGAGCCAAAATAGTTATATATTCACAATCAGGAGACAGTTCAAATTTTAAGTCGTTATTTTATACCTATCATGCTCACTTTGAACCCTCTCAATCTGTTTGCTAAAACTGCCTAGCCAATGCCAAACAACAACATATTTATAATTTTAATATAATTTATAATTTCTATCTATTGATCTAGAAATCTAAAAAGTTTAAATATTTTTTGTTTTTGTATTTTTGATTTAATGTTGACCCATCTCCACAATGATCAGCACCGGAAGGCATTTTCACCCAATCAACCTGCAAATTTGTCAAACCCTTCCTATTTGTAAAAAGAATGGGAATATTTTACATATCAAATATTGTATGTTACAATATTCCTAAATTTTGTATTTAAGTAAATGATATATGAACACTGAAGAATTTCGGTTTGTTCGATGTTCGATTTTGAATTTCTAATAAGTTCGAAGTTCGACTGTGAACCTTAGACATACTATTTCAGAGGTTCGAAGTTCGAGGCAACATATTTGCTGGGTTCGTTCATAGTGCGGTTCGAAAAAAACATGGGTTCGCACACCTCTAATTATAAGTCCTTTAACAATAATAATTAATTAATGTTGCACATAAGGTGTGTTTCCAGACTTGTTAAATCTGGCCAAATTGATACTCTTATTCGAGAAGGGTGATGCAGATGTACCTCAGAATTACAGACCCATTTCGATTTTGCCAATTTTTTCAAAGATTCTTGAGGCGATCTTAAAAGACAGGTTTATTAAATTTCTCGAAGAGAACAAAATACTTCATGGAAACCAGCATGGTTTTCGAACAGGAAAATCAACAATAACAGCTATGAGTGACGTAATAAAAGATCTGTTTGATGTGTTTGAAAATGGGGAAACTGCTGCAATCACATTTTGTGATCTCGGCAAAGCATTCAACTCTGTGAATCATAAGATACTCTTGCATAAATTTTGGCATTATGGTTGCAGTGGTAGAGTTCATTATCTGTTTAGATCCTATCTTTCGAACAGGTGCCAGAGGGTTTGGTGGAATGGTATTTATTCTTTGGCCTGTTTCATGTGGAGTTCCTCAGGGTTCTGTCTTGGGACCGCTTCTATTTCTGGTCTATGTAACTGATCTTGCTGATTGTGTTAGGTCTTCCGGCACCTATTTCTTTGTTGACAACACAAGTTTTGTAAGCAGGGGACAACATTAGAAGAGCATAACAAAACATGTAGAACAATGGAAGAGGTGGAGAAGTGGTTTGGATCGAATAAACTGAAGCTTAACAAAGGCAAAACGGAGATAGTGGAGTGTTTCACTGACCAGAATGATAAGAGAAGTGTGACATTCTTAGGAATATGGATAGACCAGTTTCTAAGGTAGACATCTGACATTAAAGCTTTTATGTGGCGAGCTAGCTAGTGCTGTGTTCATTATTAGGGGATTGATGTTGTGTGCTACTTATCATGCTGCAAGGACTCTACTTTTCCAGCTCTCAGTTGTTAGCAACATATAATATTGTTGTGGGCGGGGGGTGTAGGTGGGGTCATTGAATTAAATAAAGTGTTGTTACAGCAAAAAAATGTGATCAGAGTCCTCGGTGGAGTGGAGAGCGGAACAAGCTGTAGAAGTTTATTTAAATAACACCAGATACTTACTGTGGTAAGCTTGTATGTACCTAATTGTGGACATTTAGATGACTTTCCAAAAAACAATTACCATGATTCATACCTAACAAGACATGGTGAACAGTTAAGTATACCTTACCATCCCCTAAAGACTACTCAGCATGGTGTCGGCTACATTGGTGTAAAGTTGTATAACACACTACCACAACATGTAATAGATATTAGCCAAGAAAGACTTTTCAAAAGAACTATTCATGATCTCCTTTTAAGCCGCACAATTTATTTACTCTGAATATTTTGAAAGGATTAAAGAAAACTGTGACACATGTGAATGATTGATATTGTTGTTAGTTATAAGTTTTAAATTGTAACCCTATGTATTTACTTATGGCAATTATCACAATCTGTCTGTTTTTTATAGTTTGGTCTGTGTGTCTTACATCTAGGGGAGGTATTATATCTGGATTTTTTGTTCATTGCATTTCAATTATTTATTTTTTATTCCTTATAATTTTAATTGCATTTGTGTTTTAATTATATTTACATTTCGAATTTTAATTGTATTTGTTGTATATTAGAGTTACATTAGTCGTGTAATTCATTTACATTGACGTCATGGAAAGATTGATGACAATAAAGTATATTATATTATATATTTTATTTCTTCTGTTTAGGTAATGCTGTTCAAACATTGAAAGTAAAAGACAATGTTAAAGTATTAACCGTTAGAAGTACAAGCTTTGAACCTGATAAACTAGAGGGTGGCTCTCCTGCAACAGAAACTATTTCTGCTGATGGATGTGCAACTGACTTGACGACATTTATAAGTCAAGAGCTTAGTAAATCTGATAGGCCAGAATTAACAAGTGCAAAGATTGTTGTAAGTGGAGGTATGTAAAAATATATCTTTTAGTATTTATAAATATGTGTGATTGTGTTTGGATGCTTATATGCTTGCATGTGTGTGTTATTTATTTTAGCAGTCTACTGAAATATACAGTCTCGATAATATTTACATTGCAATATCATGTTTCTTACATATAAGTGATTCTAGGGCTAATTCCCCTATGTCATAATTATCTCCCAAGTTTTCCCTCGGCAAGCTTTTTCAATTTCATATTTTTCTCAAGGTTAGAACAGCCTACCAGTATACCTCCATTCTTAACTTTGGTCATCACCTTTGGCACTACCCTGGCTTGAATCTTTAGATTAGATGTACTCTGTGATGTCTTGTAATTGTTTTAACTTCTAAGGAGTAGGTAGCATTTTCTTTATGAGTAGTATTATCATCGACTGCATTAAAATATAACAGTTTGGATTACAGACTAATTAACTCTGACTACCAAGATTCCAAT
The DNA here is from genome assembly GCA_964006375.1 of Tillus elongatus. Taxonomy (NCBI): domain Eukaryota; kingdom Metazoa; phylum Arthropoda; class Insecta; order Coleoptera; family Cleridae; genus Tillus; species Tillus elongatus. The sequence continues at coordinate 77,723,712 of OZ023269.1, read as the reverse complement.
CAGTGGCGGTTCGTGAGTGTCACGGTAGAGGAGCAGTAATTTTTTAAATTTTCAAGGTCACACGTTTTCCTGTCACTTCAGAGTTTCAGTGAAAAATCCATTTATATAAAAATATAGACCTTCACAAGAACAATTTTTGAAATTTGATACCTTTTTGAAATAATTTATTCACGAATTACTGAGGGTATAAATAAACACATAAGGTTTATTAAATTGTTAAATATTGTTTGTAGACCAAAAATAAATTTGAATACCATCCCTATATACATTATACATAGTTAAATAAATAAATAAATTGAAATGACTGGTCCAATCCAATGACTGGTCTGTGATGACATGCAAAATGCAGAGGCAGTGTTGCCAATTGCAGTCGTTTGTGAAATTTACGATCAAAGATTCAACGAATTTTAATTTATTTCCTGTATTTTGATTATTTTTTTTATATATTCCGGGATTTATACGTTCAAGTTCCAGATCCGGGGCAGTACATCTAATTCACAGTACAGAGGCAGTCAATAAGTACACGTTCTTTTGCATACCTAACTTTACTTAGCCAGCGAAACTCATTGTCTTATTGTTAATAAGAAATAAGAACATAAATGTAAGCATAATAATATTATGTATTATATTTCACTTGTCGCCACCAAGTAATGCATGTCGCTGTTGCCCAGCAAGAACCAACGCGGAGATGTAGTGTATAACTTGTCAAGGGGTGGGGCGTGGTTCAGGAATCAGGGAAAATGGGAATCGGGGATTATTTACATATTTACAAAAATAACTAAACAATAAATTTTAAATAACGAAAATAAAAATAGGTAAATAAAACGGAAACAAAAAATATGTGGTGTATCTGTTATTGAAATATTTTTGTAACTTAATGGAATTTGCCAAGAGGTGGGACGTGGTGTCAGGAATCCTGGAAAATGGGATTCGAGGATTATTGACATATTTACAAAAATAACTAAACAATAAATTCTAAATAACAATAACGAAAATAAAAATAAATAAATAAAACGGAAACAAGAAAATAGGAGGCGTTGAGCATCTGTTACTGAATTTAACTGATAAACTAATACGTTCCTAAATATTTTTATAAATTAATGGAATCCGTCTATCTTTTTGCTCGGCAAAAATATCAATTACTTTATCGTAAAATGAAGTCTGCTGTGTCAGTTTTTTAACAAGCCTTTTTTTTCTATAGAAATCATTGATATGTTTTTTAGTCTGTCTTGACTTATACTATTTCTGGAAAATGTTTTGAAGCGTTTAAGTGCAGAAAAACTTCTTTCTACTGAAGCAGATGTGACAGGAATTGTGACTATTAATGCAAGCAGTTTATAAAACTCGGTTAGACAAGAAATTAGTCATTTTTGTAAATAAATGAAATCATCTCGATAGGCATATGGCAATCTTGAAACAGTTATGTATCTATGTATACAGTGATGAGTTCGTTTTTTAATGGGATTGAATCAAACAAAGGATATTGTTTTAATAATAATTCAAAAATATCCTTTGGAAAGTCTTTTGAATACGAAACAAAATTGTATTTCTTTATTAAATCGAAAAAATTCTAGTTTGTTTAAATCCAAAAATCTTACATGCAATTATTATTTCATTAAAAATTTGTTTTTAATTCTGTTTTAAATTTTGAATACTTAATGTTGTCTTTCTTTTCTTTGGTGCTGGTTCATGAATTTCATTATTTCTAAAATCTTGCGGTGTAGTAGTTAATACAATCAGGCATTCCTTAGCGTAAGAAATATCTGTGCTTTTATGTTGTAAAATTAAAAATACAATATCGGTATGTTCAAATATAAATTTAAAAGTGGGTAAAAGAAAATGGGGATCATTGAAGATGTCGTTTTAAGCCAATAGATTCTCTCAGAGTTTGTTGATCTTGTTTGAAATCATCCTGATTCAAAATATAATCAAAAACTTCTATCAATTTGTTTCTGTTTGGCAACACTGTAGAAACTATCCTAGAAGTAAAATTCCACCTTGTAGATACATTTGACGGTAAATGACCAGAGCCTACAGTATTAAGTACTTCTGTTAGTTTAGTAGATTTTGAAAAAAAAATGGAGAAAACCCAGATAAGCTTGAAAAAAAAAATCTGCATTCTTTGATGCTACCTATGCAGGCTTTACTCAATACTAAATTGGAGCATGAGTATAGCAATGTGTATAAAGTGCCTGAGGGGCAACCGTTTTCATTTTTACCTGTAATCCATTTAAATTACCCGCCATAACTGATTCCCCATCAAATGTTTGGGCGATTAGTTTGTTTTTCCAATCATATTTACCAAAGTTTTCTGTTAAAAAATTAAACAAATCATCTGCGGTTTGACCTGAACTAACATCGTAAACACCTACAAAATCTTTCAACTATTTGCCCTTCAACAACATACCTAACAACAACCGATAACTGAACAGCAGCTAATGTCTGTGGTTGCATCAGCTTGCCAAGAAAATAATGGAGCTTTTTGTAATTCGATATCAATCTTTTGCTCTACAACACGACTGACTGATTGGATCATATAGTTTTGAATAGTTTTAGAAGTTCCTGAAAAGACTGTAGCTTCAAAATTTCCTCTGTTATCTGAATCTACATTCTCATTATGTTACTATAAGGTAATTCCTGACAACATAAAAAAATTACTATATCGATAAGTCTTCTTAAAATTTCTCTGTTTTCTTTCACTTCAACATTATGATCTAAAATTGTCTGCCTTTGACCCTGATCAATACAATTTATAATATTTTGTTTGCCAAATAATTTGAATTTAATTGAAGCTGATAAATGCCCCTTTAAATTCACGTGCCTTTCACTTGATCTCACTAAGTTTTTTTAAATCACTATATCCTAATTTTAACCAAACAGTGTTCTCTGTATCATTAGAAAAAAATTAAGCATTTCCAGCAATACAATTTATTTTGTACCGTACTTGCAGTTAACCAGTCACATTTTTCATACCACTGTACACAAAAAGAACAATTATGTTTAGAAGTTATTACAAAATTTGGCAACACAGGTTGCAGCCTATTTAACATTTTTATAAATAATTTGGCGTTGTATGTTAACCCCTTAAAATCATATTTTAAAAGGAAATTTACAATATCATCTGCTGTTGTTATACTGTTTTTACTTAAATTTGCGATAACAGCGTTAGATTCCATTGTTAATTTATTATATTATAATTATAATATCACAAATCACAGAAATATTAATCAAAACTGCTACCCCCTCATATCTGATATCTCTAGTTAATAGGTTAATAGTGGATTCTTTAGTCATGAGGGAATCACAGCCACAGCATAGTTATTATTATGCTGTGATCGTGTTTTCCACCAACGCTCGCTCACATTGGTTGGGGAGCCTGACCTCCAAGCACGTAATTTCAAGCGCGGTTTTAATTGTTTTGCCAGGGCTAATGTTTGTATGCATTCAAATGCATGTGCTAAAATATGGTCCAAAGTCCAATACATTGGAACCAGGCCTCCATGGCATCACACAAGCACACTAGAAGATCGCGTTGTTTTGGTAATATACTTCTCAGCAGCGTTGCCAGTTGTAATTGTAATTGCAGATTTAGAGAATTTTTATATGAATATGGTTTGAGTAATAATTAATAATATTAATAAGTATGACTTTAATATTGGATATTGGATTAAAGTTATAGGTAACTAACTGACTAGTTGAATAGGGAGGATGTAACTAATTCTGAATAGGGAGGCCCGGCCTCCTCTGCCTCCTTAGAGAAACCGCCACTGGTCCCAATAAGCTTTGCTTCTAACTAATTTAAGCAATTTAAAATCTCCAAAAATAGATTTCTGACTAGTCCATATCCACATAATTGAAGCAAGAAACATCAGCCTTCTCCTCTTAAGCTCCAAGCATCTAATTCAGAAGCAAAAAGATCAATCAATCAGTTGATCACAGATGTCCAGCTTATTGCAGCCATCATACTTGAACAGCTTACCAGATCCGAAAACAAATACTTCGGCATTGTGGCCTGTATATATGTTCATGCTAAGTATATTGCAAAAAAGTTTATATCAGCCACAAAAAAAAACTGTCCAAATACAAGATTAAATAATTTTTACTTTCCTCAACCATATCTTACAGACAAGATGTACGAGATAACATTATAAACACAAATAGTGATGACAGAATGAATTCAAGCAAATTAGGTCATATTAACAAATTTTAGTAGAGAAATTCATTTCAGTTGTTTATTTGGTTATGGTTATATGTGTTATGCACCCAACAGCCTAACCAATATAAGGTGCCTCATGCAGTTTATTATAATAATAATAATTTATTCAAAATTTTAACACAGCGAAAGATACACTTCACCATATCAATCAAAAAGAAACATGAACACATCTAGAGAAACAACAGAATTTTCAAATATTTAACCATATAGCAATAAAAGTACAACAATTGACTAAAGTGCAATATGTTTTGACCAACTCAGGTGTTGATCTATCTGAAAGCATAACAGTGTACTCCGTGAAATGTGTTGGATGTCCACCCACATTTATCCCATCAGAAACACCGATACAAGAATATTTAATTTTAAATAAAATATATTTAGTCTTCAGCTTATTTATTACCAATCTGTTAGAATGAAACCACTCTTTCATATTTAAAGTGGCTTGATGGATGTTTTCAAGAATAATATTCATATTTTTTTAGCTTTGACAGTAAATTTGTACCTTCAGCATAACTAACAAAGTGATGGTAAAGATCCAAAATACTAGCTAAGTCATTGATAAAAACAACAAATATAATAGATCCCAATATGCTACCTTGAGGTATTCCCACATTGACAGAAACAAGGTCTGACACAAATTATGGAGTGTGTTTTGACAATTTGAGTACTATTTGAAAGATACAATTTTACCCAGTTTTTGGCTGGTCCGCTTACTCCATATGCCTGTATATTTGTTAGCAACAGGTTGTGATTGATACAATCAAAGGCCTTTTTTAACTGTACCAAAATTCCCACTGGTAATGTACCCAAGTCAAGAGATTCATTTACTTGTATAAAACTGTATAGAACAGTATTTATGCTTTTGCATTTCAGATAACAATGTTGAATTTATTTATTTATTTAATATGCCAATACACAGTTTATAAAAAGCATTTACGTATTGCATAACAAGATAAAAATTATCACTGGTATATACTTATAATTCATCAATCTTACTTACTAATCAATAATAGATTAAAATTAAAACAAAACAATGCATAAAACTCAAATTCCATTTCAGACTTCATAGGTAGTCCATCAATTGCATCAAATTAAATCATACGCCTAAATCAATGTACGTAATTCAAAGACACAATAAAGACCACTGAAGAATGTGGTTAAGCATGTATATGCTCAGTTCAATTCATGTTAAAAATGTCAACATATCTACAAAGTTTGTTATAATTTGAGCACATTCTATACAGCAGAGAATTGAATAGACTATTTGTTCTGTAACTTCTAATATAAAATAGTTGTTCTAGTCGACTATCTCTTTAAGGAACCCTGAACTGCATTCTGCTTAAAAATGTACAACATTTCTGACGATCCCAAACAAAAACACCAAATCAGCAATCGCCTCCCTTGAAGACTGGTAATATTAAACATGGTGAGCAAACTCTCATAAGGTGGAAAATTGGGATAGGATGCAAAAAAATTTTAAATGTAAAAATCGAACAAATCTCTTCTGAACTCTCTCCGCTACATTAGAATGAACCCAGTAAAAAGGATTCCATACCACAGACAGATATTCCAATTTAGAACGTATGTATGCTTTAAAAAGAATTTTAACTGTATCAATTCTACGAAATCCTTTTGAGTTCTGAATAACAAAACCCAAAGTTTTCAACCCTGAGGCAGAAATTCTTTCCACGTGCTTAGCAAATGCTAATATAGAGCCAAACTCAATTCCCAAGTCCTTAATCTGGGTCGTAAGCAAAAGCTGCTCACCTCCAACAGCATATTGGTACTCAACAGGAGAAGGCTCCTTGTGAAAATACAAACAAAACATTTATCAATGTTCAGGACCATTTTATTTACAATACACCACTCTGACAATGCATTAATCTGTTAAGTCCTCACTATCACTCGTGCTTGAAATAACACGAAAGATTTTTAAATAGTCAGCAAACAACGAGAGTTAGCTATCCTTTTCAGCAGATCATTTACATACAATAAAAACAATAAGGGTCCCAAGTTTGACCCCTGGGACACCCCAGAAGGTGACGAAAACAAAGAGGACTCTCTTCCACTATAAACCACATATTATGTCCTTTCAATCAAATAAGATGTAAGCAACTTAATCAACTCGAGAGAAAAATCATACATATAAAGCTTCTCCAAAAGATGTTTGTGGTCCACCTTATCGAATGCCTTCTGAAAGTCTGCAAATATGGTGTTCAGCTGACCACCAGCATTGATTGCCTCGCTTGCCACCTGAGTAAAAAAAAGCAAGATTAGTAGCAGTAGACCTGCGTGATAGAAATCCATGCTGTTCATCTGCGGTCAAATACTGTACATGTGAAAATACTTTAGAATACGAAATACCTACTCTCAAAAATTTTGGAAAAATTTCATGGCATCGAGATTGGCCTATAATTTACGACGAGTTTCCTGAAGCCAGACTTAAAAACAGAAATAACTTTGCCAATTATCCATAGTGAGGTGTACTGGCATTTCACTAGAATTAGATTAAGTACATAACATGGGGGTCCAATTAAAAATTACATAGAGCCCCTAATCACATCGGGGGATTATCATCCACACCATAGTTTCTGTAAAGGAGGAAAATTTATTAAAAAAATTTAATAAGGCGAGTACAAAAACCACCTAAAATATTTTGGAGCATCTTGGCAAAATGCTCAGTGGCCTGTAATTTTTCATCAATGCAGGATCCCCAGTTTTAAAAAGTAACGATAAAAATGTTGTTAATAATATAACATAACTAACCATCAATCAAGTCTATAAAACACTTAATTACACTCACTGGAATTTCATCAAGACCACTTATTTTGTTTTTTCATCTGTTTATAACAATATCTATAATTTCAGTTTCACTCACTGATCTTATGTAGAGTTATTATTTTTGTTGATATGGCAATGAAATTCTTTGATTTTGTTACATGAGGTTTCTTGTGTAAGTATTAAAATTTTGGACAATTGTTTTAGGATCCCCAGGTATATTTATTTCGTTAGGTTTTTTGTTTGAGTATCCTCTTATTTCATTACAATTCTTCATACAGGCTTTGTTCTGTTAGGAGCCTCAGAAATTCTAGCTGGATAGCCAACATTTTTTAACAAGTAATCTTTTTTTTTTACGGGACAATATACTTCATTATGTATTGAATCATGTTGTTTTAAAGCTAGAAGTATGTCTAAATACTGCAAATGCAAATTTTTGTTTGATTACTAATGTGGTATGTGTACTTTACATAATTATATCCTACATTGTTTTGGGAAACAATGGTTATAAATAGGATTAAACAAACTCATAAATACTTCCCATTGTCTCTTGACATCTTTAGGGTGGCAATTATAAACGTAAGAGTCTTGGACTGTTAGCATTTCTTTAAATTTAATTTGTTTGTCTCCCTAAAAGATCGTTTATATGAACCATACGTGTTCGCATTACTACAGGTATTACTATTTTAGTTTTTTTTATTTTTAAAGTGGCGTTACGATAGTTCTAATGCTTTTAGGTCGAGGCTTGAAATCTGGAGACAATTTCAAGCTATTATATGATCTGGCTGACAAGTTAAATGCTGCTGTTGGAGCATCACGAGCTGCTGTTGATGCCGGTTATGTATCAAATGATCTTCAAGTCGGACAGACAGGGAAAATAGTTGCTCCAGTAAGTATCCAATCATGCATGTACATTATAGATACTTAAGTTATTTATAGTAACAACTTATTATTAATTGCTACACAGATGACATGTAGTACTGGACAATCAGTAATCAACAAAATATAATTCATAATTAACTGAACAAATTTAAATGTAAATGTTATTAGTTGAAGGTAATCCGTAGTTGCTAACTACCATTGATTGATGATAATATTAGTTCTACAGGCAGACTCCTATTCCAATCCAAAAACTGTAGCAGATTAATTTAATAGTTTAATAGTGTTGCAAATAAATCATGTACTTTTTTTTATTTTTTTTATTTTTTATTGTTATATATATATATATATATATTTCAACAACACACCACAGGGGCTTGCAGCCTAAAATCCTATCGTACCGTGGGTGTCGACAAGGAGGAAAGAGGCAACTTGTTAATTCTGGACTTGAAGGTTCAGAGGAGAAGGAAAAACATGTGCCGGCAAGGAATTCCACAACTTGGAAGTCCTCAGGACAAAAGAGCGGGCATAACAATATGTTCTATGTCTGGTGACCTGGACAGTAAAAGGGTGCATTCGCTCTGTTCCCCTGGTAGATCTGTTGAGGGCAGCAGGTGGAGGAATTATGGAAGAACGCTCCTCTGAGCAGTGCCCGTGCAGATATCTATAAAAGAGACAGAGGTCACCAACGACACGTCGGTGGGCAAGGGATGGCAGCCTTTGGGTGAGGGTAGGGTCACCGATGAAACATATAGCTCTCTTCTGAATGGAGTCCAGGATAGCGAGTGTAGAAGCGGCATTGGCACCCAAGATGTGGGTGCGGTATTCGAGGTTTGGTCTTATTTGTGAAGTATATAAGGTATTGAGATTAGCTGCCAATTGAGATTTCGAACCACAGAAGTGCCAACAAGTGAAAAGGACTCATTACTTTGAATAACTTGGTTGTTCGTGGTGATGGGTCTAGGGCTGGTGTATCTCTTATGAGAAAGAATGCAAGACTGAGATTTGGTGGGGTTGAATTGTACAAGATTTCTACTTCCCCAGTCTAATATTTTTTGGAAATCCACGGAGTCAAAACCCTCCATGAGTTTGCAATCCTCATCTAATTGGGCTAAAGAGACAGGCTTAGAATATTGTATATTTGAGTGGAGGGTGCTGTCGTCCGCGTAACTGTGAACTGGGTTGGATGTGCTAGAGAGGAGGTCATTGATTTGGAGAAGAAACAAAGTAGGGGCTAAAGCTTAACCTTGAGGAACTCCTGCATTAATTGGATACAGTTTAGAGGAATGGCCATTCACAACAAGAGAAATGCTCCGGTTGGAGAGGAAATTTGCTGTTCAGGTACAGAGTTTTGGTGGTAGGCCATAGGCCGGAAGTTTATTAAGCAGCGCTGTGTGCCAGACCTGGTCGAATGCTTTGGATATGTCTAGAGCGACAATCTAGGATTCACCGTGTAGTTCCATAGACTTCTTCCAAGAATGGGTGACAAAGGAAAGGAGGTCGACAGTTATCTGTGCTGACGGAATCCATACTGCCTGTCGTGGATTAGACTGTGTTTTTCAAGAAATTTTAGTAATTCAGTGTTTATATACTTTTCCATCACTTTAGAGACGACTGAAAGGAGTGAAATAGGCCTGTAGTTGCTAGGAAGCGTTTGGATCCTTTTTTGGGGACGGGTTGTACTCTAGCAGTTTTCGAGTTACTAGGGAATATGCCTCTATTATAAGATGTCTGAAACAGACGAGTCAGGACAAAGCAAGTTCTGGTGCGCATTTTTTGAGAACAATTGCTGAGACCTCGTCAAGGCCGGGGGCTTTCTTGGTATTAAGAGAAGAGAGCATCTTTCGTACCTTTTTAGTTTTGAAAATGATGTCCGTCGTTTTATGCGTGACATTGGGGACTGTTGGTGGTTGAACATTTGGAGGTGGGTTGAGAGTAGAATTGCCGGCGAGCAACGAGGCAAAAAGTTCAGCCTTGCCCAGGGCGGTAGAAACAATTTAATCTCCTGAAACAAGGGGTGGGAGCGTGCTCTTGCAGAAATTATTCCCAATTTGTTTTTCATGTGTTTATGTGAACAACAGCATCAATACAACACTAGAGCACGTTTAAGGGATCAGTTAATTGCGCCACAAACTACAAAAAGTATTGTTTACAATAGTGCTGTGGTGCAGTCCCTAAAGGTGTACAACAAACTGACGGTGCGGATAAAGGAGCTTCCACCTGCAAAGATGAGAAAGACACTGAATGACATTCTGGCGGCAAAGGCCTATTATAATGTTGAGGATCTTTTAGGTGACAAGTTGTAACTGTTGGTGATCAATATCGTGATTGTATAGTTTTTTTGAATTGTAATTCCTGTGTTTTTATGTTTTTTTAAATGTTGACGTGTTCTACACATTTTTTATGTATTGATGGTGCGAATAAATATATTATATTATTATTATTAAACTAGTTTTTTTGCCTCAGAAAGAGTGCGGACATAGCGGTTTCTTGCGTCGTTAAATGCTTGACGGTTTTCTTGACTGTGATTGTGTAGAAGCGTTTTCCTACATCGCTGACTCAAAGTCGCTTCTTTTTTGTTAATACGTTGGCTGAGCATGAAATTTTACAGATTATAGAAAACCTAAAAAATATAAACTCAACTGGCTCATGTGATTTTTCAAATGCTTTTTTTTATGAATATAAGCTGGAAATTGTCTAACTTCTCACACATATAAATGTCTCATTAGCAACAGGGATATTTCCATACATTTTGAAGGCTGCAGTCTTGTGAACTCTACACAAGAAAGGACACCGAAGAGAGATAGATAGATATTTATTGTACCGAAGCTATTACACACATATATATATATATATATATATATATATATATATATATATATATATATATATATATATATATATATATATATATATATATATATATATATATATATATATATATATATATATATATATATATATATACCCACGACCAAAAAATACAAAACAAAGACAAACAAATATGCACAAAAAAAAAGGAAAATACAAGTAATAAAAAGCAGGCTAACAATAGATATTTTAAAGTAGTATATTGATTCGATGCATCCATTGGCTGTTGTTCTATTTGAAAACATCATGGCTTTCCAAAAAGCGAAGCGCAATTGTTTAGCTAACAACGAATTTTAAATCCTCGCCTGCTCGTGTGTCAAGTAGTGATGGAATTGCATTCACATCTTGAATAGTTAAATCGAGTTATTTTGGTGATACACTTAAAATATCTCTGTACATTAGTTACCCAATACACAGCATTATTCTGTATTTTGACAGAATTTTGTAATCTCCAGAGCATATGTTTATATTATGCCTGTCTGAACTGTTCTCATATTGACGCCTATGTGAATGTACAGTAGCCGCTGAAGGTATCGTTAGTAATCCCGTAGCTGCTTCTTTAAGAATCGCAAACTATTGAGGCTTTCTTTTCCAGCGGAAAATCTCTTTTGGATTAAACACCGCAGAGGAGAATACTGTACACCGCCACCGTATGCAAATTTGAAAAGTAGGCATGTTTGGTTGGTTGCTGATTTTCTTATTATTTTATAGACTAAATTAGATTTATTGTGAGTGGGCTATTCCAGCCCCTCCACCATGGCCTTAGTTTGTGGCTCACGTCTGCTTAAATTTCAACCATCAAATCCAGCTTCCTGCGGGAGTATTTTTTAAGGTGAAACTTTGTTTGACATGTGTACTGCCATCTGAGTGAGGTCATAGAGAGATTACCTCTCTCCGAGTTCGTCTGGACCTGACATCTGTAAATGTTTGACTCGAGGTGATATCATGGAGTCCCGCTGTCGAGCACCATCCAAGCGAGGTCGCTTTCCCATTTTGAAGCTCACAGAGAGATAGCCTCTCTCTGAGTTCGCCTGCACTGGATACCCGCTAGTCTTTGCTTAAAATTCATCCAGTAAATCATATCCCTTGCAGGACACGATATCTTTGTGGGTGAAATTTGGTTGGGCGGGTGCCACCTGAGTGAAGTCTCTTGCCCATTTCGAAGCTCACAGAGAGATGGCCTTTCTCCAAGCTCATCTGGATCCAACAACCGTCAGTGTTTGACTCGAGATGGCATCATATGTAGTACCGCTACGAGCAGCATCTAAGCGAGGTCGTTTGTCCATTTCGACGTTCATAATGGAGGCCTCAATCTCCAGGTGTAATCCACCCTTTGAGATCTCAGCTCTTCTCCGGATTCGTCTACACCCGCCAGTGCTAGACTTGAGGCGACATCTCACTGAGTCCCGCTTTTGAATGGCACCCAAGCGAGGTCGTTTGTTCGTTTCGAAACACACAGTCGGGGCTCAAAATCCGGGTATATACCACACCATAGACAGAAACCCCCCTCCGGGTTCGTTTGGACCCGAGTAACAGCCAAGCGAGGTCATTTGTCTGTTTTGAAGCCCACAGTTGCTTAGAGATACTCCAATCCAGTCCGCAAATAATATGCAAACATATACCAAAGCTGCCCTCCAAAAATATATTGTCTATTTAGCAACTAAAATTTAATATTGTTTTATCGTGTTCAAATGTATTTTCAGATTCTGTTTTTGTGCTCATGAAACATGAATGTTCTTAATAACCTACCTACTTTTACATAGAACAAAACTCTCAGGTGTACTAAACTTTTTATATCCTATTATATATGCAAAACTACTTTAAATTGTAAATAATATTAGCTTTTAATCAACATGATTTGTTTTTGAACATGATTATGTATTATTGATAATTAGTAAAACATTAATTTGCAGGACTTGTACATCGCTGTTGGTATTTCTGGGGCTATACAACATCTTGCTGGCATGAAAGACAGCAAAACCATTGTTGCTATCAACAAAGATCCCGAGGCCCCTATCTTTCAAGTTGCTGATTTTGGTCTTGTTGCTGATCTATTCAAAGCTGTTCCCGAAATGACTAATAAATTGTAGAGTATGTAAATATAAATTTTTGTGAACTGTACTAATAGTAATACACACTTATTTCGCAAATCTGTTCTTTTTTTTTTTTTTTTTTTGAAATCATTTTCCAGATGAATCAGTTTCTAATACACACACTATCACCTCAAAAAGCCAACTTGTCATTTTAGGTGGCTTATTTTATCTAATTTGTGTGAAGCATACGCAACACATCGCTTTGACCAGACATTTTTAGTGACTTGATAGGTTGCTGTCCAGAATTTAGGGACTTTTTTTTAGTGATTTCGGCATATCTAGATACTTTTCTAGTAGCTTTTCGTAATCTAGAGACTTTTTAGCTAACTTCAGAGTGTGATGATATATACTTTGCTAAGATGGTGGCTTTAAATCTAAAGCTTGAAAGAGAAAGAATATAAGAACAAAAAGGATTAATTGTATACTAGCCCCTCGATTGTTATGATGGTTTTAAATTTAAAAATAAGTGTTCTTGACCACTCAAAATAAGGGAGTTCAACATTTTATTAAAGTAGTTAAGTAACTCAATGTAAACCATGAGATTAAAAAAAATGATCCAATAGGACGCCCTCGTGGCGCAGGTTGCTAGGTGCCGGCCTGCTAAGCGAGAGGTCCCGGGTTCGATTCCTGGGCGATCCAACGAGAAGTTGACTTTTGTCTGGAAAATTAGTAAAAATAGTGAAGGATTGGAAATGAATGTGCTTATGGCCTGAGATGCCGCAGCCAATAATATGAAATTAAAAAAAAAATGATCCAATGACTCGTTAGATATATAACTTGATAAAAGCACTTTTGTAATTAATTATCTCTGTTTACAGCTTTATATAAACAAACACATACACACATCTAGACAACAAGTATAGCTCTGTTAAATGCAAGATCAGAAGTCTGAATCCCATAGCAATATATATATATATATATATATATATATATATATATATATATATATATATATATATATATATATATATATATATATATATATATATATATATATATATATATATATATATATATATATATATATATATATATATATATATATATATATATATATATATATATATATATATAGCCAGCATATATTAATATTATAATGAAATAGATTCTAAATTCGAACTATTTTATGGCAAGCAGGTGGTTATTTACAAAAACCTCATATAGATATTAGTCTATGGTAGCGAATTTTCATAAAAAATTGTTTTTATGAATAAAATGTTAGTTAAATAGTAGATAAAAGTTTATAGCAGAAAATGTTTAGTCCCTCCACTTGAATCCATTAATATAAGAATAACATACACTAAAAAAAAATGCATGCATTAGACAAGGCAACATAGCGCTTAGTTTGTGATGACTGATATGTCTTACTTTGCCAAGATGGTGGCTTTAATAATTTTTTTAAACAAGGTATACAACAAGGGTGTAAACCAAGCTGTTTGTAACAAGGATGTTTTCAACAAACAAGAAAACTACAAAAAAGTACACAACTTACTGAAGACATTTGAAAAAACATTTAGCACTGAAGCTGGGTACAGCTGAAATTTTTTTTAATAACAAGGTATACAACAAGGGTGTCTAAACCAAGCTGTTTGTAACAAGGATGTTTTCACCAAACAAGAAAACTACAAAAAAGTACACAACTTACTGAAGACATTTGAAAAAACATTTAGCACTGAAGCTGGGTACAGCTGAAAATTATAAGACATGATATATTTGTGTATGTCAAACGTGTGCGAAATTTCCGGGGCTGCCCTCGATTGCGACAGTCAATTTTTGTGACATTACAATAGGCGGGAATAGCATTTTTGGCAGTATTCGTCTAACTGACTGTGTAAAGCATTCCTATTTACAACAAAAATAAATCCCATGTAATATTGCTAGATATTATGTTGATGTAGATGTTAAACAGGCTGAATAGCTCAGTTCGTGAGGTAAGTAACCTCTCGAATTGGACTTGGAGGTCGTGGCTTCATGTCCCGTATTCAGACAGTGATCGAGCGGACGTATTCAACGTGGTATTGCCACAGCATAACTGTGTATTCAGACAGTCAGTCTTTTTCAGTTGAATGTGGAAAAGCCGGTTTCTGATGAGTTATGAGTGGTGTGATTTGTCTATATGTGTATGTAAGCTCCCCCCGCACAAGCAAAGACTTCTGGGTGCGGAGTTTGTCTACTCCGCCATGGACGGTCCCAAGCCTAGCTGAGAGAAGAGGAGGGATGTAATACCGTAACCCTACCTAGTCATATCTTAAGAGAGCCGGGAATGCTTGCCTTAACTGGCCGGCATTGCGAGAGACCTCTATAGTTAAAAAAAACACATCGCAAGGTCATTGGCGGAAGCGATGATGCTTTTGGCCGATATGGCCGGACATTGGCAGTTTGGTAATTCTGCCTCTAACGTAATCCTCCCCAGGAAAACCGGGCGACCTCCCTGTGTATAAATGCCTCTCCATGGAGGTTAACCACAATTTTCCCTAGCTGTTCGTAGAATCAGAACATGGACACGACACGCACAGACCCAAACGAGATGGGTAATAATACTCTCGATCTCCAGGCAACTGGAGAAGATGGAGTTAGAAATGGGGGTTGTCCCCTCTCTTACCGCCAAACCGATGGTGGGGCAGGGACCTCGGTGGTTTAGAGGTAAGAACGTGTGCCTTTGAACCGAAGGGTACTGGGTTCGATCCCGGCGTACTCCTTTCGCTTTTTCAGTACAAACTGTAAAATTAACATCAACTGAGGTTCTGGCACTCTATTTGAGCAAGTTGAATGTCTGCACGTTCCGCCCTTCGAAGGGGGCGTAAAGCCGTCGGTCCCGTGTCCATGCGATGTTGGGCACGTTAAAGATCCCTACCCTCCTTACAGAAAGACAGGGGTTCGGCAAAATTTCCAGGATAGTGAGGTGAAACTGCTCCCTGGCGTCGGTGATTGGCCATAGTCGCGGAAATAGGCCGACGTTAAAGAAAAAAAAACGAACGATGGTGGGGCAGACGGTGGCCATCCTCTCCCTATCCTCCATATCTCCGTCCTCCGATGAGGAGCGGGAGCTTCTAAAGTCCCCCGTGCGCTACACGGAGGAGCGGAGGAAAAGACAACAACTGCCTGGATCCGCAAGGAGACAGCTTAGTCGACTGCTCATGGCGGGTGTGCCAAATTCTACCGCCTTGAGTCAGGTACTAACAGAAGTCGGATCCCGCTGGTCTCGGGTGGGGACTAATGTCTATGGTCAAGCTGGAGGGAATTGGCTTCAGACCATTCTATGGCTTCGGACGGGTGTTGTTCCTGCCGAGGGTAAGGGGGTCTGCGGCTGAGCCTAAACCCACAGCCTCTGCTACCACCATCGCCTGTCAACCAGCGGCGACTGGAGCGGGCCCTTCCGAGAGTGGAGGGCTATACCCTTGTGAAGTGGCACCACAGGGGGAATTAAATCCACCAAAAAAAATGGGCCCCAATAGAGGAGGTGGGAGGATACATCCTTCCACTGAAACCTCTAGATGGAAACAACAGGGGACAGGAAAATCCACCCCTCAGACGACTACCAAAGGTAGACCCTCCAATAGGAAGCTTGGCAATCGAGCTTCTGAAAAGGAGGATGACCCTGCACCCTAGATCCTTTTCCTTTCCTACTCCGAAACCTATTCCCTTATCCTTCCCACTCTTAAAACATTTTACTCCCATGTCCACCAATATTAGGTGCATTCAAACAAATTTGCATCATGCTAAGGCTGAGACATACCTCCTTAGCATGAAATTAAAAGAGGAGCAGATAGACATTGCTCTTCTCCAAGAGCCTTGGACCGCCAATTCGGACCGAACTAAAGGGCTGGGTAACACTTCTGGTAAGATAGTAGAGGTGGGCTCTGGTACCAAACCCAGAGCCCAGCTTCAGGGGTGCCCACAGGGGGGAGTTCTATCCCCCCTGCTGTGGTCCCTCTTTGTGGACGATTTGCTGGCTATCCTCGGGCTGTGGGAGGTTGAGGTCCAAGCGTATGCTGATGATCTTCTCATATTGGTTAGAGGCAAATCTGAGGAGGAATTTGCAAGTACTCTTCAAGAGGCACTAAATGTAGTGAATGATTGGTATCGAAAGGAACAGATGTCTGTGAACCCCCGCAAAACGATCATTGTTCCATCTACCAGAAGAAAAAGGCTAGACAGATTAAAACCACCTATTCTTATGGGGAAACGATTCCATTCACGGAACAAGCAAAATATCTGGGTGTTACCCTAGATAAGAAGCTCAACTGGGACGTACAATTAGATAATGTAATCCGCAGGGCTAAACTGTCCCTGTGGACATGCCGTAGAATCTGTGGAAATAACTGGGCAACAAACCCCCAACAAATGTACTGGCTCTATGCAGTGGTTATCAGACCAATGATAACATATGGAGCCATAGTTTGGTGGTCCAAAGCACTTCATGGTATCGCGAGAGCCAAACTGGCTACAGAGACAAGCTTGTCTGATGATAACGGGAGCGATAAGCACCGCACCATCAGCCGCTCTGGAGATCCTCCTAAATATTCCACCTCTTCACATATAGCTGGAGAGGGTGGCGAGGTAAACAACATACAGACTAAAACAAACGGCCGACAGCATGCCGAAGGAAGTCACTCTGGGAGGGTCCGGACTCCTCGATGACATTGAGGGTCATGGGATTCTGGGAATGGTCTCAGACTTGATGCCTATAAAGATCAGTAGAGATCTGTCTTTCAAGACCGTCTTCCCGGAAAGCGAGGACTGGTAAGGAAATCAAACGACCCTATTGAGAGCCGATCTCTCCTGGTATTCTGCTAGACTATCAGCTAGCCTCAGCAAGTACGCAACCATACACCAGGCAGAAGTGTATGCCATCGAGATGTGTGCAAGGGCAAGTATAGAAAACCAGTGCACACACAAATCGATAAAAATATATACAGATAGCCAAGCTGCAATAAAAGCTCTTGGTTCCTACCGTTGCAATTCAAAAACGGTATGGAGTTGTAAATCTGCCCTCAACGAACTGGGCAGCTGTAATGAGGTGTCGCTGGTCTGGATACCAGGTCACTCTGACCATGATGGCAATGTTGTGGCTGACGCGCTTGCCAGGAGTGGTCTCCAGAGGAACTTTATTGGACCAGAACTGATGCTAGGGATAACATCATACACACCAAAACGCACCTTAAATACCTGGACAGAAAGAATGACAATCCAGCATTGGCAAAATCTGCCAGGATTAGCTCACTCCAAGGCCTTCGTAAATGGACTGTCTGAGTCAAGGGCTAAAAAACTTCTAGAGCTAAACAGGCAACAATTGAGTACTCTAGTCGGCCTGTATACAGGACACTGCCGCTTGCGTCGACACATGCACCGAATTGGAGTCGGTCAGGAAACTGAGTCTCGGCTGTGTATGGAGACTGACGAGACAGCAGAGCACGTACTGTGTTCCTGTCCGGCGGCGGACAGGACTAGATACCTGCTCTTTGGCAAGACAAAGCATGCTCTGAAAGATTTGGATCAACTTACACCCACAAATATTATCGACCTCTGCAGGAGGCTGGCTTTGTTGGGCGAAATATAGACCACTAGGCATGAGCCACAATAGATCTTATGGTCGCGGTGGAGGGACCGGTATGGCCCACTCACATTCAAACCTAACCTAACCTAACCTTGTCTACTGTGGTGTTATTATTATTATTATTACATATAAAAAGTCTAATTTATATGTACCTATTAGGGGCATTTGTGGTTTAGTTTGGAACTGTTTGAGTTATTAGATACAAATAAATATACCTAAGGGTACATAATTGTTTTTGTAGGAGGTAATGCAGGTAAAGTTATAAATTGAAAGGTCATGAATAAGTATGAAGAATGATGGAGGTATTTGGGTTATTGTAATAAAAAATCCATTGACATGAGATTAGTTTCATTTTTTAATAAAACATTTTGATTAACAGTAAAATCACATTTCAATTAACTTTCTTATTGCTAAATATTTTCAAAAATGCTGCCACCATCTTTTTAACAGTTTTTAATGCTTATTTGCTGCAAATTTCTTTTTCAACATTTGTTGAAGAGATCATGTTCAAATACTTTCCAGAAAGCTGTCAACCTACTTTTTTACATTATTTTTTTAGTGCTTATTTGCTGCCAAATAGTTTTTCAAAGTTATAGTTTAGGAGGTAACATTAAAATATTTCCGAAAAAGTTGTTGTTGATGGCACCTATACTTTTTTTACATTCTTTTTAATGCTTAGTTGCGGCAAACTTCTTTTTCTCAGTTCATGGTTAATGAGCAAATGTTTAAATATTTTCAAAAAAGCTATCCTAGATAACACCTACTTTTAACATTATTTTTTTACTTAATGCTTATTTGCTGCAATTTTTTTTTAATGTATGGTTGAGGACAAATTTTTTAATATTTTCTTTTGAAATAATAGGTATACATTGTTTACTGTGCTTGATCATTATCAGGTTAATAATAAGGAGCGTAGCTTTTAATATAACTTTATTACACAGATAAACAACTTAATACATTTTATAGTTTTACATCAAATACGAATCACCCATGCCGGTTACTGGTTATTTTTCATCTGTCACTGTCTGCCGCGCTTCTGGCTTTCTGTCTGTCAACACACAAAGCTACGTTGCCATACCTAACACCCTTCTTCTTCAGAAGAGGAACTTATAGCTAATTAATGATCCTTAAATTTAGTGGGTAACTTGATTAACCTACCGGATCTACTTTTGTTAAACACTGGTGGATCTGACTGTACTTCATTAAAAGTAGTATGAGTTGTTTGTTCAACATTTTGATCAGGTAAGTTATTCTCACAATTTGAGTTTACATTATTAGGTACATTGATACTAGAGCTAGATGTATCTGAACTGGTGCAAGGAATAGCAATGTTTTCAGTTTGTAAATGACTATCATAATAAACTTTTGAATATGGGGTATTACTATTTCTTGCCAGTATAATATGTTTTCTATTTCTTTCAATAATCATATTATTATCATCTAATTTTAACACATATGACCTTGGTCTGGTAGCATGCTGAATTACTGTTCCTGAAATCCACTTTCTGGATTCCAAATTGACTTTCGTTTTAATTCTGTCACCAACTTTCAAATCATTCAAGTCCTTAGCATTTCTATCATAATACTCTTTCTCCCTTTCTTTCTGTTTTATGAAAAGTTTTCTGAGTTTATTACTATTAACAATATCTTTTTTTAACATTTTATCTGTTACAGGTAGCATTCCCCTGAGTCTTCTAGAATAAAGTATTTGTGCAGGACTTGGGATTTCATTTGATATAGGTGTGTTCCTGTATTCAAGCATTGCCAAGTAAGGATCGTTTCCTTCTAGTAAACATTTTTCAAGAATATGTTTCACTGTTTGAACTGTTCGCTCTACTAACCCATTGCTTTGTGGATAGCGAGGACTAGATGTATGATGTTGAAAATTATAATCTTTACTTAAACCTTGAAAATTTTCCCGAGCTCAGTTGCGGACCATTATCTGTAAATACTATTTTTGGAATTCCCTGCCTAGAGAATATTTCTTTCAATACTGTTATTACAGCTACTGAAGTTGTTGAATTTAATATCCTCAATTCTACAAATTTTGAAAAATAATCTATCAAAATCAAATAATTTATATTATTCAACGTAAAAATATCAACTCCTACTCACTGCGGTCGGAACCACCGCCACAAACATATTTATACCTTTACAGCATATAAGGGTAACAACATAGCGTAGCAATGAAAATGTCTAACTAGCAACATATTGTTAATTATTTCTAAGTCAAATCATATTTTGATAAATATAGTAAAGCCAAATTAAAAGCCCATTGCAATTAAGACGGTAAGTATACAAACAATATAGGTAGAGAGGCAGCTGCAGCCCATGGGTTATTTATAAGAAATACATAAGGTTACCTAAGGTTTATTAGATTTTTTACATCATACATGTATATTCAAAACATAACCATATATGTGACATATATAAAAAAAACTATTTTCTTATTTCTATATAATGTTATAATTTAAAATAAACCATATTTATAGTTTAATGTAGATATAAGGTTATTGACTGTGGTGTAGTATTTCAAAATATCTCACTCTAAAGGTCACGGGTTTGATTCCAGAAGTGAAATGAGTTCTAAAAGTTCTCTTACTTATTATATTGATTTATTATACAGATTTATTATATAGATACATTATTAGGGTAATATAAAAATACATATATAAATCTGACTGTTTCAGTGATGTAGAATTGTCAAAATTAGAGTGATAAATTATCATCGGCAGTTGAGTAAAAACTTCTACATTTATTTGCCCTACGATGTACAATAAATCTGTTGTGAAGCAAAATAAAAAGAATAATTCCTGCGCACCTGTAAAATTTAATTATCTAAAAAAAATTATACCTTGGTCATTAAGCCAATACTTCTATGATCACAGGCAGGACATCTCATGTCATGAATTTGAGGCATATGCCAGCACAGACACAGCATATAACACAGTGCCTGCAGAGTACAAACAAATGTGTCTCTCTGTGACTTACACAAACAATAATGTTCACAAAAAAATATAGAACAAAAAAGTTTATAGATGATCATTATTGTTGTCAGTATGAATTACTAACATAATTATCTTCCACAGTCTGTTGCAACAATGACATCATTGCTTCAAATTAACTTAATACGATTGACACTGCATCTGCTTTAGGTGACTCTTCACTTCTGATTTAGAGACAAAAGAAATATTTACAAAAAAATTACAGAAAGTAAACTTTTTTATTACCTTTTATTATAAAAAGTAGGTTGTAACATTCATATAAATATTTATATTAACCATTTATGATGTAACTTCAAACGCTTATTTTTCAGCATCGGGCTAGGCAAGTGTGCGTATCATAAACAAAAAATTTAAATATTACAAGTTCAAAATGATATTCAACACAATAGTATAAATCCTTTCAAGTTAAAACTAACCATACAGGGTTTCTAGGTGTTCCCAAAAGCTATCAATTGTGTGGCTCATCATCAATAAGAACCGGACAATATCTTCACGTTGGTCCAGTTCCGTTTACTTCCCCTGAAACTAAAAAAATATTGCATTTGCCACACATTACTAAATTGTCTATTAAATTTAGCAGTATTTTATACAAACAGAAGTGATTGAGTGAATAGCCACACCAAATTTTTTAGGCACATTATATTATTTCGAAGCACAAAAGCATGCTTCAAAAGACACATTTTCTTCACATGGGAAATTTGGTTTTCCATGACCGGCTGCAAATATTTAATATACATGTAAAAAATCTTTAGTTTATATATGTATAAATATATATATATATATATATATATATATATATATATATATATATATATATATATATATATATATATATACACTTTAAAACAACCAAAAAAACTATTACGTTGAAGCTGTTGCAAACACTATAGTATGGTATATAAGCACTATACAGATATAATGTTGATTCTTCTAAGAAATATTTACCACTGCCTAATAAGTTGGTAAGTTCTTGCAATAAGTATATCATGTTTGTATATAATTTAGAAATTTTACAACTGTGAGCACTTACCAACTTGAAAATGTAAAGACAATTCGAATGCTTTATTTCTTCTCTGATTTGGAGTGTCCCTTTCAGGAAGTTTCAGTCTAGCTATGTACTGGTGAATTTTTAAAAAGTTATAGGTACAGCATTAACAGTGAGTTGTGGATATGCTAGAAGTAACCCAGCAAACAGGTTGTGACAGTAACATACCATATGTATGTACTATCCAAGTCACAGTAGTGACATGAAAAAATAGTATATCTATGTGATATACATATAATTTTCTAACTTGAATAACAAATTTGATGCTCAGCACAATGAGACAAATATCATCTGTCGCATATATATCTGGATGTAATATGTCATGAACATAAGTCATTGTAACGTTATTTGTAGGTACTTATGTGACATAAGTGAAAGTATATTATCGCAAATAATGTCTCATTATTGACGAGAAACCCTCGCTTTTTACATATACATAATGGTCATTATCTCTAAGAGCCAGTCTTATAAAACACATGTAGGGTTAAGGAATAGGGATGCCGATTCTAAATCGATATTTACTTAGGAGTATGTGGTGACATCTGTGAAACAGAACTTGAAAGCGATGTAAATTAGAAATGAGACGACAATGGGGGCTATCGTTTTTGTGCTCACCAGCTGGCGGATAAGGTCCTGTCAGTCGCGAGCGAGTACTGTCGCCTTCAAAAGCTTTTGTTCGCGTGGAACCAGGCTATTAGGGTGTTATTTGTTATCTTAAATTTTAAATAATTCAAAACAACCAAATAAATTAAACATTGATTATGCCTCAGTGTTACGCAAGGACATAAGTTTCCGAAATATAAAATTTGCCTTAAACAGTGGTTGGCAGCGATTCGCAGGGATAAATATACCCCCTCAATACATCTGCGTGTTTGTTTAACGATTATGCATTACCCAAGGAACCAGCTACAGAAAATCGTAATACTCCTGATCGTTAATATTTTTCATTATGTTTATGCTTGCTTAAACACGATCTGACCTAACTTTCAAACAATTGGATATTTATCAGAAGTACACTGGGCAAGTGATTCACTAATTTCCTTATCTGTTATCATTTTGTTGAATATTTTTAGCTACTCCTTTGCTAAAGCTAACAGCAGCGCCTAGTCGATTTTCATGGAACCGTGAAACCAAAGATATAAAGGAAATTAACCATAAACATGCGGAAAGAGCTCATCAACTCCAAAA
This sequence comes from Tillus elongatus, assembly GCA_964006375.1. Classification (NCBI taxonomy): domain Eukaryota; kingdom Metazoa; phylum Arthropoda; class Insecta; order Coleoptera; family Cleridae; genus Tillus; species Tillus elongatus. Next base: position 77,700,080 of record OZ023269.1, on the reverse strand, counting down.
AAACGAGACTGCAACTGCAGCACTTTGTTCAAATACAGATCAATGTAAATCTGAAGAATATGTTGTAAATAATATTGTTATTCTTATAAATTTATTACAAGTTGTCTCATTAGTATGGCTGTTATCTGCGCTTGTAAGAATATTTCAGTGTGATTACATAAAACATTTTCAATTCCAGACTTTTGAAGAAGCATGTGACGAAATAGATATTTGAGAACTCAAGTAAAGATGCATCAGTTCAATGCTCTCTATGTAAATGTGATGTAAAGAACTTAAATGATAGTACCGATTTGCCAGAACATGGGAGCAATCAAAAAAGTAAATTAAACATGTTTCATATTGAAAACCTTAAAGATAAACCTGATATATTGCGATTTTACACTGGCTTTGACAGCTACAATCATTTTATATATTTTTTCAACCTCTTAATTTGGAGATGAAGTGAACAATTTAAAAACTATCCATCATTGCAGCCAGCTTGAGGAAAACATACATTGACACCTTGTAATGAATTTTATTTAACACTCGTAAAATTGCGAAGAAATGTGTCATATACAGAGCTATCTTTTCATTTTGAAAAAGCAAAACTTCTGTAAGTACTTCATAACTTGGACTAATTACCTTTACTGCAAGTTCAAGCATTTGAATGTATGCGTACCGAAGGAAATGATTGATGAAAATGTAATGTTTCTAAGGAAGATTAATAAATGCAGTTATTATAGATTGTACATAAACAAAAATTGAGAAACCTTAAAATCCAGTTTCACAACAAGCCACCTATTCTAACTACAAATCAGACAATACACTTAATGTACTGGTATGTGTTTAATATGTATGTAAGGCATTAGGGAAGAAAATGAGCCAGGCCTGACAATTTGTCTAGATGGCGACCTTGTCATCCATCTCACAATGTTCTTTTGATTGTAATTAAATAAACATTATACATAGTTATGGGAGCCTTAACATTAAAAATAGAAGTAAAAATAAAAGAACATAGGAACTTTTATTTATAGCTTTACCCTTTCCTATCCAAATTTTGACAGATGGCATACTTTGCAATATCTTTACTTAGTACTTTTATTTGATAAAAACAATCTGTTAATCTCTACTGATTTATTATCAATCTAACTAATTTTAAAATTATCTTTGATATATCCCTTTATTCACTGAGATTTATCATGCCTATAAAAAACTAGTTTAAAAAGGAATTTGTAGGTAAGTATATACCCTGTGCCTATAAGGTAACTCATATTTTCAATAAAATTGAAAGTGACCATTAAGGAAAATTCAAAAACAGGTGGATTTTTATTTTAATAAACTTACTTTATGATATAAAAATGTCACCCCTATCCTTATACCACTTCAAGGGGTAGCTACCTCTTCTAAATTTTGAAATTTGATGGTCGGTAGTGTGATGAAATCTTTTTAAAGCTAACCTGATTCTCTATTCAGAAACACTTTTTTTTTGTAGGAATAAAATAAAGTGAATAGTAACATTTTTATTATCAGTAACACCTAACACAAGTGAAGCCTATAAAGAAGTACATAGTTCAGTCTTATCTAATCTAATGTTCGAAATGCCCGCCTCCTTGTGCCTGACAATATCCCAAATTGTCAACACATTCTTGTTGGACTCTATAATCTCTGGAGAAATGTTAGTACATTCAGTTCTAATTCTTGTTTTTAATTCGTATTATTTCTATCATAGTCTTTAAACCTGTGAACAGAAAAACAAAGCACAAAGCTCAAAACTCTACAATACATACTTTTGACAAATAAATACGTTGTAAACACACAGGTACTAACCTTTGATTTAGCTGTTCTTTAGGTCCGTTTAATTTGGTACCTCTTTTTCTTAACTCTTCTTTTAAAGCACTATCATTCATTTAGCTGTACCGTATGTCTGCCATAATTATTCAGTAATGGGACAATCTTTACAACAATAATGAACAATTAGTAAAAATCTGTGGGATAAAAAAGACCCAAAAAGTAAACGTTGTGACATTTGACTATCTGACATTTCCAGACCTTACCCTACACTAGGGATGCGCGATGTTCATCAATGTTTTTCAAACATCGATATTTTGCTTACGATCTTCGATATTAACATCGATGTTATTTTTTTCGATATTATCAGACAGCATCGTTGTTTTTTTACGATGTTTCTCAATGCCATAGTAATTTTATTATCATTTTCTATTTTTCTATTACCAATAACCAAGTCAATTCTTTTGTGAAACATTTAGCGAGCAGTAGCAGAACTAGAAAATGTCTAATGAAAGTAAACTTTAACGAATACGCACAAAAGTTGGGTAAAATCAAAGTAAAATTTATTTTTTTATTTAAAATATAAATAGGTAACTGTATCGTGCATATTGGAAGTAGATATTGAATATTTAGGCTAGGTGTCTACTAATCGTACGTCGAATTTTAGTGATTCCCCATGAAATTACTGTATTGGTATTTATTATTTAATAGTAATAGTTAGGTACTTAAGAAGAAAAAAATAAACACTGCCTAGTGCGTCTTCTTCTTAGAAGATGAAAAATTCTACCTTTGGAGCGAACATCACAAGATGGTAGAAAATGTTAGTGGTGCTTGCTCTTTATATGTCTTTCATCGCGAAGAATAAAAAGCCAAAGTTTCTGCCGAAATTACTCAGTACCTTCAATGCCCGGTCAGAAAATTTACAGAAAATCCGTTGGAGCTCTGGAAGGACATGGAATGTATATTTCCTACTTTATATCTAAAATTGCACCAAAATATCTTAGCATGGTAGCGACGTCAGTACCCCCCCGAAAGACTTTTCTCAAAGGCAGGGCAGGTTTTAACCCAGCAGAGAAATATACTTGAAGGAAAACGCTTGTCATAATTATTATTTCTCCAAAATTGTTCACAAAATATTTTTTAATGAATAAGTTTATGTTATTTCTTTGTTTCTGCATTTTATATCATTAATTTAATTTTTTATACTTGTAGTATAATATTTATTTTTTTGAAAATTGTCCCCAAATTTGTTTTTAATAAATAAGGTTTAGTTTTATTTTCAAGAAACTGTTATTTTTGTGTGATTTGACATGTTATTTCTTTGTTTCGGCCTTTTAAATCATTATTTTAATTTTATTTCATTTTTTATACTTGGAGCATATAATATTTTGTGTACTTTGAGAAGAATAAATATTTTATATTTATTTCTAAAATATATTTTTATTATTTTGACTTATTATTACAGTTTTATAGAAAACATCGATGTTTTAGAAAATCGATGATTTTGATCCGATATTTTTAACACATCGATGTTTTGATTTCGATGTATCAAAAGATGTGAACATCGATGTTTTAGAAACATCGCGCATCCCTACCCTACACTAGCGCCTCTAGCGGTTAATTCAAGCGCGATAGCCCTCATTAGGATTCTACTGTGCACGGTATCCGGGCCCACGTGGCGGCAGTGAACTATATACTATACGTAACTGGAACGGACCCGCCTTCGGCAATAAGTGAGGCGAAACGATTGCATAGGCAACCCGCATCAGTTGCGGATATCTGTCTCTTTCTATCTCATGTCAGTGAATGGAACGCTGGCGCATTTTTTAAATTATTTTTCAATTTTCAAGTTTATTTAGAAGTAAACGTGACTTTTTTCTTAATAGTTCATTAGGAAAAAAGTTCTGGATGCAGCAAGTGCGTTATGGTGGCGAATTTTCATTAAATGCTTCAAATGTTAATACATAACTCAATTTTCTATTAACTTATAAAGTTCAATTTTGGTATGTGTTAAGGTATTTACCAGGGAAACAAATCTACCAAATTTCTTCAAAGCAGCTTTGTTATTTTTTGAGATACAATTTTTCTTCTGGAAAAATAATTTGATCCGATTGGGCTGGGCAACTAACTCATTGAAATTATTAATAAATGAAAGGCACTCGCCGAGTTTCATCAAAATCAGTTAATTACTTGTTGAGTTATTAGTTGGATACACAGACAAAACACACACACACACACACAAATATATATATATATATATATATATATATATATATATATATATATATATATATATATATATATATATATATATATATATATATATATATATATCTATATATATATATATGGCGCATTGAAAACGAAACAGACCGATTTGCGTCCAGAAAACAATTTTTTTTTAAGAAACCATAAAACACATCAATTTTAATATTGAGGGGGACATGTTTTGACATAAAACTCAACTTTGTCACATCAACCCCTTAAGGGTGATGATAACAACCCTTATATTTTAAATAGGGAACATGAGTCGAGTGTTACACGATTTGAAAGCTCTTTCTTTTCTGAATTCAGCGTACTAATTTTTTTGGAAGTTTTATCAACTCGTTTAAAAATTATTCACAGTTGGAGTTGCAAGAATGTATTTCATTCATTGTGATAAGAAATACACTAATTAGTCAGTTTTTCGTTAAAAAAAACTAAAAAACAAAACCAAACGTTCAAAAATGTTTATTCAGTTAAGTAAGTGTTCAAATTGTTGACCACCAGCTTCCATACAAAGGTACAAATTTTTGGAATGGCATTTTTGGAGACCGTTTACTCGGACCAATTTTTCTTGATGGCAATTTGAGTTGCGAAACGTATTTGGAGTGACTAGAAGATATCTGGTCGTTTGAAAGGAAAACTATAACAAATAAATTAACTTTCAAGCTATTACTGTTATCGCCAATCACAAATTACACCAACAAAATTCTATACTTTTTTAACCACACGTGACAAAGTACACGAAACTAATGGCACATTAGAACACAACAAATGTTTATTTTCACTAATATACTACGTTTTGAACAAAAATAATCGCCAAATATCTGAATTTCTACTTAAAAGATTATTATCCAAATAAGCATAACTCACTTGTCTGAGTATGACAAAGGCAGGTTACCGCAACTAGGGCTATCTTTGTTTCTGTTGCCCCTGACACACTGCAGGCTATGACAGAGAACGTCCGGGTCCGTTCCAGGTACGTATAGTGTATAGTTCAATGCGTGGCGGGTGGCGTATCGCTTTGCAAGATGTGTTTATATTTAATTGACGGTTTTGTTTTCGGTGGTTTCCACTTCCACCAGATTTCTTGTTACATGACATGTAAAGTTTTGGTATTATATTATATAGAATTATATCAGTTCACTTTAGTGATACTTAGGTGGTTTCCGTAAATTCTGTGACGAGTGGCAAAGAGGCTTCAAATCCAAAATGCCGAAAGTGAAAAGTAAGAGTACCGTGTGGAATTAGTTTGTAAATACAGTGGCAGGTGGCAAGTACAAATTGTGCCAAAAAGAATGTAAAACATCTGGAAATACGACTAATTTAAGAAACTATTTAAAGAGACGACATCAAAATGTGATAGAAAATGAGAGCAAACATAATTGAGTATTGGCGTACCCATAAAGCAGTTTATCCACATTTGTCAGAAATCACACAAAGGTTTCTTTCAATAGTAGCAACTTCCGTCCCGTCAGAAAGATTATTTTCCAGAGCAGGGAATATTATGAATTGTTCGCGTAATCGTCTATCAAGCGAAAGATTGGCCCGTATACTCTTAAAATACTCAGTAAGTGGTGGACGTGCCGCCACCTAGTTGCGGAACCGAGTAGTATGCTGTCACGCCAGCTCCAAATAACAAAGTGTTAAAAATTAGAGACTGGATACAGCTAACTAACAATTTAGAAAATTGTCAGCCCTGGCCCATTTCTACCCCAATATAGGGACAAAGTATGTAAGACTCGATGCATGGAGCTGGCGTGACAGCATACTACTTGGTTCCGCAACTAGGTGGCGGCACGTCCACCACTTACTGAGTATTTTAAGACTGGCTATACGATAGCCGTATTATTTTTGGTGCATTTTTGCTGCAATTAGTATGCCGTACTGAAGAGCTCTAATGAGAGCGAAACCGGTCTACGGTTGTAATTGTTGCGAAAAATGCATCGAGTCTTACCGTATACTCTTTCTAAGTTCATTGGGTATGGATGACTGGCATTTAAATGAATGCAGTGAAGAACCAATCATTATAATTAATAAGATATGTTTTTTTTTCTTCACTTTTTTATGGTTTATAAAAACCGCGACTAACCCTAGTTTAGTTTTGAAAATTTCATCATTGTATGTTTTTACTTCGTGTCTATTATGGTATTATAGTAATAACAAAAACAAAAAGCTTATTTTGTTTTTAAGAATATTTACACTTTTAGGTTTCTTTTAAAATATGTATAGTAATAGTATTTGTTATTTTTGTTGAGTTTGTTATGGTTGTCTGTTTATTGTGTTTATGCAATATATATCTGCACATATATGTTAGATATTTTTAATTCAATAATTGAAATAACATCGATTTTCACAGAATCGATCTTACTCATATCGATTTAATCGTGGAACGATCTTCCTAGTTTCGATCTAGATCGATTATAAAAATCGAATTTTTTTTAAAAGATCGGCATCCCTATTAAGGAATAATTTCTATGGCACCTATGGCAACTCTATCATAACCTCAAATTATGAACAAGTTCCATTTCATCCTAAAATAAAGTTAACATGGATTTTATAGGACTAGCTAATGTAAATATGAAGAAACTATTTTAAGTATAAAAACTCCATAAGTGTAATTTCTTTGATCACGCTGATTTTATCCCTAAATCCAGGATCACGGCGACATTCAATTTTGCCGCCAACGGCGTATACCCAATATCCAACGCTTTGCTGCTGGCCGATTTGCCGGCGTTTACAGTCGCGTACGCCTTCCCTCTGTTCTGCATGTTCTAGTTTTAATGTATATAACTATTTATAGTAAATTAACTTTGGTTTGACTCAACAATAATAAGCATTTTGTCAAATTAATGGTATTTTTGTGTATTATTTGCCCGTCTGATATAAATAATATGTGTGGTGATTTATTATGTACTTTGGATTATACGCAGCATCAGCACTGTAATAAATAAAACTCACAAATGTTTATTTTCTGAAAAGTAAATGTTAATTCTCTCCTTTCATGTGCGATTTTATTAGATTATAAAAATTATTACTATTATACATATTGTCACAACGAACACTCTGGAATCGAATGACATTTCTGGAATAGAACAGAGGTGACAGGTGTAGAATAGTTTAGAATAGTGTGGAACGTCTAGAATCTCTATAGACGAGTATAAATAGACGAGCGATGCACAGAATAAGTTAGTTGAGTATAGAATAAGGTGGTGTGAAAGTGATCATAGAGTATAAATCGAGTTAACAGTAAGTGTTAGTCTATAGGAAGCGATCATAGAAGGCGATAGTGGAATATAGTTCTATGGACATTTAATAATAGGGAACACATATATTTTAGTTGACACTGGTGTTGGAAAATAGTTGGTAATAATAAATTAGTAGTTTGGAAAGCTGTGTTTTGTTAGTAAACAAATCCAGAACCCCGTAGAACGTAACAACTGGTGTCAGAAGCAGAATTTCAAGCTGCTAGCGGAAATATTTTCCAGAATATTCGTGGAACAACGTAGAAACTTTTAGAATCTGGAAGAACTGTGTCAGCAGTGATTGATAACTGGGTGTGTTTTTGAAACAGAATAAACTGTGTACCAGCTTTAAGTACGTCTATGCCTAAGACACGTAGTCCAACAGCCAATATGGACGCCCAGCTATTGGAATTGATTAAAGAAATGAAAGAGGAGGCCAGAAAAAGAGATTAAGAAGCCAGAAAAAGAGATGAAGAGGCTAAAGTAGAGCTGAAAAAATAGACGAAGAAGCAAAAGAAGAAAAATAGATGTAGAGACCAAAGAAGAAATGAGAAAAAGAGATGAAGAGGTCAGAAAAAGAGACGAAGAGATAAGAGAGGAACTGAGAAAAGGAGACGAACAAGTCAAAGAGATGAAGAGGCCAGAAAAATAGACGAAGAATCCAAAGAAGAAATGAGAAAAAGAGATGAAGAAGCCAGGAGAAGAGATGACGAAACAAAGAAAATTCTGCAGGAACAAACCAGCAGAATTGAGAATATTACTTCGTGTGTGGACGAACGTATGAAGCACGTAAAAGACGACATCTTCCAACAAGTAGAATGTCGAGTAAGGGGTATGAGCGACGATGTACATGATAAACTGACGAGTATACAGGAAGAAGTTCAGCAGAAAATGAAAACACTAGAAAAGAGGTGTGATACCCTAGCCAAGGGAATCATCAGAATCGAAGATAGCCCGGTCGTGAGAATTAAGGTCCCCACATTTGATGGTTCAGTCCCATGGGGTATTTATTTACGCCAGTTCGAAGCCGCTGCTACAGCAAATGGTTGGGGCGAGAGAGAGAGAGAGAGAGAAAGCGCCTTCACTAATGGTGGCTCTCAGAGGAGATGCTCTAGATGTGCTTCAGGGTATTCCCAGGGAAGACCTGCTGAGTTTTGACAGCATTAGACATCAATTAGAAATGTGGTTTGGCGATCAGCATTTACAACAGTTGTACCGATTGAAGTTGAAACATCGTTGTCAGAAACCGGCCGAAAGTCTCCAACATCTCCCCGCCGACGTTGTCAAACTGACGCGATTAGCCTACCCCATAGCTCCGATGGAGTTTTTAAACCAGCTGTCGGTGCAAACATTCATCGACGCTACCAGAGATACCGACACGCAGCAGGCGCTGAGGGTGGCAAGACACAAAAACTTGAACGATGCTTTGGCACATGCCTTGGAGTTTGAAGTGGTAAAGCAAGCGTCGGAAAGTCATGTGAAAGTCGCAGTCTCCAAGTCCAAGAAGAAAATAAAACAGAGTCATCCAAGATCATGCAGCTACTAGAGAAAATAGCAGAACGAATAAGGCCGACGTCTCATGAACACCCAATAACAGCTCACCGTACAAATGCCTTGCGCTGCTGGAACTGCGGCAAGGTGGGACATATAAGGGGCGAATGTTGGGCTCTAAGATCACGCCTAAGGGAAAAAGTGAAGCTAAGGCCGGTAACCATTTCTCAGGTTAGCGATTCTGGCAGCGCTCTCGTCGTAGACGGATACGTAAGCCGTAATGAAGCTCAGATGGTCGTCGACACAGGCGCACCTCCAAGATGGCGAGTAAGAGAGCCAGACAGAATGCACAGAGTAAATGCAGCCGGTGGTGATCGGATCCAGGTATTTGGCGAAACTGACGTCGAGCTGCAAATTTGGACATGGAAGGCAAAGCAGAGAGCCATAGTCGCCGCCATATCAGACCCGATTATAATTGGCTTGGACATACTTCAGGGTCAGTGCGCTAAACTTGATCTTGGCACTAACATCCTGACTATCGGCGGTGAAGAAATAATAATGTTGCCTGGCAGTAACCTGGTAGTGCGCATGCCGTGAAAGTGACATTCCAGTGAAGAGAGCTGTGAGAGGAAGAGACGACCCAGTTACTCAGCCAGAAGCAAGTGGAGAAGAACGTATGAGAGAAATATAAGACGAATGGTGCAAAAACAACGTAAATGTGAAGCCAACCCAGAAAGAGGCCAGAAAACACATTTGTTGGGATATAGCCGATGTCGAAAGGATGAATAGCGCCCGCCGATATATTTGTGCAAGTAGAAACATCAGAACAACAGCAACTACACGGAAGAACCAGTACCAGCTAAGAACTTCGCTTGAAGGAAGCCCCGACATATTGACGAGAAGGAAAACCATCCACTCTGCTGTCGGAATGCATATACGAATACACAGCGACCGCATGAAGATCCGGATGACGTGCCACCTAATTCAGCTGGTTTTAAAGAAGAAGATCGGGTGTTGTTCTACAAGCCAGTACGCCGCAAGCGACGGTCACCTAAACTACAGAACTTATGGGAAGGTCCTTATAAGGTGTCCAAAGGGACCAATGACGTTGTCTATCAAATTCAGAGGAGCCCGAAGAGCAAGATGAAGGTGGTCCATGTGCACAGACTTACGCCGTACCAAGAAATGTCAGAATTCGACCGGGACGGTCGAATATAAGAGGGGGCAGTGTCCCAACGAACACCCTGGAATGACATTTCTGGAATAGACCAGAGGTGACAGGTGTAGAATAGTTTATAATAGTGCGGAAGTCTAGAATCTCTATAGACAAGTATAAATAGACGAGCGGTGCACAGAATAAGTTAGTTCAGTATAGAATAAGGTGGTGTGAAAGTGATCATAGGGTATAAAACGAGTTAACAGTAAGTGTTGGTCTATAGGAAGCGATCATAGAAGGCGATAGTGGAATATAGTTCCATGGACATTTAATAATAGGGAAGAGATATATTTTAGTTGACACTGGTGTTGGAAAATAGTTGGTAATAATAAATTAGTAGTTTGGAAAGCTGTGTTTTGTTAGTAAACAAATCCAGAACCCCGTAGAACGTAATAATATTAATATTCTCTTACATAACAAGTGTAAGGGAGAACTTAGCTAGACGATGTTACAAATATCACCATCTTTTCATTATCTCTGAAATTGTGTACCTATTATAAGCGTTTACATGTGTATAGGCTTGTTTGCTGTCAATAATAACCGCAGGATTTTCTTGTTTTGCAAAGTATTACATATATTGTATATTCGTTAAATATATTTGGGTGATGTAACTGTAACAAATAATGGTGACGTAGCATATACATATCAGTACTATGTCTCTACAATATTACATAAATTCATCTCTGCGATGTGCTGAGTAGAGCCCGTGTTGCTGACATATCTATTTACATGTGAGTTACATGGATGTTACATGGTTCATCTCCGTGACAAGTAAAGTTGAAGAAAGATGTAATAGTTATATCGCGGATACATAAGTGTGTTTGTTGGGAATGTATACTGCCATTTAGTTGCTTATAATCTTGGTCCCCTTGTTTTTTTTTTTGAATGAAAACTCAAAAATTTCCCGGAAAACCTCGTCTGATTTTCCTGACTAGCGAACTTATCCAAGCCACTTACAAAAGGAAGGTACACACCAAATTTTATCAAAATGGGCCCATTATTTTTTGAGTTATCGGTGTGATACACACATACACACACACACAATATATATATATATATATATATATATATATATATATATATATATATATATATATATATATATATATATATATATATATAAACATATAAAAATTGAAACTGACCCCGGATATGGGTTCTAGGGGTCCTAGTTCGCGCTCATTTGCAAAAATTTTTCAAAATTCAAAAGTCTGGATCTCTCCATTAGTGAATTTTTTCTACGAAAATTCACTAACAGCACTAGTTACGTTATTATCTAAAAAAGGCGATCCAACTGGCGACCCGTTTCAGTTATGACAACGGACTACAAAATCATTGCAAAATATCTTGCCAATCGATTATCACAAGTAATTAATATTTTGATTCATACTGATCAAAGTTATTTGGTTCCAGGAAGATCTATATTTGACAGCATCCACTTATACAGGGATATAATTAGCCACATTAATAGAGCAAGCGATAAAGCGTTTATCGTTGCCCTTGATCAGAAAAACGCTTTTCACAGGATCGGACACGCTTATCTGTTTCACCTTTTGGAGGTTTACAATATAAGTCCAGAAATAACTGGGTACATAAAGCTGTTGTATACTCACGTTCAAAGTCTATTTCGAGTCTCGCAATACCTAACTTGGCCTATAACTGTTACGGGAGGAATACGACAGGGATGTCCTCTCTCAGGAATACTTTTTATATTAAGTATTGAACCGTTCTTAAATCTGTTACGTAAATACATACATGGATATAAATTACCTCAAAGCCGCGACGATATTTACCTGAAGGTAACTGCGTATGCTGACGATGTAAATGTCGTGATGACGGAACTTGCAGAAATGCAAGAATTATTTAGATGATATGATGTTTACTCTGTCAATTCCGGAGTCATGTTAAATTTACATAAGTCTAGAGGATACTGGCTGGGTAGTTTAAAAGGACATTGTTTAAAGCCGTACAATATGGAATAGTCATCTGGTTCCATTAAGATTTTAGGGATAACTTTTGCTAACAACTTTGATGTAATTGGCACCGGAAATCTACAAAACCTGTACTCACTCATAGAACATTGTGGTAGAAAATGGAAGAGTACATTGATTTCTTTATCATGGCGCAGCAGGGTCTTGATAGCAAATCAGTTTATTGCACCAAGATTGTGGTACACTTTGCAAGTGTTGCCACTACCAGATTCCGATCTATGTATATTACAAAATTTGCTGATTAAAATTTTCTGGGGTGATCGCAAGCACTAGCTAACAGAAAAACATATATGTCTTCCAATTAGCCATGGCGGCTTGGGATTGGTGCATATTCAGTCAAAGGTGAGAGTGTTCAGAGTGTTTTTTGCCGTGAAATTTCTATCCCACGAGGAGAGTGCCAAATGGTACAGGACTATATAATCACTTCAAAAGTTTCGTCGGGCCGACCTAAGTTGGCAAGTTCTGTTTATCACCCCCACCCCCCACCCCCCAACCATTCTGCTTGGAGTTAACACCATTTCCGAGAGAAGTAAACAAAGCATTTTCTCTTATCAGACATTTTCGTCAAAATTTTCCTGCAACTTCCACAGGTCTACAGGATATCCCTCTCACGAAAACAAGTCTGTTGTTATATGAGTTTTCTCAACCTTCGCATCTGTGGTTCTCTTGTGGTGTTTATACGCTTGGAAATATCATTCAAAATGGGAATTTAAAAATTTTTGAACAGCTTCCAGTTCAAAACTATGACAAGACTCTAAAAAGCAACATTGAGAATTAACTTTATGGAAATCAAAATATTTGTGGACGCTGGCTTTGACGACGTGATTAACTTAGAAGGCCCCGAGTCTTGGCCACTGGAGGTAGCTTTCACAGATTTAGACGACGTGGCAATTCGTGTGAATAATAGAACAAGAAGAAAAGTGCTGAATTATTTGCTGCTAACGTCATATGAAACAAAAGAGCCTTTGAATGGAGCTTGGACGGACGATATAGTGAATTGGAATGAATCTTATGCTTCACCAACTTTGACTCATCAAGCTATAATCTCGTTTAGGTTTGCAAAGAATCGTTTAGCAGACATGGTGTTTCTACAGCGATGGGGAAAATCGACAACAGCAAACTGTCCGCACTGCAATGTTCAAGGTATAGCATGGCATATTATAGTTTCCTGTGTAAAAACACAACCATTATGGAATTTTGTAAGCTCAATAAAGGAAAATGTACTCAGTTCAAGACTACGAATTGTCGAAATATATGCGAGTTTTTCAGTACCACTTAACCGGAAAACAAGATTATGCAACTTGGCAAAAGCCAGTGTATATGACACTTTCACGTCCAGTAAAATGAAAAACAATGTTATGTGCAGAGACTATCTGGAAGTATTTCTTAGCAGACTAAAAACAAGAATAATCAAAGAGTATGCTTGGTACCTGGGCAACAAAGATCGGACCCCTTTTGAAGAAAACTGGTGTTGTAATAATGTGCTCGTGTTCCTTGATGACAGTGGCTCAATCAACTTTACATTTTAACATATATGCTTATGACATGATTATTTATTTATTTGTGTATTTATTGATTGATTTATTTTATTTCATTTTATTTATTTATTTGGTATTATTATGTTTATATGATATGTATATACATGTTTATATATATATATATATATATATATATATATATATATATATATATATATATATATATATATATATATATATATATATATATATATATATTACCTACCGGCTAAGTTAAGTACTCTTGATGTTTGAATTTTATTTTGTAACTCAGTTTTATATATGCACTGTTTAAGATTTATGTGGCCATCTGTGATAATAAATAATGATAATAATAATAATAATAACACACACACACACACACACACACACACACACTGGTGGCAGAAGGATATACGTAAACATCCCGGAGTCAACCTTGAGAAAAAAGCTGAGACAACATGAATCCAAAACTGATTACAAGACAATTTAGAAGAAGCTAAAGAAAAAAGCATAGAATTAAAGTAAAGAAGAAAATGAAATTAGAAGACAAAACAGGAAACTAAAAACGAAAAATTGCAAAAAATTTCTCACCAGAGTTAACTAATAATAAACAAGATACCGAAAACACAGAAACAAATGTTTAGTTTAGAAGCCCTCCTACTAGCTTCGATAAGAGTGGAAAAGCAAAAAATACCTAGAAACGATTTCGCACGAAGATGCATTGGGCAATCTCCAGAAAAAAATATAAACAAAAAGAGAAGGCCATCTACATCTGAATCTTCTGAGTCCTCTGAAAATGACAACAGCTATGTTTGTGACGACAATGAATTCGAACCCCACTATGTCCCTCAACATAATGACCCCGAGAATTCAAATGAAACGTGCGTTTTATGTGGAGAACAAGGAAAAAATGAACTGTGGCACTGTAACGAGGTGAATAAATACACCTCGATACAATGTAATTAAACATATATGCACCAAATAAATTCAAAATTATTAATTTATTTCATGCAATTTGTTGAAGAACAAAAATAAGATACCGAGAAAAAGTGGTTTTAGATAAATGAAGATATTGTTACGTTCTACGGAGTCCTGGATTTGTTGATTAACAAAACACAGCTTTTCAAACTACTAATTTATTATTACCAACTATTTTCCAACACCAGTGTCAACTAAAATATTTCTCTTCTCTATTATTAAATGTCCATAGAACTATATTCCACTATCGCCTTCTATGATCGCTTCTTATACACCAACACTAACTGTTGACTCGCTTAATACTCTATGATCACTTTTCTACACCACCTTATTCAATACTAAATTAACTTACTCTGCGCACCGCTCATCTATTTATACTGTCTATAGAGATTCTAGACGTTCTACATTATTCTAGATTATTCTACAGCTGTCATTTCTGGTCTATTCTAGAAATGTCCTTCCAGAGTGTTCGCTGTGACACTGCCCCCCTCTTATATTCGATCGTCCCGGTCGAATTCTGACATTTCTTCGTATGGCGTAAGTCTGTGCATATGGACCACCTTCATCTTGCTCTTCGGGCTCCTCTGAATGCGATAGACAACATCATTGATCCTTTTGACCACTTTATTAGGACCTTCCCATAATTTCTGTAGTTTCGGTGACCGTCCCTTGCGTCGTACTGGATTGTAGAACCACACACGATCTCCTTCTTTAAAACCAGCTGAATTAGCTCGCACGTCATAACCGGTCTTCATGCGGTCGCTTTCTACCTTCTGGAGTAGAGCTGACTCGAAGTTTTGTCCTTGGTCAGAAGGGAGCTCTAGTGGTGCGCCAAATCTACAGAAGAACTCATTCACTAATACTTCTACGACGGTGGTGGACTCTTGATTCGGGACCGCAAACACTTCTGGCCACTTGCTAAAATAATCCATGGCTACAAGCATATAGCGATTTCCTGCATCTGTTCTAGGGAAAGGACCAGCTATGTAGATTGCAATTCTTTCGAAAGGAGCTCCCTGATTTAGGCCTCTTACTGGATGCACACGCTTGGCAGGTTTTGCACCATTATTCCACATCAGCTCTACATCGTAACCAATAAAAACGTTCTCTGACCTTTTCCTAAGTTTTCTTTACGCCTAAATGGCCTCCACCTGCCCCACCATGGATCTCCTCCATTACCTCACTAACTCTTGGCCGCGGAAGGATTATTTGCTTCAATATGCGGGTACCATCTTCTGACTCCCAATTCCTGACCAGAAGATTACCTTCGATTGCAATAGAGTCCCACTGGGCCCATTAACTTTTGGTGGCAACGCTTTTATCACTAACTTCGGACTAAGTGGGTCTTTCGTGGCAAGTTTCCTTTTATCTGTAGATTGGTTGGATATCAGGGTTTTCTTTTTGGTCCTCCATTAACCTCTGCGGGTCCCATCGGTTAACGGGTTGCACCGTTGTCCTGCTACACACTTCGAGATTCAATCCTTATTTGTTTTCGGCAGTGATGCAATGCTTGCATTTCGGTGGGCAAGGTCTCCTAGATAGGGCGTCGGCATTACCGTGCTGTCGTCCAGGGCGGTGTTCGATGGTAAAATTGTACTCTTGAAGGCGTTCAAGCCACCTCGCCATCTGCCCCTCTGGATTTTAGTAAATTTTTATTTTTTAAATTGAAGAAGCCAGCGTAGGGAAGAGTGGTCTGTTCTCAGGAGAAATTCTTGACCATATAGATATTTGTGAAAATGCTCCAACGTCTTGATAATGGCTAGAAGTTCTTTCCTCGTCACGCAGTAGTTCTTTTCTGCTTTGGACAGGGCTTTGCTGAAATACCCTAACCTTCTCTTGGCCTCCCTGTTCCGTCGAAAGAACACCTCAAATACCAACATTGCTTGCGTTCGTGTCCACAATAAACCTGTGACCAGGCTGGGGGTATGCCAGAATCGAGGATGATCAGAGAGCCCGTTTTAGTGTATCGAATGCTTTTTCACAATCATTGGTCCAAATGAAACGTGTCTTTTCTTCCGTCAGTCTATGCAAATGTTTTGCGATGTCAGCAAACCCCTTTACAAAACGGCGGTAATACGTGCAGAGGCCCAAAAAGCTTCGCAGCTGATGTACATTGGTTGGAACTTCTCAGTTCATAATACAGCCCGTCTTCTCTGGGTCGGTTTTGACTCCATCTGGGGTGATAACATGGTCTAAGTACTTGACTGCTTTTTGAAAGAGACAGCACTTATTCGGAATTAATTTCAAATTGGCTCTCTTTAGTTTCTGAAACACTTGTTCGACATTCTTCATGTGATCTTCGAACGACTTTCCCAATATAATGACGTCATCCAGGTACACGAGGCATGTTTCCAGTGTAGACCTCTCAAAACTGTCTCCATTAGACGCTCGAAAGTAGCTGGAGCATTACACAACCCAAATGGCATGACGTTGAACTGCCACAGTCCACTACCAGTGGTTCTTTTCTTTGTATTTGGGCTTAATCTCGACTTGCCAATAGCCACTTTTCAAGTCCAATGTCGAAAACCATCTTGCACCTGCCAGTGTATCAAGTGTATCATCAATTCTGGGAAGTGGATAGCTGTATTTCTTAGTGACATCATTTAACCGGCGGTAATCTACACAAAACCTCGTGGAGCCATCTTTCTTTTTAACTAACACTACTGGAGAGGCCCAAGGGCTTTGCGATGGTTCTATAACTCATGCCTGCTCCATCTCCCTTAGCATAGTGTCAACTTCGTGCTGTTGTGCCAATTGTACCCTTCGCGGTGGTTGCTTGATTGGCACAGATGTCCCAGTCTCAATGCGATGGCGTACTAAGTCTGTTCTTCTAATATCGTTCTTGTCGGTTACGAAAACGTTGCGATATTTGGACAGCAATTTAGCGACTGCTTGCTTCTGTTGTGGAGAAACATTTCCACTAGCTTCTGCTTAGACATCGCGTAGATGTTCTGGAAGTGGTTCATCCGGAATGGACGAGGTTGGGTCTTCTTGGTCGTGGCAACACCGTCTGCTGGTTACTGGCGAGAATGTTCCGATTTCGGAACCTTTGGATATCTTCTTATCAAAGCTCTTAAGGTTGGCTACTCTGACAGCTGCCAGCTCTTTTGCTTGAATAAGAGTTTTACCGACTAGTAGAGCCTTCTTAAAAAGATCGTTGTCTTCTGGTTCTATAATACCCACCATTTGTCCCGAAATGTCTTCAACTATCCTCACTGGGACAATAGTTTCACTCTGGGCTCTCACAACGATATCTTCTTTGGCTGTGACTTTTCGAATCGCAAGGTTATTCAAAGTCGACATGACTACTTCCTGATCACCGATATTTAAAACATTGTTCTCGAGATCTAACTTGACACCGTGACCTTGTAGAACATCTAGTCCAAGTATAATGGGGTCTGATATGGCGGCAACAATAACTCCCTGTCTGGTCGTCCAAACTCCAATTTGTAGCTTGACGTCAGCCTCACCAAATACACGAATCTGTTCGCCACCAGCTGCAGTCACTTTGTAGACTCTCTCTGTCTCTCTTACCTGCCATCTTGGTACCACATCACGAAGGATAATCGTCCTGGATGCGCCGGTGTCTACAATCATTTGAGTCTTCCTGTCGCTGATGAATCCCTCTACGATGAGCGTGTTGCCAGAATTGTTGACCAGTGAAACAGTTGTCGACTTTGGGGCATTGTGGTGGGCAGCCAGCTCTCGCCCTATAAAGTTAGCTGCATTTAGTTTTCCTGTACGTTAGTTGATGTTTATCTTGGATCCCGGCATTCATTTCTTATGTGCCCCACCTTGCCACAGTCCCAACAGCGTATGGCACAACGAGCTTGTGTTGGCTGCTTATGAGGCGTGGGCTTCGTCTGTTCTACTATATTTTGTAGTAACTGCATGACCGTGGATGACTCAGTTTTATTTTCTTCTCCCGGGACTTGGAGACTGCGAACTCTCACATTGCCTTTAGAAGCTGTCTGGGCAGCTTCAAATTTTAGCGAATGTGCCAAAGCATCGCTCAAGTTTTTATGTCTCGCCATCCTCAGCGCCTGTTGAGTGTCGGTATCCCTGATGCCGTCAATGAATGTTTGCAGTGACAGCTGGTACAGAAATTCCACCGGAGCTGTGGGGTGAGCTGATCGTGTTAGTCTGGCAACGTCGGCTTCAAATTGTTGCAGATTTTCGCCTGATTTCTGACAGCGACTTTTTAGCTGAGTTTGAGACAGCTGTTGTAGATGCTGGTATCCAAATCTCATTTCTAGGTATTACCGAATGCTGTTGAAACTGTCCTGTTCTTCCCTGGGAATTCCTTGAAGCACGTCAAGGGCATCTCCTCTGAGAGCTACTATTAACGAGGTCGCTTTCTTTCTCTCGCCCCAACCATTTGCTGTAGCAGCGGCTTCGAACTGGCATAGATAAATATCCCATAGACTGAGACATCAAATGTGGGAACCTTAATTCTTACGTGGCTATCTTCGAGTCTCATGTTTTCCTTGACTAGGGTATCATACTTATTTTCTAGTGATTGCATTTTTTCCTGTACCTCCCCTTGTACTTCCTGCACACTCGTCAGCTTGTCATGTACATCGTCGCTGATACCACTTACTCGACTTTATACTTGTTGGAGGATGTCGTCTTTTACCTGCTTCATACGTTCGTCCACACGCGAAGTAATATTCTCAATTCTGCTGGCTTGTTCTTACAGAATTTTCATTGTTTCTTCATCTCTTCTCCTCATTTCTTCGTTTGCTTCTTCGTCCCGTTCTCTCAATTCCTCTCTTATCTCTTCGTCTCTTTTTCTGACCTCTTCATCTCTTTTTCTCATTTCTCCTTTGGCTTCTTCGTCCCTTTTTCTCAGTTTCTCTCTTGCCTCTTCGTCTCTTTTTCTCATTTGTTCTTTGGCTTCTTCGTCTCTTTTTCTGGCCTCTTCAACTTTTTTCTCATTTCTTCTTTCTCTTCTTCGTCTCTTTTTCTGGCCTCTTCTTTCATTTCTTTAATCAATTCCAATAGCTGGGCGTCCATATTGGCTGTTGTGCTACGTGTCTTAGGTATAGACGTACTTAAAGCTTGTGCACAGTTTATTCTGTTTCAAGAACACACCCAGTTATGATTTACTGCTGACACTGATCTTCCAGAGATTTTAGAAATTTCCACGTTGTTCAACGAATATTCTGGAAAATATTTCTGCTAGCAGCTTGAAAATCCCACTTCTGACACCAGTTGTTGCGTTCTACGGGGTTCTGGATTTGTTGATTAACAAAACACAGCTTTTCAAACTAGTTATTTATTATTACCAACTATTTTTCAACATCAGTGTCAACTAAAATATTTCTCTTCTCTATTATTAAATGTCCATAGTACTATATTCCACTATCGCCTTCTATGATCGCTTCTTATACACCAACACTTACTGTTGACTCGCCTAATACTCTTTGATCACTTTTCTTCACCACTTTATTCAATACTGAACTAACTTACTCTGCGCTCCGCACGTCTATTTATACTGTCTATAGAGATTGTAGACGATCTACACTATTCTACACCTGTCACTTCTGGTCTATTCTAGAAATGTAATTCCAGAGTGTTCGCTGTGACAAAATGTATTAATCAGGTGACAATGTCCTATCATCGGCTATCTACACTTTATCACCGACGGACGCATATAAAAGGAGGCCGCGAATTCAAGGAAAATCAGATATCCCCACTTCACGGCCGTAACGGAGTCGTATACACGGATGCGGAGAAAGCAAGTGCATTCGCAGATCATCTGGAGTTGCAATTCAGCCCGAATTATAACAACGTTGATCTGTCGCACGTAGCAAGAACGCAGCGCTATGTCAGGAGTACGCTTCGCGCCACTCGAGATACAACTATCGAGCCCACAACTTTCGAAGAAGTTTCCCAAATAATCAAATCATTAAAAAATAGGAAAGCTCCGGGATACGATGGAATCTCCAACGTAGCCCTGAAAAACCTCCCCAGCAAAGCTGTGGTATTCCTAGTTACGATTATGAATGCCATGCTGCGATTTAAACACTTTCCTTCCATATGGAAACTTGCCGATATTATCAACATCCAGAAACCCAGCAAAGATCCGCTGTTCCCTCAAAACTACAGGCCCATTAGCCTACTACCAGTCATCGGCAAAATGGCCGAAAAACTGATTCAAAAAAGGCTAGCTTCATTCACCTCAGAAAATCATATCCTCCTGGGTGAGCAATTCGGCTTCAGACACCAGCACTCACCACAGACCAAGTCCTTCGTGTGGTGGAAAATATCACCGAAGGATTTAATAAAAACAAGTCAACTGGTGCAATATTTCTGGACATTGCTCAAGCCTTCGATAGGGTTTGGCATGCGGACCTCCTAAACAAACTTATATCATTTAATTATCCTCTCCCTTTGATTCTGCTAATCAGGTCATACCTGCAACAGAGGAAGTACCAGGTCAAACATCTGGGAGCCAGATCTAGAACGTACTCAGCCACGGCTGGTCTCCCGCAGGGTTTTGATATCTCCCCTCTGCTGTACAATATATTTGTCGCAGACATTCCGACAGCGCCCCTAAACGTGACATACGCACTGTACGCAGACGACACTACCATCCTCAGCAGCTCCACTCAGCCGAGGATAATAACCGAACGACTTCAGACCGCCGTAGTCGAGCTGTAAGGCTGGTATAGGAAATCCCTTGTAGCCATAAACCCCGAAAAATCTTCAGCAGTCCTATTTTCCAAGAGGAGACACACACATCACGAACACGTATCATTAGACAACCGTCTAATTCCCTGGCAAGATTCCGCCAAACACAGGGTTTTCCTCTACAAACACTTAACATGGTGCCCCCATGTCGATCACGCCCGACGAAAAGCCTCGATGTTCATCTCGAAGCTGTTCCCGCTTCTAAATATAAATTCCAAATTGTCCATGAACAATAAGTTGCTCATTTACAAAGTCATCATCCGGCCAGCCTTGACCTATGCATCACCTGCATGGGCCACCGCGGCCGCAACACACATCAAGACCCTTCAAATCATCCATAATAAAATTCTGAGAATGGTTACCGGAGCATCATGGTTTGTCAGAAACAGTCAGATTCACTCTGACCTGAAAATGATTTCGATACTTGAGTTTATAACTCAACTATCCACAACTCGCAGTTCGCAAAAGCCGCTTCTCACCCAAATGCTCTTCTCCGTAGTGCCACCGCCTACGATGAGCAACTTCCACAGAAGTATAAGCGTCCAAAGTTTATATTTACCCGCTAACGCCCCCGCGGCAAAAACAGAATGGAAACATTCAAACCCAAACGTCATTGTGTGAAATCTTTCCGACGGAGGTATGGACTAAGGTCCGGTACTCCTAGGAAAGGGGTCTGCATGATCATTTCCCCCTCCTGTATCAAAAAAAAGGAAAGCCAGTTCACTTCGAGCAGCCACCGACGCACCGACATAGCCAGTAAGCAGCAGTCCACGGTCCAGCCGAGTGTCTTCAGCCTTAGGTGAGTTCGCGCCGATATTATACTGCAGTGTGGTAAGTGATTTGCCGGCTATTACAACGGATGTTGGCTCCTGGATGTAATAGCATGGTACGACCACACCGCCTCCCCTCTTCCCTCCTTGGCCAAAAAGCCAAAGTTGTTTAGTACCTGATGCTGAGTCCTGCGTGCTAAATAAGGGAAGCTTATTCCATATGACCCCCTTCGCCTGACCAGAAGTGACAGGTGTAGAACAGCGTAGAAGGTCTGGAATCTCTATGGACAGCATAAATAGGCGAACCTCACATGGAGCGAGTTAGTTCAGTATTGAGTTCTACTGCATGTTCAGAGTTGTCATCTGTCCCTCAGGCTAGGACAACGTAACTTTATTTCTACATCCCGATATCCTGTTTGAAAAGTTCACCACACTACATAAATGTTCCTGAAAAACTCATAATGAAACTTTATCGTCTTGATTATATAATCACTAGCAGAATTATCTTGTAAAAACCTACATTTTCCATTTAGAAATTAATATTTAGGTATTAAAACAGAGCTTCTATTTTTTTAGTTGAGGATTGAACAAAAACTCTTGACGCAGCAAGTGCGTTATGGTAGTGAATTTTCATTAAAATGTTTTTATTGCAAATATGTGTGTTTTCCTTTTATTTAAGAAAGCAGGCATCCATTTTGGTTACCAGTATAACCTATATAGTAAAAACAATGTGCCGTGTTTCATAAAAATAACTTTATTGTGTAAAAATGTACAAAATTTCCAAAAGTAAACTTAAAGTGTTCCCGGAAAAACTCGTTTCTTGGTCAACCTTATAGGTTAATAGCAAATTGGGCTATTCAAATATGAAGCATTTGTACAAAATTCGCTACCATAACGCACTTGCTGCATCCAGAATTTCTTTTCTCAGAAACATACATTATATTTCGATGGAAAATGCAAAAATGCAATAACATAAGGCGTGTTTGATTTAAAAAAAAGAAAATTTGTATCACCAACGACTTATGGGCCACCCTGTGATTGTAGAAATATTTTTTAAGATGTAGCTCAAGACACCCTATAATTAATGTATTTTTTTTTCATATATTGTATAATAACGGATATAATGAGCTTTATTGATTTTTTACGAAAATTCGACAAAAATTATATACCATTAAACGATAAACTCTATAGCTTAAACTACTGCCAAGCATCAGAGAAAGGGTCTATTTGATATGAATTTGCTGGAAACATTTTAGTAGTAAAATGAAGGACAATGACGGTTGAAACTAAGACTTCAGGGTTTGTATAACATCCTTCTTGAGACATTTGATTTCCATAGCCCGTATTAGATTCAAGTTATTTGCCTAAATGTTGCCGATTTTGACGTTTTAAATCGCAACTTTGACGTTTTGAGGAAAACCCCAATTTATTTTTCTTTAAACGCCTATAACTTTTTTGTCTTTTGACCTAGTTAGCTAAATTTTGGTAGTTAACTTATCTATAAGGATATAAACCCGCGTACCAAATTTGGTTGCCCTCACTTTGTTAATTTCAGAGATATAAATTTTTTTCGAAAAAAAAACATAAAATTTTCCGGGAAAATCTGGGCCGATTTTTCTGGATAACGAACTTATCCAAGCCATTTGCAAAAGGAATTTATTCACCAAATTTAATCAAAATCGGCCTATTATTTTTTGAGTTATCGGTGTGATATATATATATATATATATATATATATATATATATATATATATATATATATATATATATATATATATATATATATATATATATATAAACATATAAAAATTGAAACTGACCCCGGATATGTGTTCTGGGGGGCCTAATTTGCGCTCATTTGAAGAAATTTTTTCACAAAAGTCGGGAAACATTAGTGAATTTTTTTAAAGAAAATTCACTAAAAATAAAACGAAATAATATTTACTTACTTATAGTAATCAAATCTCTCTTAGAAAATCAGCAAAATATTTCTTAATGTCAACTACAACTACTCAATCCCGGAATACAGTCACATTCCTATAAAAATTAAAGCACACACCAAGGGTATAAAAACTTATTCAGCGGATCACAAGTTAAATGTACTCACTCAATAAAGTACTTTTTTTCGAAAAAAAAAAAAACTGTACGGAGAAAATAAAACCCAAAAATGATGTTTATTCCCAGAAGAGACAATGCTTTGCGTGTCCCCCATCAGCTGATTGCCATCTGACTATGACGTCTATTTGGAACTAAACTATTCGATGAAAAATCTCTGCTCGAGTAAGCTGGTACATTTGGGCGAGCTCACCAAGCGCCAGTAGCTGCCAACAACTCCATTGTTATGTCAAAAAATGTTGACAAAACGTTGACATTTGTCAACATTTTTTGACAGCAATGGAGGTGCTGGCAGCACTGGCGCTTGGTGAACACGCCCAATTATCAAGCACAGCATATTGTATGCATTCACCAGTCCGGCTGAGTTTCTACTTAATACATAACTGTTATTGCCGATTTGTCAAAGCGGAATGAGAAACGTCACAAAACATGAGTTTTGTTCCCATGCGTCAACAGTTGACTTTAAACGCTCATCTGCTGACTACCGATACATTTCAGCGGTTGGAGATGATGAACTCATATTTCTTCAAGGACTATTTTGTGACGTTTGTCTGTCATTCCGTTTTGACAAATCGGCAACAGTTGAGTTCCAGCAGATACTTAGCGTGACTGGTTAATTCATACGTCGACACAACTAATCAACGGTTGACAACTGTTGGCATCTGGTGAATTCAGTCGTGTGATTGAAGTCTGCAGTGCGTTTATCAGCCTCAACCACTAGATTGTGTCGGTTGTAAGCAGATGAGAACCTAAACTCAGCGTTTTGCGCCTGGCGCACAAAACAAATATGTTGAGTATGTCAGGAAAAATTAAGTGTGCTTTGACAAATCGGCAGCAGTTTAGTTCCAGTAGAAAAACAGCACCACTGGTGAACCCAAACGTTGACACAACTATTCAACTGTTGCCGCCAGGTGTACTCGACATTTTTGTTTGTTTGTGTGTGTGTTCTGTGGCACTAATCACGGATTTCTGTTCTGTGTCCCTATATGAGTTCCTGAACGAATTCTGTAACGGAGACGTCATTTCCTCTATGAGGCGTATTTTATAGTCATATTGCCACAATAATAATAATAATGATAATAAAAGAAACCAACGGACCATTATTTCCGTTGTTACGTTGTTAGTCGTTTTTGCATTTCACATTTCAGTTTTGTAGTGTGCGTGTATGTGGCATAGAATGTGTTCCTACGCGTAGGTCACACAACTAGCCGAAAAAAAAGTGTATAATTTCAAGAAAACCCAAAAAAAGCGAAAAATTCTATAAGAAAAATTAAAAAAAAAACGAAAAACCTAAAATTAAAAAACTTGTTTTTCATATTGTAAAAATATATCTGTAACAGCAGGTGTAGGTACGTTTCATTTGTAAAACGTAAAGATGAATCCAGGTGCACCAAATTATCCTATGGCGTCTTTGTACGTTGGCGATTTGCATTCAGATATTACAGAAGCAATGCTATTCGAAAAGTTCTCTACTGCAGGTCCTGTACTTTCCATCCGCGTGTGCAGAGATCTGATAACACGTCGTTCCTTGGGATATGCATATGTAAATTTTCAGCAACCTGCTGATGGTAAGTAAATATTCACATAATTATCGATAAAAATAG
Organism: Tillus elongatus; assembly: GCA_964006375.1. Taxonomy (NCBI): domain Eukaryota; kingdom Metazoa; phylum Arthropoda; class Insecta; order Coleoptera; family Cleridae; genus Tillus; species Tillus elongatus. Next base: position 77,674,446 of record OZ023269.1, on the reverse strand, counting down.
TAATGCCTTTACGTACAGATTTCATACTTATTTCTTATTTACTTGTGTTGGAGGTTAGGCGATCACGTGTCGTTTTTGATAGCATAATTAACCTGTCGGTTTTTTTGTAGCCTGAGAAACTTTGTTCAAAACAGAGTGCTTTTTACGAATGTTCACCGTTAACCTTTAGCAGATCTACATTTTACACTAATAAGTAGATTTGGTGGTGATTAAGACATCTTCATCCTTAGCCTTTAGCAGATCTACATTTCACACTTATAAGAAGTGTTGGTGGTGATTAACACAACATACTGGTGTTTTAGGGTGCAAAATTTTTACTGGAGAAAGAGCTCTTCCTAGTAAAGTTTTGGTTTTGCAATAGCTCATTGTACATGATGTTTCAAATTCAACACACATGCTCTGTTAGAGGTGTTTATCATAGTAAATCTAAAAATTTTGTTTTGTTACGGCTACAGTTAAACTAAAATTTCCTTGATTTCAAAATCGCGTTATCACTTTTTGTCAAGAGTTACAAACAAATTTTGGTGAATTTGCAGATAGGTAATCCCAGGGGCGATTTTAGATAAACCAACTGCTGATAGATAAAGTTTACATGCACGTTTAACATTTCACCGCCTTTCAGTAATTTCCCATTATTGTTCTCTTCCGTTACACCTCCTTTTTCTGCTAGCTATTATAATTTAAGGTAAACGTAACAGTGGAATTGGAATGGAATTTTCCAGTTTTAGTTTAGCGCATTTGGGGCTCTCACCAATTGGGCAGTTCTTGTTTTTTGGGATGTTTGTTCACTTTTAGTAGACATGTGTTGGTGATGGGGTTATTAATTATTCATGTGTCCCGATACTGTCTTTTTGAAATTGTGGCATGTATGTGTGTCATTTCATGATCTGGGGCAGATTATTTATTTTCTACATTGTTTTTGTAATCTACAAAATGTAAGGCCCTCAGTTTTCCAGTGTATCCAAGGGCCTGACCTAGCTCATTTGCTGGAGAGGACACAAGGTTAGTGAATTTTTGCTGGTGTGCATTTAAATCTGATTTTCCTTTCCCCATAACGCTCTAATTGGGCATAGCCTTGTCGAAAGTCTGTAAAGTTATCCTTGATTATTTTAAATTTCGATCATTGACGGTATTTGTTATGAGATGTGCTTCTTTTACTTCCCATGACTTTATTTAGGAGAGCAATCTAGGGTACTCCTATTGTAACATGCTATCCACTTCCCCTAGCTTCTCATTTGGGGGGGTGTCTTTCTGGAAAAAAAACAAGGGGGTTTCTGACATTTTTTTCAGCAACATACTTGGAACCACCCCTGAATGTAAACTACAAGGCTTAATGTTGTGATTTCACTCGGGCCCAGTAGGGGTGCTGTGCGGGGTAAACAGGGTTTAAAGGAGGTATATATGCAAAATGTGGTAACCTTATAGAGGTCCAACTTAACTTTTTTCGCATTTTCCTTTTATACTTCCACCCTGGCTTTACTCCTGGTCCTGTAACATTGTTTTGTTGTTTTTAAATTTTTTGTCAGGATTTATGCATCCAGGGGTGGTTCTAAACATGTTTGAAAACATTTTTTCAGAATGCTGTCCATGAGTTAATCTGCAAATTTACCCAAATTTTAAATTGCTTTTTTATGATTATGTAAAATTTAAGGTTGTGGTCAGACATGACCAAAAAGTTATTGATTACAGAATGCTTTAAATGAAAAATACTCAATTTTCCGATTATTGATATATTCAGAACATTCCAATTACTGAAAAAGTAGGTATCTGGAACATTTCCACTCTAGAATCTAAAATAATGGAAATTTACTTGTCTAATAAGTTTGAGGACATGCAAACTTGGACATTTCATTATTCAACTACTACTTGGATGATATCCTCTTTTAAGTTCAGAGTCACGTAAGTTTACATGTTTGGCAAATGGAAGGTTGTACTGCACTGCACCGCAAAATTAAAGATAACTTGAATATTTCCCAAATTTTGACTAAACATTTTCCTATCACAAGGTCCAATTAGATTTTTTGGCCAAATCATAGTAGCTCTATTAGAGAATTTCCAATAGTCGAGAGATGCCCAAAAATAAAGTATTATTTTATAGGGCATTTAAATAATGTCATGTTTTCTTCATCAAAGTTTAACACTTTCTGTGGGCAATATCAGGTTACTCAGGCAGATGAAAATTGGACAGTGTTAAAGCCTCATTTATTCTGAGCATTTGGGTTTTTTAATCCTCTGTTTATTTTTGACCATACCAGAGATATTCATTCTTTTAAGACCTCTTGCATTTTTCTCCATGGAATTAAAAAAAACTCAACAATACTGTTGTTTTATTTCTTTATAAAGTAATGTGCTTATTTAAAAACATTACAAGACTACCATCTTAATGTCGATCAATTTATCAAGAAAATAATTAATAACTCGTATTGCCTCACCTTGCCCTGATTATTACTTCACATCTTCTTTGCATACTTGAAATCAGGTTTGATTTCGTCCTGATGAATTTGATTCCATATTTCCCTAAGTCTCAATGAGAGTTCATTTAAGTCATTAGGTGGATGCTGTAAGACTCATGTTGTCCCATAAGTGTTCGATGGGGTTTTGATCAGGACTTCTTGCTGGCCATGCCAAAGCTGTAATTCTCACTTCCTGGAGGTAATTTTGTACTACCCTAGCTACATGTGGGCATGCAATATTGTGCATAAGTAACATTTCTTCCCCAACAAATGGGGCATATAGCATCTCATGGTATTCCAAAATGTGTCTAATGTATCAGTCCTCTGTTAAACGACCGCCCTGAACCACAACTAACCCCGTACGAGCAACCATACTGATGACACCTCATACCATAACAGAGCCACCTCCATGGCTGACAGTTTCAGCAATGTTACATTGAGCATAATACTCGCCAGGATGGCAGTACACTTTCCTTCTGCGGTCATCACTAAAAAGGCAAAACCTCGACTCGTCGAAAAACTGGACATTACTCCATTCACGGCCTTCCCAATTTTTATATTACTGGGAAACTCAAGTCGTTGCCTTCGATGGACTGCGGTAAGTAAGCGCCCAGTTGCAGCCCTATGAGGAGTAATATTGTTTTCTGCCAGTCTCCTTCACACTGTATCTTGACTACTACAAAAATTATACCAATGAGAAAATTCCTGTTGTACTTCTGATGAATCGATTTTGCAATGCTTGTAACTGTAAAAATTGACCTTGATTATTCGTTGTCACCCTTGACCAATTCTCCTATGGTTTCCAACAGTCTCACAACACTGAGCCAGTACTCTGAAGATCGCAGATTGTGACACTCAAAATCATAATGCCACCTTAGCTTGTGACAACCCTACTTGCACAAGTGCTATGGCAGCAGCACATTTATCTGGTGAAATATTTGTCATCTTGCGTATGTTTTGGGCCCTTGACTTCAATCAATCTTAATAATGTTGGATATCTACAACTTTTAATCAAGCTGACATACACAACAAAATAAACAGAGCTGTCGACTTGTAATGTCATTCATTTGCTCAGCATTATTCTAAAATCCCATGGAGAAATATGCAAGATGTCTTAAAAAAGGGAATATCTCTGGAACAGCCCAAGATATAAAGATGATTAAAAAAATAATCAACATGTCTGCCTGAGTAACCTGATATTGCCCGCAGAAAGTGTTGAACTTTGATGAAGAAATTGCATTATTTAAACACCCTGTACAATATGATTACTTTATTTTTATGGGCCTGTCTTGACTATTGGGAATTCTCCATTACTATAGCTACTAAGATTTCGTAAAAAAAATCAAATCTGATTATGTTGTAAGAAAATATTCAGAGTCAAAATTTGAGGAATATTCAGGTTATGTATTAATTTTGTGGTGCCAGTGTATTATGAATCTAAAATCTTGTTTTCATCTTAGTGGCTACTAAAGTCAGCATGCTTATTTTATAAGTGAAGGGTATTACCAATTTGAACCTTATTCATTTGTTGCTCATACCACTATTGAGATTATATTGGTATATTTTCACCCTTTATACTCCAAATAGCTGAAATTTACTTGTATAGAAACTAGAAGAACATGCAGACTTCAACCTTAGCCATTATTCAGCTCCTATGCAATTGGTGACTGCTCTAAAGTTCACAGTCACCTAAGTTTGATTGTCTGGTAAGTGGAAGGTTGCACTATTATAGACCTTATGCATCTAAACATCACTCAAATAACGATCTGAATGATAATGGTCAGTTTTGCTTTAGAGTATACAGTAAATGTAGTATGTTTATATCGTAAGTAGAAGACTCTACTGATTTGGATCTTATTCATCATTGGTCACTCAGGCGACTATTCAGATTAATTCAAAGTATTATAGCCTTAGAGTCTAGAATAAGGAAAATTTAGCTGTATTGTAACAACTTCTATTTGAATGATATCTGCTCTAAAGTTCATAGTTTCATATGCTTACTGTAGTATTATATACCTTATGAAGCTATAATCTTGCAAATAAATATTCGAATTATTATAGCTTTTTATAGTCATAGCAAATAGTTGTCTTGTTTAGTGAATTGTAGAATCTGTAAATTTGAACCTTACTAGTTTGTGATCTAAATGCTCATAATTATTAATGAGAATCAGAAGTAAAGTATAAAATCCTGGCAACTAAAAAATAGAATGAGAGGTAATTGCGTATATTTTGATACACTGATAACTACTAAACTATAACTTTTATAATTTAATTTACAATAGCATGAAAATATAATTATTTAAAAAAAAAATCTATGAAAATTTGTATTGCTGGACAAAATATTAGTCTACATTTAGATTATTTTACAATTGATAGACAGAATAATTATCATTCGCATTATATCTAGAAGTACTAAACAATTAGAATTCAAATGTTTCAATCTTTTTGGCATTATGTATCTATAATATCACTTAAGAAAATGTTTAAGTTTTAGTACTGAGTATTATTCAAATGGTCATCCGATTATTCATTAAACGAGAACGGATTTTCTGATTATTGAAATCACCTGATTATACCTGCAAATGTAGGTGTTCTGGCGTCATCTTAGTAAAAAAAATAGTTTCTTAGTTGTTGGCAACACAGCACGTTGTAGAATGTTACTGATGTATGATTGGACATTCATGTTTCTGTTTACCAAACTGGATATGTCCTGCCTCTAATTGCAGTGGCACCCAATGCCATGTCTGGTAAGTGCAGTCTTTATTCGGCACAATTGAATTTAACACCTTTTTTCTCAAAGTCTTCGGCAAACTTTTCTAGGGTCATCAGTCACAAAAACTCCAGATTTCACTAAGTTTATTCTTGGTACCACTCTAATATAGCAATCTATGCCTATTGGTAATGGCAAAGTGAGCAGATGACTGCAGAGCATAATTTCTAATTCGTTGGTAGATTGATCTCAATGTTAGCTGTCGACCCTTATTGTTAGTTGTTGACCACTCTTCTCTAATGTCTTGGTTGTGGTAAAATGTTCTCTAAGAAGCCATTCTTTGTGATCTGTGGTTTTTCTTACAGCTCCAGTGCCCAGCTGCAGAGCGTGTATAACTATGCTCTGCAGACTCTGCATCCCAACACATCACTACAGTCGCATCTCATTCAACCCTATTTTCAATTCTCGGAAAGGACATCATAGCTTAGTGTTCTAATGTTCATTGTGCTCAAAAACTAGTATTCAGTATTTAGGAACTTCAACAATTTGTACATAGTAGATTTTTTTAACTAATGGCTGTGTTCACCAGGCACCAACGGCCAAGTTTAAGTGCTCGTTTGTTGATTGTTGATACCACTCAGTGGTTGGAGACCTTATGAACGCATTGTTGACGTCCAGCAGTATTTTTACATTGGTCTGTCATTTTACAGGGTGCCCACTGGTCTGGAAAATCGGGAAAACTCGGGGAATCTGTAGAAGGAAACATGTTGGCAGCGAAAAATTATGAAAATTGACCAATAGTCAGGGATTTTTTGTGTCAGGGAAAAATGATTTGTTTCGGTTTTATGATAAATAATTGAATAACAATGATAGGTGCATGTTTGTATATGGTAGCGTTTTTGTTTATTCGTACAGAAAAAGGTGTATGTTTCATAAATGTAATTATGGGGAAGTGTGTTTTCCACCATGAGGCGAAAATCTACTGTATCCTGTAGTAGTGTGTTTCAGATTTTGGGGTAGATTGTAGAAGGTAAAGATCAGAGAGATAGGCTTTGGCATGTCAGGGAAATCGATATGTTGTTTTCAGTGGGATCCTTGTTTTAAAATTGCATAGATTATTGTATAGGCATCTGGCCGCTGAGTGCTGCGACTCCAATGGGTCGTTTGCACATGACTTTTTCTAATAGTTGCCCAAAATGTTCAGACTTTTCATTATATAGTCTACTTTCTCGTTGGGGGCTATTTTACCTGTTTCCTGGGGTGTTAAGGTCACCCCTCCAATGCATTTGAGCCTCTTGCTGAACTGAGCCATGCAGTCGCATAGCAAATGTCCCTGTTGTTTTTGCTGTGCACCGTGGAAAGTCACGTGATTATTCTCAAGTCATACCTGTTCAATTCAAGAAACAGTTCAGACTTCTCTGTTGATATGGTGATAAACCGTTTTGTCTGCCTTATGTCTGGCGTTTTCCCCCAGTCGTTGCTGCCCTTCCCCCATTTTCCTCGAATACCTTGATGTCTCCTTTTTTGGAGAGCAAGGGGAAATCTTCAAAAGACAGTCACTATCTACCGAGCTGTGTTGGTTTCATTTTCTCTAGAGAATGCCTTACACACTAAAAACCACCTCCCGCAGTGCGAGGCAGGCCTGGAACTACCTTATGGTATTATTTCAGGTCAGCTTCTTTTTTCTTGGTCCGTCTGTGATGCTTGCAGGTTTCAGTTGTGTTGTTGTGCTGCTGCTTCTCTCCTCTCTATATCTTCCTTCTCTCCTATGATCTTCTCTATCATCATGTCTATAATGGTCCATTTGTTGTCGCTTTCCAGCATATGTGGTATGTGGTTTTCTGCTGTTAGCACCTCCCCTGTCATTGCTACTGCTTCTTCCCTGACAGCCGCCCATGTCCCGACAGAAACTGTGTGAGATGCTATCCAACCTCATCGTGCCTTCGTTGTACTTAAGGCTTGATTGTGTGTATTAGCCGTTTTGTCGACTGAGCTACCATGGTCTCGTCCTCCCATTCTTTCTGTTATTTTGTCATCATAAGTTCCCGTCTTCTGTTCCTTTCAGCCGCATTGTTCATGTTTTTTTCGTAGGTCCGCTCTGCTACCCAGCAGATGTATAGGTCCGACTGCTGCTATTACCTGTATAGTCTTTGTGGATACTGTTCTGTATGATCTGTCGATTCTTATAGCAATTTTCCTCTGGGTACTTTCGCGGATCTTTCTGTATCTGGTTTTGGATAGCCAGTCTTTACAGGCAGGGGCACCGTATAACAAGATTAAGAAGTTAACAACGCTGGCAAGTAATCCTCTCTTCCCTTGCTTGGGACCTCCGATGTTTGGCATCAGTCTGCTCAGTGCCGCAGTCATCTTCTCAGCTCTTTCCACTGCATTCTTGATGTGCCAGCGCATGTTCATGTTTTGCCCCAGGTAAATTCCAAGGTATTTCAGTTTAACGCTGGAGGAGATTTCTAGGTTACCGATTTGGACTGTAAATGTCTTTAAGAGTCCTCCTTCCGGCCAACATTAGCACTTCGGTTTTGCGGAGGGCAAGTTGTAGTCCTTCTTCATCAGCCACACTTCGATTCTCCCACTCAGCCATGCTGCCTGCTCTTCAATGTCCTCTCTGTGCTACCCTGTATAATCAGGGCAAGGTTATCAACATATGCTTTACAAGCACTTCCTTCCATCCGCATCAGCAGCAGCTCATCGTAATAGATGGTCCATAGGGTGGGACCCAGCACTGAGCTTTGTGGGACTTCGCTCGTGATATCCATTATCCCTGTCTCTCCCACCATAATTTTGCTGTGTTCCAAATATCTGTAATTTATCTTTCTCAGCTAATTTATTATTCCCTTCCAGGGGACAAAGTTAAAAGCGTTTTGGACGTCGCAGGTTACTATAGCTACGTAGGTTCCTGGCTAGTTTTGGGGGTCATTTACGGTGCTCTGCACTTTTTGGATGGCATCCAGTGTGTAGAAACCCGTATTGCGTGCGCGTAAAATCTCCATTTTTTTCAATTTCTTCTGTCAATCTCTGATTAGTATTTGTTCAAACATCTTTGCGACGACGTCTATCAGGCATAAAGGTCTCTAGGACTTCTTACCAGGCTTCTCAATCAGCACCAATCTGGCTATCTTCCATTTTTCAGGATAGAGGCCGAGGATGAGGAGATTATTGAAAGCTTCCACAAGCAGATCGGGCACGGTTGTTGTGATCGCCTTAATTACATCTGGGGGTATTCCATCCGGACCAGGTGCCTTTCAAAGTTTAATTTTGTTTCCAGTCGCGATTGCCTCTTCTTTTGTTATCATAGGTATACTGTTTTCTTCTATATATAGAACAGGCCATGTGTTTGATTTATGCTCTGGAAACAATTCTCTAGGAATATGCATCTGTTCTTCATCTGCCAGAACTGTCGAAGCACGCAGCCCTAGTTTACTGGTACGATTTTGTATCCCAGGTCCCATAAATCAGCGTCTACTTCCTTGCATAGTGAGAGCCACGACTGTTCTATTGCCTTCCTTATTGCTTTCTTCAGGAGGTTTCTCTGCTCTTTGTACTGTCACCTCAGTTCCGTATTCAAATCTGCAGCATATTGGCCTTCCTATTGGCTCTAGTTACTATCCTTTTCAGTTTACACCTTTGACTTCCAAGTTCTGCAATTTCTGCATTCCAACAGTAGACACATCTACTTTTACTGTATGCATGTTTCTTCCTTAATGTGGAGTTACATGCATCAATGTAGGACGATCCGCCATTCTCTCAAATGTGTGTTCCTTGCCATCATTTAGCACGATAAGGTTATTATCCCTTATCCATTCAGCCATTGCGCTTCCCTTCTGTCTTCAATTTTTGAACCCCATACGTATGCCTTGGCGTTAAAACCGCCTGCTATTAGGATCTTCTTTTTGACCTTGATGCCCTGGTACTCATATTAAACTTACTACTAGCTATTGGAAGAACTATGCAACCAATTAAGGTTACAACATATGATCACTACTATCATCGGAAATTTTCTACCAGAAGTTGACTTAAAAATACCCCCATTTAGGCGTAGTTTATTCCTGACATATTTTAGTTTATTTCTGCCACCGGAAAAACTATGCAACCAATTTAGGCTAAAATAGACATACAATTACTACTAAAAACAATAAACTTGTTGCCAGAAGTTGATTCAAATATGCCCCCATTTAGGTGTAGTTTAAACAGGATATATTTCGTTTATTGCTACTACCGCCAAAACCATTTATCTGACTGGGCTCAAAATACATAAACCATTGCTAGAAACACTAACCTTGCTACCATAGGTCGACTTAAAAATATCTTCATTAAGCGGTAGTTTACTGTACACATATTTTAGTTTATTACTGCTACCGGAAAAACTATGCATCCAATTTAGGTTAAACTTCAGATAATAAACAATAAACTATCCAATTTAGTAAGTAAATTATATAATCCCATTGTTAAATAAAAATAAACAAAGATATGATGATGTAGTAACTCAGTTTTTCAGAGGTAGAACGTTTAATTTTTCTGTATTAGTTTTAGCAGAATTTAGAATATTTGTGTTTCAAGAAAATTCACTAATGGAGAGATAACGATCGTGATCGTCAAATGAGCGCGAATTAGGGCCTCTAGAACCCATACCCAAGCTCCGTTTGAATTTATGTATGTATCCGAGCGATATCTCAAAAAATGCTCAACTGATGATTTGAACGAAATTTCTTCATTTAGTTAATATCTTGGACGAGTTCATAAATCAGCTATAACGGGTTATTTTTCCCCAAAAATATACATAAATATATCTGAATACGCTATATTTTTGAAAATATTGGAGTCACTGGAATGACACTTTACATGTAGCTAGAAATTGTGTAAATAAACCTCTGTTGTGAATTTTAAGTAATTTGGCTCACAAAATTGGTAGTTTTTTCCAAATTAAGAAATCTGAAAAACCAAATTAAGGTTTGTGTATTCGAAGTTTTTTTTTTCAAAGGGGGCTAGAACACAAGTATAAAATATTTTTCATGATAATCGGGATAGATTTCGAAAAAATTCCTCAAATGAGCGTGTATTGGGACTTTTAAAACTGATCTTTAAGGTCTGTTAAAATTTTAAGTATTAATTTAATAATATGCCTTACTAAAGGTGTACAATTTTAATGAAGATTTACTACTATAATGCACTTGCTGCGTCCCGAATCTTTTATTTGATAATGCATATGTTTAAAAAATTGTTGTTTGGCATTTGTATTTATTTTGTTAATAAAAAAAGTATTCAAAGATGTCTTTCATTTCAAGTATTATTAGAAATTCACTTGGGGTCTGGAAGTGTCGGGGAATTTGATTTTTGATTTCTGCTGCGTACCCAGTTAAGGTGACAGAAACCAAACTACAGAAAATTAAAAGCACCCAAACAAAATCACACCGAAGACTTTCATCCCTGTTCCTGTATACTGTACAACTCGTCTCCACTAGCATACACCCGACATCTTTCTTGAACTCCCTCCAGTTCATATTTCCGATCTTATTGGTAAGGTGGTTACATAATGTCACTGATTGACATGACGCTATTTAATTAACTAATAAAAAATCTCTGGACGCAGCAAGTGCGTTATGGTAGTGAATTTTCATAGAAATGATCTGGCACAAAATATTTTATTATAACTTTTTTTTCTTGTAACATAGAAATCTAAATTTTGGTGTATAGTTTACTTTTTCTATCGTAAATCTACCTACCAAATTTGGTTATCATAGATTTTTTATTTTTTAAGAAAAATTTTTTTCAAATGAAAACTCAAATTTTTTTCGGAAAAACCCGCCCGATTTTTTTGATTAATTAACTTGTCAAAGCCATTTACAAAAGGAAGGTACATGCCAAATTTTATCAAAATCGGCCCATTATTCTTTGAGATAAAATTTTTTTCGAATGAAAACTTAAAATTTTCCCGGAAAACCTCGTCAGATTTTCCTGACTAACAAACTTGTCAAAGCCATTTACAAAAGGAAGGTACATGCCAAATTTTATTAAAATCGGCTTATTACTTTTTGAGATAAGAATTTTTTTTGAATTAAAACTCAAAATTTTCCCGGAAAACCTCGTCCGATTTTCCTGACTAACGAACTTATCCAAGCCATTTACAAAAGAAAAGTACATGCCAAATTTTATCAAAATCGGCCTATTATTTTTTGAGTTATCGGTGTGATATATATATATATATATATATATATATATATATATATATATATATATATATATATATATATATATATATATATATATATATAACATAAAAATTGAAACTGACCCCGGATATGGGTTCTAGGGGTCCTAGTTCGCGCTCATTTGCAAAAAAATTTTTCAAAATTCAAAAGTCGGGATCTCCCCATTAGTGAATTTTTTCTACGAAAATTCACTAAAATCAAAGTTTGCACGTTGAGACTATTTCTCTGACTTCACAAATGTTCGTTTCTGTAACCGGTTTCGCTGCTTGTGAAGCCAGATAAATAGTCTCAACGTCTGTATTTACTATGGAACGGTTTTACCAAGGGCAACAACAATTAATGAATTCGAATGTTTGTTATGTTCGCTGATGACCTTACAATTTATAATACCTCTAAATTCACAAATACTTCAGTATGTTATTAATTCGATCGTATCCTGGTCACAGATGTGGTTGTTCCCACTAGCTTGTAGATTGTTTAAGAGTCGTATAGGCCTTTGGCCTCTCAGTGGTGCGACCCCAATGGGTGTTTTGGGCATGACTTTTTTTCTAATAGTTGCCTAAAATGCTGACTTTTTATGTGGTCTTTTATCTTGTTGGGAGCTATTTTCCCTATATTGAGGTGTTAAGGTCACCACTCCAAGGTATTTGAGGCTTTTGCAGAACTGACCTATGCAGCCGCATAGCAAATGTTCTGTTGTTTCTGCTGCTTCGGTGCAGTATCTGCAGTTTTCACTGTCCACATTGCCCATCTTCATAAAGGTGATAGTTCCTGGGGAGTGTCCTGTGATTATTCTCAAGCCGTTACTGTTAAAGTCAAGAAACAGTGCAGACTTCTCTGTTGATGTGATGAACCTTTTTGCCTGCCTTAATCCTGGCGTTTTCCTCCAGTATTACAGCATTTGGTTCCTCTACCAGGTATCAAGTTTCTTACATGGCTTTTTGTTAATCTACAATGGGGATCTGGATCATAGAATGGTGTTGTGGATGCTCTTTTTGCAAGGCTATCTGCTTCCTCATTTCCTTCAATGCCTCGATGCCCTGGTACCCACATCAAAGCTATTTGTTGTGGGTAGCCAGTTGCTTTAAGGATATTTTGCAGTTCCAGGTCAGTTTAGACTGTTTTAAAATATTTCAGAGTCTAGTACTGCCTGACTGAGAGAATGTATATTTCTCTGTTTCTAAGTCTTCTCTGTTTCTAAGTCTTCTCTGTATGCATCCTTGTATACGTAGATTTATAGCAAGCATTTCTGCTTGAAGACGGTGGAAGTTTTTTGTAGGCACTTGGTAAGCCTGAAGTTAGGTCCTCTTATTCCTAGTCCTGCTCTCTCCATTTGTTTAGAGCCGTCTGTATACCATACGGGTGAGTTGTTTGTCAGTCTTTCACTGTCTGTCACATGCCTGGCGTTCACTTGAGACCGCGTCAAATGGGACTATGAAGTCGATTAACTGATACTTGACGTGTTGGTTTGGCAAGTGACTCCAATGGAATAAGTTTCAGGATCTTTAAGTGACCAACCAAGTCTCCTGGTTTGAATATGTCTGCGTGAAATGGTCTCAGGCACTTAGTGTTGCTTCCCTCTTCACGCATATCTGCAGTGGAGTCAGATTCAGCATTGCCTCTATTGCAGCTGAAGTCAATGATGCCCGTTATTCCAAGACATCAGCCCTTACAATTTGTTTTGTGCTGAGGCTTGTTCCGTTTTTTACCACCATAACTATAGATGAATATGTGGCCATGGGTTTAACAACAGTTTGGTATATACAATACACCATCCTGGGAATCAGTCCCCATGTCGTTGCTACGACAAGAACAAATAGCGATTGTGGCTCTCAAAAGACTTTTTTTCAAGTGCGTGTTGCATTTCAGTTTTTGGTCTGAGAAGATCCCTAAGTATTTAACTTCATTGTGTTCCATTAACAACTTCATTGGAAAATTGTACCTGTGTTTCATTCACAGCGGGAGCTGTTAAATTTAGTTTCCTTTTGTTCGTGCATGGGAGAAAAACTGTCTCACGAGGATTGACATTAAGCCCCTTTGTCTCATACCAGTAGCTTACTATATTTAGGCCTGTTTGCATTGGGTTTGGATATAACAGCATCATGCTTGCCTTTTACTGTTCTGGCAATTCATCTGCGTATCCTTAAACTATACATCCTGCTCCGCTCAATGTAGTCATAGGTTTATCAATGAGCGACCACAGAGAGGCCCTCACTGTTGCGCTGGTTTCATTTGTGGTAGCCGTGATAACACTGCTTTTTAGCATCGACTCCATCCATTTTACAGTGGGGAATTTCATTTCCGTTCCTTGTAGGGTCCGTTTGATGGATTGATACATGATATGTTGTCAAATGCCAAATAATGCACTGAGGGCTACTTCTTTGACTATAAAAGTTTTTTCTGCATCCATCATTAAACTGTAGGGCAACTAATGTGGATTTGCCCGCCTGAATGTTGTAAATCGAGTAGTTCCCTTGTCAGAGTTTCACTTCTAATGTATTGAGCTATTGCCTTCTCTATGATCTTTAGGAGAAGGGATGTGAGGCTAATGGGGCGGTAGAACGATGCTTCGTCCATAGGGCGACGTCCTGTTTTTTGTATGAACACCACATTTTCCTCTCTCCACGCCTGCGGAGCATAGCCTATCATTAAACTAGCTCTAAATATTCGTTGCAGGGGGGTTTTTAATGTGGAAACACCGCTGTAGCACAGCTGCAAATGTGCCGTCTTTGCCAAGGGATATATAAGGTTTGGAACTACGTCCAATTTAAGTCTGTTACTGTTGAAGATTTTGACAGTCTTTTCCAACTCTCCTCGGGTTTCTCAACCCTTGATCAGCTGAGCTGCTTTGGTGCAAATTATCTTCTGTTTTGTGAGCCTGTAGGAAAGCGTGTGCTTTCCTCTGGGCTGTTTGTATATTAACAGTTTGGCTTTTTAAGTAGAATGATCTTTTGATGGAATTTTCTGTAGGCTCTGTGCGCGGGCCAGTTCATCTATCCCTTAGGAAAACTGCCTCCAGGTTCTTCTTTTAGATCGTCTAGTTATATGAGATTAGGTCTTGTCGGTATTCAAGCCCAGTCCTCCAGACCTTTTTCCTCCATTAAACAGCTTTCTGAACTCCGCTCTAAGTCGGCTCTGTTCACTGTTTAACCAAGGCATGTCCCGTAGGTTGCCTTTCGCTTAACAGGACAGTTACTGTAGCGGGCAAACTTTATAGTTTGGTTAAGGTGACTTTGAGCTTTTTCAAGCTGCTTTGCAGTGCCCGGATCGCAGTTCAGCTCTTGGACCCCCGACTGAAGATGCATCTTATAGGCATCCTGCGCTCCCCCACACACCTAGTTGATGCCTCTATGTCGAACCTCACGGTTTGATGGTCGGGCATAGAGCGTTCCTCTGATACGATACAGTTTGTTATTGTATGTGTTACAAACGGGTTAGCAAGGGTTACATCTAATACCTCTTTTCTGTTCGCGTTTATAAAGGTTGGCCTATTACCTTTGTCCAGAATGCCGTATGTTGGAAGACAAGTAGTTAAATACGTACTCGCCTCTTCTATTACTGTCTGTGAATTAGAGAAAAAAAAAGCACAGCTTCGACCACATCGTCGCTTCCCAGTAGGTGAGTTGGAAAAACGCTTGCTTGGTCTAAGAAAACAATAAGTATGTATATATGTATATATATATATATATATATATATATATATATATATATATATATATATATATATATATATATATATATATATATGTATTTATTTATTTATTTATTTTAAGAAAGTAAAACTACTGAGAATCAAGCATATTTATTTGACAATTAAAAATATTTTAGTTTTGTGAGAAGTCTGCCTTTGGAACTAAGTGCATCAATATTAATCTCGACTGAGGTTGCCGCAACACGCAGTCAGTTTTCCAAATGAATATCGGTCATTTTTCATCTGTGATCTGATTTGCTTCATGCGACTAAAAGACTGTTGACGCGCCTAAGTGTTTTTTCCTCTGGGCTCGTCCGCGGCTTTGCCGCCCCGATAGCACTGCAGCCCTTGGCCTATTGTGCATGCCCTAGTCTCTTCACTTCACCTATTCCAAAATCACTGTGCCTTGAACCAGTCTGCACAGCGATTGGTAGGGTGAAGTTTTATAATGCTCTGTCTCCGGTCTAGAATGACCGTAGATCAGTTGTCTTTTGCGGTCCAGAGCTTTACACTCACACAATATGTGCTGGACTGATTCCTCCACCTCGCAGCAGAGTCTGCATGCGAGGTCCCCCTCGAACCGCCTCATTTTATGTAGGTGTTTCTTGACGGCCATGTGTTCCGTCAAGAGAGCTGTTATATTTCTGAGCTGTCCTCTGCTAAGATTTAGCAGCTCCACAGCTTTCTTTGAACTGGGTTCGTCAATTATTGACGGCCATGTGTCTGAGCGCCGGACGCGATTTTACGTTGCCGTGTTCATTTGAAATCTACGCGGTCTTGAAGTAAACACTGAAAAGTATTGCAGCATTTATTGACAAACCCGTGTTGATTTCGAGGCGCCAGACAACGAATCACTCACGGATTTGTTTGGGAATGACTGTCGGTATGTGTTCACGTTTCCGTTTTCATTTCAAAGAGCGCCTATTGGTACTGAACACAGTGACGTTACACAAAAAAGGACAACACATTCGTATATGGCCTAATTTTTTTAAATAAAATTACTCATTACAAAAAGGATCGCATAACTTACGTTTAGAGCAATCGAACAAAATTGTGTTAAATATTCCAACTATATAAAAAAAATATGTAACGAAACTAATTTTTATTTGTATACTTTATAAATATAAAATAATGAAGAAAAAAATTGGTATAGTAGGTATAGCCTACTTTACTTATTTTTTTTTTTTTACCTGTGGCTAATAGATTCGTCTGAAGCCATACCAAAGCTGTTTTGTCACACACACACACACACACTTATTTTTTATTTGTTTTTATTATGGAGCATTGTTGACATTACTTATTCAAATCAATGAACGTCACAGCCACCTCTAACTCAAAAAGTGTGCATCTGCAACATTCCCAATGTAAAATGTGGCGACTCGTGTCCAAATTGCAGAAAGTCAAAAAGGAAAAATTTTGTATTACTTTTAGAATGTTTTAATCAACCTCTGGGGGTTTTCTACCTACGCAGAAAACAAAGAATAGGTACCTAGTTATATATATATATATATATATATATATATATATATATATATATATATATATATATATATATATATATATATATATATATATATATATATATATAATTTATTTGTCGCTAACATACCTATATTTTAACAAAATATTACTTTCACAAACAAATCAAAATAATTTTCATTATGTAGGAAGGTAAGTACTAATGTTTTTTTTGCAACAGGTATTATTGTTAATGTTAAGAGAAATATGAGAACAGAGGCGTTTTCTTATTCGGCCTTCATAAGCTTTTCGGGGTCTACCTGACTGAATCTTCCCACTGCAAGGTAAGTCTCTATTTTTTCTACGAGCGATTGCTGTAGGTTGGACGTGGATTTTTCGATTGCTTCTTTGCTTATTCCTTTCACACATAAATCATATGACATCTGAAGGAGTTTGTATTTTTGACAAATTAGAAACAAATTTGGTAAGAACGTTAGTATTGGCTGGATTAAAGTCGTTTTGTAGAACATTGCAGATTCTCGAGAATTCGAGATTAATTGTCCCACCACTAACTTGACTATTTAGTTTATCTGTTGAAATTATTAGACATTCAAATGAATCTAGAGCAACATCGCAACTGGTGGTTATACTGGTTGTGCGTTCTGTTTCACTGATTATTTCATTTGCGTTGGTAAAGGCAATATCTTCAAAGAACTTTGAAGAAAACTCGTCTCCTAATTCTAATTTTGTGAAATTTTGTCGATCTTCTTTCGTTAAACATAAAGAATTTGTTAACAAAATTCCGTACTTTCTTTCTACAGCACATAGATGTTTGCAGTATTTACCACCCTTTCCAAATTGACAGTCACATGTTGCCATATCAGTATTCACCACATATAAATGACTCCTTGATTTTACAAAATATGTACCACCATCATTCACTATCACTATTTCATCTATTCCCTTACTATTTTGACAAAATTTTTATATGCAATCGTAAGCTTTCGTGATCTGCCATTCGCAAACTGTATGAGTCTCTTCTTGTGATAAGATTCAAAAATGTTTTTGTGATAAATTCTACTAAAGCGCGCATGTTGAAGACTTTACACCGTTGAAGTACAATGTCCTTAAATACCCGTATCGATGATTCGCAATAATTGTCAGTATTATTACCTCTGGTAAGAACATCGAATCTATACGGTAAACACCATTCTTTACGACGGTCCCATAAGTTTAATAAATAAGTACCCAACTTCTTATTTTCTTTCACTTGTCATTATTTAGCAAATTATACATATTTATTTTTGCTTCATGCATTGATTTTTCAAACATTACACTGCGAAATCTCTTCATGACGGTTTGCCGATCTTCTTTTCCAACTTTATGTTCGTTTTGCCACAACCAACGCCACAATGCCTGATTGACATGAAATATGCAGAGCAATAATCTACTATTAGGAAATACCTCACTTAAGGCGTTCCTCTCGGCACTGCTATCGTGTGTCATTATTAACCATGGTTGAAACGTCTTGTTACATGTCACTTCAAGAAATGATTTTGCTGTTTGAAAGACAATTGTATAATTGTCCTGTGATTGACTGGTATGTAGAGTAACAGCCAAAAGTAAAGCACCAACCTTGGTAGCAACGAACAAAAAAGTCACACGCGTGTTTGTCTGTGGTCGCATGATCCGCTACTGTCAATGAATATCATTTCATCAGCCAGCCCCGCAACAAAAACTGTTTGCATTATTGGAGTAATTAAAGCGCAAATAATGGGGTCCTCTACAATACACATTTTAACATTAAGATCTAGTACTTCTGGCTGTTTTCTTTTTAAAATGTCCACTATATCCATTTTGTATCTACTACCGTAATTTTTGAGCCGCCACTGTTCGTATAAATGGGTAACCTGACGATCAAGAGGATTTTTTTGAGCACTAGACAATACTTTATATGCATCTTCCTCACTATTCTCCATGATGCTAAACTCTTGATACGATTTATGTGCTGCAGCTGTCATTCCCGAATTAAAATAGGATATGAATATCTGTTTTGTGTCTTCAGAGCAACGCAATAGGCTTAAAGATTGTGCTACGTTTACTCTATGGGAATGATCGAAATTAATTACATTTAAACCTCTATAAGAGGAAAATTTTTCAAAGTACATTCTGTAATTTTTAAAAGCTTAATATTTATATTTGCCTTATAATCGAAATTTCTATATACTCCTTTTGTCTTGTTTTTCGATTATTTGTTTGTTTCTGCAAGTTGACAAGCGTATACTTTTCGAAACTCGTAACGTACATGTTTTGAGAATCGACACATCATTATCCAATTTGTCTTTGTTTCTGAAGAAAATGCACTAACTAAACAACTACATTGTTCATCGTAAGTTTCGGTGTAAAATAACGCACATTGCACCTTGCAAACATAATTCACCGAAGAGTGTTCTTTGAACTTTAAAATTTCAAACTTTTTAGTGTGTTTACGAAAGAAACTTTTAAAATGTTCCATGACTTAGCCGGTAAATTTAAAACTGCGATAACCTCAAACAAAACTGAAATAAAACAAGTTTAATCAGCTGTTGTTGCAGCTGACCAATTGCCACAATCGCGAAATTTATAGCGAAATCCATTGGGACAACCAGTGCGCACTGGATGTATTTCTAATTTATTCTTTTGTATATGTTTAATAAAGGATAGAAATTACATCGAGTGCGCACTGGACTTGCCAATGGTTCTCGCCATTAGTAACCAACATGTGAGGATGGATGTGAACAAATGCGGCTTGTTTCCAAACAAATCCGTACGTGGTTCATTGTCTGGCGCCTCGATATTCACATGGGTTTGCCAATGAATATTGCAATACTTTACCGTATTTATTTCAAGACCGCGTCGGTTTGAATTGAACACGGAAACTTAAAATCGCGCCCTGGACAGTCTGTCCAGTACACCTTGTGTTGGTTTCTGACCCAGGACTTAATGGCTCCCCTGGCAGTGCTCTTTGTCACGCCCAGAGCTGGTTCTGGTCCCATAAATGGTTCTGCTGACCCTCTCTTCGCGAAACTGTCAGCTTCTTCATTGCCTTTGACCCCCGAGTGACCCGGCACCCAGATGAGGATGATCTCATTCTGCCCAGCCAGGTCGCTCGTCTCGTCTCGGCACTCACCAGTAAGGAATTTACCCCTGGGCTACTTAGGGCCGTAAGGGCTGTCTGGCTATGAGGATCCGCTTGTTGGTGTAGCCCATCCTCTTGTTCTTCCGCACACAGTGCAGGATGGCGTTCATTTCGGCCTGAAAGACCGTTGCATGGGCTCCGAGGGAAATACTATGAGTTACCCGCGGTCCTCGAATAAACACCTGCCCCGTCCCACGCTCCCCGCCAGATCCGTCCGTGAACCAGACGAGCGCGCCCCGTGGTATGCCTCCTCCCGCCATGCCTCTCGGTCGGAGATTTCCACTGTAAAGTTGTTTTCACTGTAGATTCGCGGGCCTGACCTCATTTCAAGCATGGGCTCCTTCACGATCTCCTGAATTTTGTTCAGTGGTCCCTGAAGCCTGGGTTGATCTTCAGTCTACCATTGCAGGCTAGTCTGTATAGTCCTAGCCTGGCCTCCCCCATAATAACTAAATGTAGGGGAGGCAGATCGAGCAACACCCCCATGGCGGCTGTTGGGGTTGAAGACATGGCCTTTCTGATGCCTAGGCAAGCCATCCTTTGGATCTTGCCTAGTTTTTATTTGGCACTGGATTGTGTCACCTTAGGCCACCAGACCAGTGCCGCGTATGTTAACGAAGGTCTGACCACCCTTTTGTACAGCCAGTGGGCCATATTAGGTCTTAGTCCCCACGTTTTTCCATATAGCCGCCTAGTGACGGCGAAGGTCATGACTGCCTTACGCAGTATTTTTTCAACGTGACCGTTTCAGGTTAGCTTAGAGTCCAATACAACCCCACGATAATTTACTTCCCTGGCCATTGGAATGTTCCTACCGTATAGAGTGAGAGTTCTGTGGCTCTCACACTTCCTCCTCATGAACGGTATGACGGTTGGTTTCTCGGGGCTTACCCCGAGCCCTTGACCAACCGCTTTGAATGCTGTCTGCATGCGCTCCCGCACTGACTGTAACCTTTCCTCGGACTATGTTGACAATGACGTCCGCATAGCCCTGTACCTCATACCCCCCTCCCGAGAGCTTCCCTAGCAGGCCGTCCACGGCTAGGCACCAGAGCAAGGGAGACAGAACGCTCCCCTGCGGACACCCCGCCGCTACCCTCGCCAGCAAAGCCCCCCCCCCCCGCGAGTGAGGTGAACACCGCCCTGTCCCTGAGCATGAAACCGATCCACCTGCAGCAGGCCTCCTCTATTCCATGCTCCTTGACAGCTGCCAGAACCGATTCGAATGAGGTGTTCCTGAAGGCCCCCTCTATGTCTAGGAAGCCCCCCAGCGCCATCTCCCTGTTCTCCAGCGTATTCTCCAGTTTCAGCACCAGTTGGTGCAGTGCTGTTTCTGTTGAGACTCCTGCTCTGTATGCATATTGTCCGCAGTGTAGGGGATATGCTTCCAGTACATCGCCTCTAATGTGCCGGTCGAGCAGTTTTTCCATTGTTTTTAGCAAAAAGGACATGAGACTTATTGGCCTCAGGGACTTTGACTGGTCTGTTGAACGCCCAGGTTTAGGAATGAATACAACTCTGACCAGTCTCCATGCCCTCGGAATGTGCCCCAGAGCCAGGCTGGCCCTCATAATGAGGTAAGCGCCGGCGCCAGTATATCTATCCCCTGTTGGAGGATGATGGGCATTATTCCATCAAATCCCGGGGATTTGTATGGCTTAAACCTGTTAATGGCCCATCTGATTTTGCTTCAAGTAACCACCTCGTCAGCGACTGTCCAGTCTACTGTAGATGCCTGCCAATAAGGCGTCTCTATTTCTGAGTGTTCCTAGTCCGGAGGTGATTGGTTTATTTTGTTACAGCTGCGGAAGTGCGCCTGGAATAAAATTTCCATAGTTTCCTACCCCAGATTGTCAATCCTCCCGTGGATGTTCTAAGGGAGCCTATGTTGGTCTGGGTGCCCTTGGACAGGATCTTGTGTAGTCGAGCACTCTTGGACGTGTTCTCCACTTCCTCGTAGTGCCCCCTCCACGACTCCTTCTTGGCGTCCCTCAGTCTTTTGTTATACGTGGTTAGGGCCTGTATGTATTCATTCCATGCTGCCGACCTTTTGACCGCGTTAAACAGGTTCCGAACCTGCGTCCTCCTTTGCCTGAGGTCCTCGTTCCATCACGGGACGTTCCTGGCGGACGCCCTCATTTTCAGGGGGCAGTTGGCGTTATAGGCCGAGGTGATTGCGTCTCGCACTTGGGCAGCCGCAGTCTCGAGGTCTATTGAATTGTCTATGGTACTCTTAACCCCGCGCAGTTCCACTGCTAGGTCTGCTCTGTAGGCTTCCCAGTCTGCCTTGCGGGGGTCCCGGTACCATACCGTTTGTCTCTCGACTTGGCCCCTAAGTGTTACCAAATAGCGAAACGATCGACAGAGCATGTTTGTAAAACGCAGGATATTTATCCTTGTCAAATACGTTGTATAGAACTCTTCCAAACCAGTTTGCTGGAATTTCTCCTTTAACTTACTGTGTATTAAAAAGTTCGGGACGCAGCAAGTGCGTTATGGTAGTGAATTTTCATTAAATGCTTCAAATTTGAATAACTCAATTTTCTATAAACTTAGAAAGTTTAATTTTGGTATGTAGTAAGGTCTTTCCTAAGGCAACAGGCTCACCAAATTTCATTGAAATAACTTGCAATTTTCGGAGAAAAAATTTTTTTTCGAAAGAAAATTCAAAATTTGAGTAACTCAATTTTCTATAAACCTAGAAAGTTGAATTTTGGTACGTAGTAAGGTCTTTCCCAAGACAACATATCAGTCTAATTTCATAAAAATAGCTGTGTAATTTTCGGAGACATTTTTTTTTTTCGAAAGAAAACTCAACATTTTCCCGGAAACCTTGTCCGATTTTCCTGGCTAACGAACTCATCCAAGCTATTAATACAATAAAGGCACTTGCCGAGTTTCATCGAAATCGGTTAATTAATTTTTGACTTATCGGTTGGACACACACACACTATATATATATATATATATATATATATATATATATATATATATATATATATATATATATATATATATATATATATATATATATATATATATATATTGAAACTGACCCCGGATATGTGTTCTAGGGGTCCTAGTTCGCGCTCATTTGAAAATTTTTTTGGAAAGTCACCATCGATACCTCTCTATTAGTGAATTTTTTAAAATAAAAATTCACCATCATTTTAATCTTCCTGGTAATACATTCACGTCTACAGCGAATGACGTGGCAAATGCACAAAAAAAACCACATGTTCTTAAAATCCTGAAATCGGTTTTCAAATTCGAGGTTAAAGTCTGATATCAAAGAAGCGTATTCATCCGCCGCCTTCTGTGTGACGTCTGGTTGCAATGACAAAGGAGGAAAGTGAGTAAAGTTTTTTGTCCTCAACTTTTGTTCCCACATGCCAAATTTCATTTGAAATGCAGAAATGAGAGCATAAGTGTTATTAATTAATTGATCTTTCCTTTGTAAACTTGTGTTAACATACGTCATTTAGGTGCCTAGTTATAGCGACCAGAAACACGTAGCCGCAAACCCACTCTTTGTTTTCAAACTGGGATACATTTTGACTTTCTTGCAAATTACTGCAGATGAAACACTCTTTTAACATTTTGGCACGGGTCAGCAATCTTACTCCTGCATAAAATGTAACGTCATCATAATCTGAATCCAAAGATTTTAGAAATTCTTTGAACTGACTGACCTTGGTGTTTCTGGGTTTTCGTTGCTGGATCACCATCTGTTGTTAAACCGAATAAGTTGTTAAGTTGTAAAAGCGATTCAATTTCGATGTAACTGCCTCTAACAAATCTCGTGACTTAGTAGTGTCCTTAAGTGAATACAGTGCCGCTAATCCTTCTGTATTTTTAAAATGCACATCAACACCCCCGATAAAAACTGCCACTTGGCCACTATCCTGCCATATCCGTGCTTTCATCCAATGCTAGAGCATATAATATAAAACTCGGATGCTTGCTTTTTCAAATTATCTTCAATATGTTTTTCAATGCCGTCCAAACGCCTAGCAATAGTTGACGAGGCAGACTTTTTTTTTAGTCATTTACTTGGTTTTTCGAAATTCCCCTTTGCACTTATCA
Organism: Tillus elongatus; assembly: GCA_964006375.1. NCBI lineage: Eukaryota > Metazoa > Arthropoda > Insecta > Coleoptera > Cleridae > Tillus > Tillus elongatus. The sequence goes on along the minus strand of OZ023269.1, from coordinate 77,650,646 downwards.
AACTTATTTGCATGTTTAGTCTCGTAGTGTCGTTTGAAAGAGTATATATATATATATATATATATATATATATATATATATATATATATATATATATATATATATATATATATATATATATATATATATATATATATTATCCCTTTCAAAATATAAACAGATTCGTTGCACATCAAGCATATGGGCTTTGTCTTAATTTCTGCGAAAAAAATAGCTTATAGTCCACATGTCTTGAAAACTTCTAAATTCTTATGTGATTCTTCTCTTTGGTCCAATGTCTTTACTAGTTGGCGGTATGGTAGGTCTTCGCTTTTAACTGAAAAAAATAAAGCGCCGCTTTTAAAACTAGGTGCTCTGACAAAAGTCAGTGTTCAGCTCAGATGTTATTTTGGTTGGGTACGCAAGGGTTACTCTGCCGCTATTGGACAATAGTTTTAAAATATTTAAAATATTCATTATTACGGTGAAAAAATGAAAGCTGGGATTATTTACCATACAGAATCGGTGATAGATAGTAAGTAGTTGAAACTTTGAACTGTTATTATAAATATTATGATAAATTTGTATTTTAACGTCGCCCGATAGTGTCGCGAGTTTCCAAAGACTGGTCTGGCGACGCATACTATGGACAGCATCAGCACGCGCCTTTTAAAATCAGGTAACTGACATAGAAGAAATTGTAACGATAGTATGTACTGAGATATTCCTACAGTAATGTTCTATAAAACGAACGCCTCATGCCATGTCCTTTTCGTTATATGTGTGTATGTATCCATCCGATAACTCAAAAAATATTTCATCGATTTCGATGAAACTCGCGAAGTGCTTTTCTTTTATTAATGGCTAAGATGAGTTCGTTAGCCAGGAAAATCGGACAGGGTTTTCCGGGGAAATTTTGAGTTTTCTTTCGACAAAAAATTTTTCCTCCGAAAATTACAAAGCTGTTTAATGAAATCTAATGGATATGTTGCCTTGTTAGGGGCGTTATTACGTACCAAAATTCAACTTTCTAAGTTTGAAATTGAGTTATCAAAATTTTGAATTTGCTTTCGAAAAAAATAATGTTCTCCGAAAATTACAAAGCTTTTTTAATGAAATTTGGTGGATATCTTGTTTTAGGAAAGACTTTACTACATACCAAAATTAAACTTTCTAAGTTTATAGAAAATTGAGCTATTCAAATTTGAAGCATTTAATAAAAATTCACTACCATAACGCACTTGCTGCGTCCCGAACTTTTATTCATTTCATCCAGCTCCGCGGGCCGCGTGTTTGCCAGTCATGCTCTACACATATTAGGTATGGCATTTTTGAATTTTACATTGAATTTTAGGCCTCAGAACATATAATAGGTGTGTGTATGTATACAAAACTTTACAAAATAAATGTTTATTTCAGCCGTTTAAAATAACAAAACGGACTAATGTTGTGTTCTATAAAGTTATTTATGTCTTAGAATTCAATGCAGGACCATAAATGCAAATAATTTTATTAATTCAATTTTCTGAGTTTAGTAAAATAGCACAGTATTGAATCCACCCCGCATAATTTTTTTCGGACTGATTCTTAAAACGTTTTGGGTAAATCAGCAACCTTTATTCACTGAGTGAAGATTTGAACCTGTGATGAGCATTGATAAGTACACTTGGAGAACCCAAATCACCACAACACCTTTAAAAAACCGGACGATCGCTTTAGTAACCAAGTAAGCGGCATCATCATCATCAGTGGATGAAAAATTCTAAACGTTTGGCGATTACAACAGTGTTTATAGGTATTCTGTGCAGATACACAGATTAGACGATTGAGGGTGCTTTCACTGTTATTTACCGGAACTTCCTTTATCATTCATTCCCACGCTTTTTTTGTCGGCATCTCTTGTAAACTGGTCAATTACACTGGACATGTCTAACAGTTTTGATTACTTTTAGGTTGTCTTTATCTACGTGGTGATTATTATCCCAAATGTGTCTCGCCACGCAAGATATATCTATAGTACCGTATCTTAGTTGTTCTAAATGTTCTTTAAATCTAATTTCAATATATCTTTTTGTTTGCCTGACATATTTAAGATCCTAATCTTTACAACTTATTTTATAGATCCCAACATTTACCGGTACTATGCTTGTCTTTTGGGTTACCTAGCAAGTTTTTTTTTTAAATATTTATTGTCAAAAATGTTAGTTGCAAATTGGCTTTCTTAAAAATGATATCTAGACTCCTCGTGATTTGCGGTTCAAATGGTAGGCAAACAAAGTTTTTTCCGCTTTTCCTTTTCTAAAGGTCGTTGATTACGCTAACATTTTTTTGTTTTGTGTTAGTTAATTCATTTCTCTACCAGTTAAGCATAGTATCCGTTATATTCAGCCACGTTCTTAATATACCCCAATTCTTGGCTATATATATATATATATATATATATATATATATATATATATATATATATATATATATATATATATATATATATATATATATATATATATTGTTAAATAAAGGAAAATGTATTAACCTATTTACTAAAACATTCAGAGTGGTCATGTTTTATGCGTATGTATGATGCGAGTCATTCGGAAGGTAACTTGGAGTGGTGGTTTCCTTCCTATGGACATCGAATTATAAAGTGTCATCTAAAACGGGTAATTTGTTATTAATTTCTAATTCATGAGTAGAGAGTAAAATTTACTGTTCAATCTGGCAATAAATAAAATCGTCTATTTTGCAAATGTTTGTGTTTAACACTGCAACAATATCATCCACATAAACGAAACCAAGCATACGCTGGGAAAATACTCATTTTACTAGATCCGTTTCAAATATACTCACGAAAAGTTTCGCAATAAATTGAGATATGGGGTGAATTGGATACTGAAAAACTTTTTTGTTTGGCTGGCAAGCCTTTAAACTAATTTATCAGCTTTATCCATATAGAGCGGTAAGTGGTGGGTTGTTGGTACTGGTTCAACATTAACTTGCGAGATTTTACCTAAACCCACATGCAAGTCTATCAAATTTCACCCCAATCCGATGAGGGTAACTGGTTCAACACTGTTAAATAAAAGCTTGTAAAAAAGGGTGACCTGAAAATAAATAAAAAATGACTTGCACATTGGAACAGTAAACACCGTTTCATAATTTTTCTTTCGTAAATAAGCAAGAAGCTAGCATATCTAAAGGCAAATTTTTGAATAGCTTTATATAATCTTCATCTATTAGCTCTTATGAGCTATATTTCCGTCATCATTCTAAGTACACACATTGCAGAACAGTCAAACGGAATAAATTCAGTATCTCAATTATTGTGCATATTTATAAAAAAAAATCTGAAACATCAATTTTAGATTAAAAAGTGACATCCTACAATGTAAAAACTTCACCCCCTACATTCAACCCCCTTCGAATGGCAATTGCAACTCCCAAATTTCCAATGAGGTAACACACGCCGTTACCTCATTGGAAAGATTTCTTCATTCTACATTCAAAAGTGCTGTGGTTTTCAAATTAATTGCAAAAATGAAGATACGATCCGATTTTTTATCACTTTATTTCACCATAGTGTGTACCAAAAATTAAGATATTAGCTCAAAGCTTTCTAAACTTATTTAAAAATGACTAGTCCATAAATTTCACATTTCTCAAGTTCATTTCGAGACATATTTTGTCTTTAAGATTTAGTCAAAACAATAATGCCGATAAAAACGTTTAATAAAAAATGACCGACATCTGTAAATGTGTGAGTTAGGTAAAAATCACAAGAGAAGTTATGTTTTGAGTTGTTTAAGCTCATCACAAAATACATTTCATATAACAATTTACTAGGCATATTCATGCACTAAAGATTTTTATTGAGAGTTTTAGTTTACTACATTCTAAGCACTTTTCGTAACGCTGCACCGGTTTCTTTCACCCCTCTGCATAGAAGTCCGCCGCCTGGAAATTGTACTAGGTGACAACGGCGGTCTTGAGTTCCTCGTCGTTTTAAAATCGTTTTCCACCGATCAAGCCACCGTTTCAAATGCAAGACGAGGAAGTAGCTGCTACCTGCAAAGTCGGGATTATGTGGAGAGTAGTCAAGTTCCCACCAAAAGTTTTGAATCTTCTTGGTTACGGCAGCGGTATCAGGACGCGCATTGTCACAAAGGCGGATTACAACGCCGGACGACAGTTTCGCGCCTCGTCGGTTTTGGATCCGTGCCAGTTGGTGAGCGTTTCGCAGTACTCGTCAGCTGACCATGAAATCAACCAAAATGACGCCCTTTTCTCCCAAAAAACGATAGCCATCATTTTCCGGCTCGAGTACGGAGATTGCTTAAACGTTTCGGTTTTGGTAAACTTGAATAGCGCCACTCCATTTCCTGTTTCGATTATGCGTTGGTGTAGGATATCCACGTTTCGTACCCCGTAACAATGTGGAAATTCAAATCATTTCCATCTTGTCGTTAACGATCCGAAAACGCTCGTCCACTGCACAATCTTTTATCTGTGCTGGCCGGCGAGCATTTTCGGTACCCACCTTGCACGCAATTTATGATATCCGAGCTTTTCTGTGACACGCGTGTATATGTGCTTCCAACTTGCGGAAATTCATCAGTTAGAGCATTAATCGTCAATCGCCGACACACACGCCGGTTTACTTGTTCAACGATTTCGTTGTTCTGAATACTGGGCCTGCAACTACGCTCTTCATCATGCACATTTGTCCGGCCATTTTTAAAGTCTCGACACCACTTTATAACCTTTCCTTCACTCATTACTGTAGGTCCATACACAAGACAACTTCCGATGAATTGAGCAGGTGAAGATCCCTTTGTGAGTCACAGCGCGCATTTCACATCTGGCGGAGAAACTATTGTCGTGGACATTGTTATCTGCATTCACAGACAGTCAAACTCCTACTGAAACTAGTAATGGGCGGTTATGAATGATACAATCGAAATATATCGATTATGCCGGTATAATCGATCATTCGATTATGACGAGAAGGTCATTCGTTAATTCGTTGAAATCATTCGGTATAATCATTTGATTCGTAACCGTAACGAGTCTAGTAGACGGCCAGAAGAGCAACTATTTTACAAGTCTATTGGACTTGCTCATACTCACAACCGATTTGAAATATAAACAATTAATTCTAATCGGTAGACAATAGACATCGTAGATCAAATACCTATAACATCTAACAGCTCAGTGGTAGGCTGACGGGAATTAATTTGACATAAAAAACGAAAGGTTATGTTACGTATGTTTCAACCTTAGTTTAATTAATTTTTAGTTTTATGAAATAAAGAAAAATACAATAAAATTAAATAAAACTGGAATCAATACAGAAACAATTAAATAGTTTTAAATCTCCACTGCAAGTTTGTGTTTAAAAATACATTCCCGTCCGTATTTTTGCCCGAAAGTCGATTCCTTCATGCATTTGTGATAAGACCAGTTTTGGAAAGCATCCTTTCAGAAGATAGAGATGCGGCAAGATACTTTGCGTCCATTCTGTACAATTCAAAAAAAAATCTTTTGTTTTCTGACCAAAAGTGAAGTGGATTGCTGGAACGAGGTACATTTGGCATGCATAAATATTGTTTCACTGTCAGAATCGCTTTTGTAGTGGGTGAAGAGGTCATTATATCAGTTGACTGCGTTATTTTGTTGTCAAAATATTCCCACAACATATCGATATCACTGACCTCAGAACTTCCAGGATGTGCTTCGGGTACAGTGACTGGCTGTTTAACTAGGTGTTTGCAAAAAACAAGTTCTTCTAGTACCCTGTAAGACATTATTGAAATACTCTTTATTTATTATAATAACACAGGTTCCAACCTTCACTTAGTATAATAAAATATAAAATCATAAATACATAGTTATAAATAGTTACAATATTATTTGTTTGCAACCGTCTAAATCAAAAGTGCCAGTTGATAACTTGAAACCTTGGTAAATACTCAGTCGTGCTCCTTAGTTTCTTCTTCAGTCGTTTTCGTAACTCATAACACAAATGTCATGCAAATCACTCATAATCGATATCTGGAAATATCCTTCGATCATTGTGGTAGATTGTTTCGATTTATTCTTTATGGAAATGTATCGATTATGCCCAACGCTGACTGAGAAAAAAAACAACTGCGGTAGCTTCGTATATAGCCGATAGATGGCTACGCATGCGTGAAACCGTGTTCAGACCCTCAAACATTTAAATATAAACCGACAGCCCCTACTTTATGAGTATGCTTCGTTCTAAACTAATAATAAAGCATTTTACAGTACTGTGATTTAGTTCATTTCCTAAGCAAACTGTAATTTGACAGTTCGAAGGATTGTATACATATATCAAAAACGAAGTCATTACTTACAAAATTTATATTGTGTATTACACCTTATATACATTCTAGGTGTTTGTATACTGTTAATAAAAAATTTATATTGTGTATTACACATATACATTCTAGGTGTTTGTATACTGTTAATAAATGTAAAACGATTTTTTATTTTCAGCTGAACGTGCTTTGGACACAATGAATTTTGATTTAATTAAGGGACGGCCAATACGTATAATGTGGTCACAACGAGACCCATCTTTGCGAAAGTCTGGTGTTGGAAATGTGTTTATTAAGAACTTGGATAGATCCATTGATAATAAGGCTATGTATGATACTTTTTCTGCTTTTGGAAACATTCTCAGTTGCAAAGTCGCTCAAGATGAAAATGGAGCAAGTAAAGGATATGGATTTGTACATTTTGAGACCGAAGAAGCTGCAAACAAGTCCATTGAGAAAGTCAACGGAATGTTACTTAATGGAAAGAAAGTTTATGTAGGACGTTTTATTCCACGCAAAGAACGTGAAAAGGAACTGGGTGAGAAAGCTAAATTGTTTACCAATGTTTATGTGAAGAATTTTGGTGAAGAGTTGACCGAAGAACAATTACGTGTCATGTTTGAAAAATATGGGGAAATTACCAGCCTTAAAATTATGCATAAAGATGATGGTAAATCAAAGGGTTTTGGGTTTGTAGCATTTGAGAACCCTGAGGCTGCTGAGGCAGCAGTTGAAGGTTTAAATGGTAAGTAATGGATTAGATTTCAGTAAATGGTCGTAATTATTTGCTATCAGGGTTGGGTTGATTTAAATCAGCTGATTTTTTCGATTAAAATCGTGATTGAAATCAAAACTTTTTTTACACTTTAATATAAAGTAATATAACAACATAATAAACATATTCTTAAAAAAGTAACAGTATAACATGCCTATAAAAATAAAAAAAGTAGCTACATAAATTTTAACTTTCTTCATTTTGATTATAAAATCTAAACAAAAATACTAATTTGCCTCCTTTTTCTATACCCAGTCTGTTCCTTAAATCTGAATGAACAAATCCAAAAGTGCTAAACATCCTTTCTACAGACGCTGAGGAAGCAGTCGAGCACAGGAATTGCTTGACTACTGATAGTTTGTTTGCGATTTCCGTCTCATTCCTTTGTGATAACCACCACTGAATTCCATTTACGTTTTTTATTATTTCGTCTGAAAACATAACATCTTTAGCATTGAACTTAATTACTAATGGTAGCAGTCCAGTACCTACATGCATTTCTTTCATGGTTTCTAAAGCCAAGTTGTTAGAAATAATAATATATTATTTAATTAATTTACCTGAATTTGTTTCTTGATGCTTGTTGCAAATTTCATGACGTACTTTGAGTCTTACTGATCTAATCCTCGGATTTCTTTGTTGCATTTTTTACAAACTGCTCTACACCATAATTTATTTCGTTCTGTTTTCTTCATATAAAACGCAAAATACTATCGTATTTTCTTCCAGCCATTTCTGTCACTTTTCACATATTTTTCAACACAAAATTAGTCAGTATGTACTTCCAGCTGTTTTAACTTCTCTCTTCTCCCCAGCTGTAAACAGAATGACGTGAACACGAGACGCATTGGCGAATAATAGATCGGCGACCGCGGGCGGGAGAAAACAAGTTGCGACAGGAATTTTTTAGAGTGTAATAAATTGTACTACACTTAGTTTGATGGTTAAAAAAACCTACAGATGAGGTCATTTAGTTTCGAGAAATTAATATTAGTTTAAAGCAGTGAAATCTTTCAATTTCTTAATTAAAATTAAAAAAATCACGATTTTTTTTTAAATAAATGGATGATTTTTTTATAGTAAATTGTTTTTATTGTTTTGCAAAGTAAATAATTGGAATTAACATGTATAATAATTTGCTAAGTAGTTTTCACAGAGTATATATTTAAATAAGTAATATATACCAATTTTATAGAAAGGTATTTTAATACCTTTTGCTAGGCAGGCACAGTGGACATTTACCGAGTATGTCAATGTATAATAAAATACTATTGCAAAGTATTTGAATAAGTTTCCTGGGTAAAAATAATGGAAGCTATGTACTTAGATAGAAAAAGAAAATAAAGCATGATTTAAGAACATACAAAACCTGTATGTTCTTAAATCATGCTTTTTTTCTATCAGACTACATAGCGTCCATAATTTTTTTATTGCTTAAAAAAATTAGGTCGATATAATAAAGAATTCTTTAAACAATTAAACTAAACACAGAAAACTAAAAAACTTCGTTGTATTACTGAACAATAAGAGCCTTTTTCGCTTTAGCAGGGATCTAAGCCTGTTTCTGAAAAAAACTCTAAAAACCCTTGGTGCACTAAACTACGGATTTACGTTAATAAACACAAATATAATTATTTACCATGACAAATTTTGTAATACATAGCAACAGAATTGTTTATTGTGATTAAATTATTTCACTAAGCATATCTATTTCTTACAGAGCAATAATTATACATCCTTAGCGTAGTCACTTGGCGAAATATTATAATACTGTTCAAATAAATAGTTGCGTTCAGTAAATAGATAACCAAAAATTAAAAAACTTACCAATTTGATATCTAACTACCACTTTGTAAATGTATGTGGAAGTAAATTGTAACGACTTTTTGAAATAGAGGCACGTCAATTCAGATGTGAGCCAATTATAGGTACTTAAATTTTTTTAATCAGATCTTTTCATTCTAATGACACCTAAATGTTACTGTCTGCAGCTTGGATCCTGTGATGAGCACACACAACTCCGGAGAACTTTATTCCACAGTTGGGTTGATTTATATCAAGTGATTTAAATTACTATCTAAATCAAACTGCCTTTTTTATTCTTTAATACAGAGCAATTTAACAACATAACAAAAATATTAAAAAAAAATTAACAGTATAACACAACGCCTATCAAAATAAAAAGCTTCCCACCCTTTTCTATACTCAGTTTGTTCCTTAAATCCCAGTAAGCAAATCCAAAAGTGCTAAATATCCTTTCTACCGACGTTGAAGAGGCAGTTGCGCACAGGAACTGCTTACCTACTCACAGGTATTTTAATATATCCGGCTCATCCCTTTGTGATAATGACTACTGAATTCCATTAACGTTTTTTATGATTTCATCTGTAAACATAACATATTTAAAAGGGCGCAGTGGGCATTGAACTGTATTGCTAATAGTAGCAGTCCAGTGTTTCCCAACCTTTCATTCATGGTTTCTAAAGCCACTCTTTTCTTCTTGTGTTAACTCATATTTCTGCTTTTGTGGATCCAACATATAGGCCATAAAGTGGTATAGGTGTGACTGGTTGTATCGGCGTTGGAATCCTTGGTTTATTTGTAAAGGTGATTCTAAAAGTTTTTCAAATGTATATTGTAAATTTTTCCACTGCTCTACAGCATCTGAAATTGTTGCATTATTTTCTCTGTAGGGTATCAATAGCAGCTGCAATAGGCTTTAACATGTTTAAATATTCATGTGCTGCATATTTAAGTCCAATATTGGACACCTTTTGGTAAATGGTAGCATCAATATACTTTTTGTTTTCCTCGCAGATTTTTAATATTACGTCCCATTGAGTGACATACATCTCTAAACAATCAGCAACACTATTCCATTTGGAAGTACTGATGTCTTGCCATCTGATGGGCTGAACATTGCTCTGGATCTGTTTTTTGTGGTCTTGTAAACCTGCCATATGTTACCTTCTTTTCTTCCTGCCATTTCTGTCACTTTCTACTTACTATTAACTGTTAACAAAAAAAGTACTAACTACTTCCAACTGTTTACTTCCACTCACCTAAATAACCGCAAACAGAATGATGCAAGACCCATTGGCAATTATAGACCAGCGGCATATACCTAGAGTGTAGTAAATTGTACTACATTTAGTTTGATGGTGAGGTGATTTAGTTTTGAGAATTATTAATATTAGTTTAAAACAGTGAATCATAAAAATTTTTAATTAAAATTAAAAAAATCAGAAAAATCGCGATTAAAAAAAAATCTATGATTTTTGATTTTTTAAATAAAAGTCAAGTTTTACACTACCCTGCTTTGTTCATTACAATGTTTTTAGATTTAATAAACATTTCGCCAATTTATTTGACTTCATAAAGGATGAATGAAACAACTGTTGGTGGAACAATCATTAGTCCTATATTTAAAATAGTTTTCTTTAGATAACTTCATATAAGGCTTGTTAATAATATAATTATCGGTGTCACTTTTATTAGTCTCATTTGAGACATGTGCTTGGTTTCCATCTCCAGCTGTTTATAGTTACGATGGTGAATCAAATATAAATGAAACTTTTTTCTGAGAAAATACAGTAGATGCTCGATTATGTGGAATAAAGAGGGGCAGAGCATTTCCGGATTAACCGAAATCTCGATAAACCAGAGGAAGAAATTTTGTATTTGATAATATGTACTGTAGGGATGCGCACTTCGCAATACACTTATTCATCCAAATAAATACCTACACAAACAGAATAAAACCTTTGGAATTTTGCAAAAGTACACTCAATGTCTTCAGGTTCTACTAGAACCTGAGGATATTGTGTGTACTAAAGCGGTTTTAGTATAAAAGTAAAAACAAGCATGCAGCATTTATTTTCAGAAACAATTTACTTTCAGAAACAACTCTGTACAGCCTACAGAGAAATTCCGCAAATTCGGAAATAAATAATAATTATATTAGTACAATGTACGTATTTGTCTTGATAGCGAGTTTGTTTTTGTACACTTGCGTAGTACAACTGTACTGCAGGTTACAAGTTGGGAACGTGTTTTTGCTATTTCTGGATAAAACAGTCAATAAACTCTCGGTTCCGGATAAAACTGCAAAATTAAAAATCTGTTTGGTTCCGGAAAATGCAGAGTTCCAGATGGCCGGGCTCCTGATAATCGAGCTTCTACTGTATAATATCGTTTTGGCTGAATTCAAAGTAGGTGGCCACCTTTAGGTATGTCACCCCTCGAAATTTTGCATAAATCGGCGGCACAGTTCTGGAATGAAACATTGTTATAAATTCATGTGTTTGACTGGCACAAGAAGTTCAGGGAAGGCCTTGACAGGTGAATGGGAGATCTGAATGGTGGGGACAATTCAGATTGGTTTTGAGGAGGCGGTGATGAGGATAGTAAAAGCACGACTTCTTGCAAAATAAAACTCAAAACTATGGAGAACTTTTTCTTTAATAACAAAATATACTAATGCTACCACTTTTTAATGAGCACGTAACGCAATATATTTAACTCACCAAAATTTTTATGTCAATAACAATCTCCTAGAATTCACTGTAATTTTTTTTATCACTTTCTTTTCCACCATGTCACGGTTTTCTTTCACAAAATTATAGTGTAAGTTTATCAGGCACAATCCAGTCAGCCTCTCTACCGTAGTGATCCTAAGCCAGGTCTCAACTCTTCGAAGTGTACTGAAGATTGTTCTATATTTGCCGTAGTACATGGATAGAGCTCAAAATTACGAGTGCTTTTCTTTAGGGTGACACTATAGACGAAGAAGTATCTCAGACAGATAAAAAATGTTATCCTGACATGTGTGCTTAAGATTTTGAACTACGGATTTTCTTGAAACCCGTATGATCCTATTGAAAGCCTTACTAAGCTGAACTACTTCACAGAAGGTGGCGTCTTATTCGGCTTAGATTTTGTAAAAATGTTGTAATAGTTTTGGTTCCGAGAAGTGCGACATTGTCGGTTGTCTACTCTTTTGTTTATATGTCAAGCTTATGGGAGCCTTAGGGCGGAGGGAGATGGAACATATAGGAATTCTATTGTATGCCTTTGGATGAACTTTGGACAGACAATATTTGTGCCTATAACAATAACTTTGTAAGCGGTTAGCATTTATCAGGAGGGAGAATAAATTCACATCATGGATTGAAATCCGATCTAATCTTATACACAAGCACTGTATTCTAGCAAATTTTCACAAAAAAAATTGATTATGGAGATCACAGCTTTCAAACTCTCCAAACATTTCTTCAAATGAGCCGAATTAATTTGGATTAAACTTGTACATTAGCCTGGTCAATCGGACCAATTAAAAAAGTTTTTGGCGAAAAAACTAAATGTATTTTGGTAAAGCTTCGTTTACTTGTTGCCTTTCATATACTTTTATGTACCAAAATTTAAGTTTCTGGTCTGAAGCCAATTCCCTCCAGCGTGCCCATGGACATTTCGTCAACCGAAAATGTCCATGTCTGTCCTGATTGTCCTGCCGCTTCTCGGTGTAGTACAGTCCACTCCCGAGTGTTTAGTCCATCATTCAATCGTCTCAGTCTGGTGAGCACATCCTCGGGTGTCAATGACGACTCCACCCCGTCTGGGATATATGCCACACAGATGTGAGGCTTGGGGAGGTCCTGTCCTCTCACCAGCTCAAGACGAGCCCCTTCCCACGGCTGGAGCCCCCCAACTACTTGCCCCAGCCAGAGCGAGCTGGCTTCGTCCTCACAAGTAATAAGGAGCCAGCCAGGCCGATTTGCACAGCCCCGGAACCTTATACTTGGCTCTTCATCTGAACTGCACTGCACAGCCTTCAAAATAGACCCCTGCAGAAGCAGTAGTTGTTCATTATTCAGTAAGGAGGATGGATATTCAGAGTGGATAATGCACACTCTCACCTTTCCAGTGACCACACTGAGCGTCCTCCTGACAGCACCCCCTCGGGGCTTTTTTGTCCTCTGTTGTGGTGTGCTGCCGTCCGACTGGAGTCGCTTTCCGCTGACGGCACCCTCAGTAGCAGCATCAGACTCTTCGGGTCTTTTTATCGTACCCTCAGAGCCCTCAACCCCCACCCGAGCTAGGCAGGACCCGACTTCCGCTAGTACCTGACTCAAGGTGGTTGAATATGGCACATCCGCCTTGAGCAGACTAAGCTGTCTCCTTGCGGATCCAGGCAGTCGTTGTTTGTTCCTCCACTCTCCGTATGGCGCACGGGAGACTTCAGGAGCTCCCGCTCCCCATCCGAGGAAGGAAATTTGGAGAATAGGGAGAGGATAGCCCCTGTCCCCCCTGTAAGCTTCAGCTTAACTAAAAATCCTTCAGGATTATGAATATTTATTGTTTCAAGCAAATACAAACATGCGTTATTCGAACACTCTTTATCTTATATTATTCTTATTGTTCTTCTTGTCAATGACGTATGTCATTGACATTTTCAATAGTCTTCTTCTTATGTTGGCCTCCTGACATCCCCCGTTTTTTTTTAACAGGTCGAGTCTTAGGTGGCTTTACTACACGACCACTCCTGGTAGTTACAGGAACGTTGACTTCTTGACCACTCCCTGTAGCTAATGGACTGCTGACTTCTTGACTAACTCCTTCTATTTACTTGAATAGGTTCAGGCTCTTCATTGGTAATCTGGTTTGGGATACTTTCCTCCACAAGAGTTCCCTTTCTTGGGATTGGTATACTTTGTTACGTCACATTAGGGCTTTTTTTAGATTTCCTACGATTTCACTTTCAGTTATACTAGGATAGTCATTTTCTTGAAATTCAGCTCGAGTTCTTTTAATATCATGAATGTTCCTTCTATATTGGTGACCGTGATGGTCTGTCACTATTAGTGACCTTGGATGAACTATCTGAGTTACTGTTGCTGGTTTCCAAGTTTTATCTAATTCTGTTTTTGTTACTACCTTGTCATACATCTGAACTTCTGGTTCTCGTCTCGTTCCCTTGCTTGCTTGTTTATTTTGATACTCCCACTGCTTTTTTAAATTGTTAGCAACATTCTCCATCACCTTGGCATTAAACTTTCTGCTGTTACTGGTAATAGCGCCCTTAAGTTTCGATTATATGGCTTTAAGCTGGGGATCCTATTTCTTTTCTTGGCATACTTCGATGGTTTAATAAAGCAAATCTTATATCAGAACCTTCTTCGACACACTTTTTCAACATATTTTTCATTATACTCACTGCTTTCTCAATTAACCCATTTTCTCTGGGATGGTCAGAAGTTGATGTTTTGTGTTATATTTTCCATTCGCTGGTGAATTCTCTAAAGGTTTGGGAGACCAGTTGTGGCCCATTGTCTGATAAGAGCAATCTTGGACTACCATGGGTAGAAAAAATGAATTTCAAAAATGTTATAATTTCTTTAGATGTTGAATTTTTTTATTTTTGAAATTCTATAAATCCTGAGTAGCTATCTAATTAATATATGCTCATTGCCTTGAAAAGTGAAAAGATCTATTGCTACTATTTCAAATGGATATTATGGAATTTCACAATTTAAGACTTTTTCCTTTATATTGCTTCTTTTGGTATTTCTCACAAACAGAGCATTTTAAAATGTAATTTTTCAGATCAGATGATAACTTTGGCCATAACAGTAAGCTTCCAGCTCTTCGAATACATTTTTCGTAGCTGAAGTGTCCATTATAAATGTACTTTAACATATGATTTCTAAGTTTTTCAGGTATCACAATTTTTTCAACATTAAAAACTAATCCACCATGCTCTGCTCTAAAAGTCCAAAATTGCTTAGTTTCTTTACTAATAATATTTCTATTTTCAGGCCAACCTTCTCTTATGTATGCCAATAATTCACATAAGGTTGCATCTTCGGTCGTTGCCCTTTTCAGATTGCTCAATTCATATTCAGAGACTGATAATACAAGATTCACTTGCAATTCAGAATCCTCTTCAGGAATTTAATTTTCACAAAGTCTGCTTAAAGGGTCAGCTAAATACATCCTGCTACCCTTGATGATATATTTTACTTCTGGATCGTAAGTTAATAATTTTATTCTTACTTTCTGGATTCTCAAGGGTTCTCTATGAATAGGTTTCTTAAAAATAGTTTCTAATGCTTTATCATCAGTTTCTACTAGTATTTTCTTGTCCCATATGTATTCATGGAACCTTTCGCAAGCAAACTGATTAGCATATGCTTCCTTTTCAATTTGTGGATAATTTCTGAGTTTTTGTTAAAGCTTTTGAAGCATATGCAACAGGCCTTTCCCCTTGTATTAATGCTGCTCCAACTGCTGTTGAGCTTGCATCTACTTGTAATTTAACATTTTCATTAACATTGTATAGTTTTAGCACTGGACAATTAGCGATTGCATATTTCAAGTTTTGAAAAGCAACTTTATGTGGTTCTGTCCACTGCCAAGGTGTATCTTTCTCTAACAGTTATCTCAATATTTTTGATTTAGTAGAGTAATTCTTTATATACTTACTTAAATAAGTAAATTTCCCCAAAACACATTGCAACTCTTTTTTATTTTGTGGTTCTCTCAATTTTTCAATTGCTACTATTTTTTCAGGATCAACTTCCATGTTATTCTTACTAAAAATGTGACCTAAAAACTGTATTCGTTCTTTTCCAAACTGACATTTTTCTTTGTTTAACTTAAGATCATTGACTTCATGAATTTTCAACACTTCTTCTGTGGTATTTCTTAATTGTTGTAGTGTTTCGCCATATATGAGAACATAGAACATCATCCATAGCTACTTCTATATTTGGCACATTTTTTAATAACTGTTGAAGCCTGGATTGGAACACTTCCGGAGTTGACGATAAACCAAAAGGAATTCTTTTACAAGAATATCTGCCCCATGGAGTTGAAAAAGTTAATATCTTTTGTGTTCGTCTAGTGACAGGTATTTGCCGGAATCCTCTTTTACAATCTAATAATGAGAAATACTTGGCCGAGTGCAACTTAGAAGCAATTTCTTCTAAAGTAATTAAAGGATACTGCCTTCTTAATATATTCTTGTTGACATCAGTTAAACCTATACATATTCTGATTTTTTCTTTATTTTCAACTACAACCATTGGTGATACTGCTGGAGTGGGTTCATTTACTGGTTCAATTACGTCTATTTCAACCATTTTGTCTAGTTCTTGTCTTACTTGGTCTCTAATTTTATATGGGATTCTTCTTGGTGGGTATATTTTAAATTTGGGTTCATCGATTATGTCAACATCATACTTAAAATTTTTCATGCAACCCAGATCATCATAAAGATTGTATGGTACTTCAATTGATTTCACTTTTTTAATTAACTTGAGAAAACTACAGGATTCAGCCCCTAATACCGGCTCTACTTCCTGATCCACTACTTTAAATGTAATGGTTGCCTCGTTTTTATTTACTTTACAAACTCGTGTTACTTCTCCAGTTACAGGTATCTTATGACTACTAAAGGATACTAAATATTTAGTTTTTGAAGGTATTACTGATGGTTTGAGCTTATCAACTAAAGATTTAGGCAACACATTATATTGGTCTCCGGAATCCAGCTTTACTTTCACTTTTTTTTCATTATGATATTGGCTGACCAATCACTTTGCTTCTGACTGATTATTGTTCCAATAAACAGTTCTTCATCACTGGATGCTTCATTCACTTGATTAATTACCCTTTTACTTCTGTTAAAATTTTCGCCTATAGTAGGACATAATTTTTGATAGTGATTATACTGTTTACATTTGTTGCATTTATGTTTAAAAATGGGACATTCTCTTCTTCCATGTGTATTTCCACACCTTTTACACTTAAACAATTTGTCTTCTTTTACATCTTTAGCTATGTTTCTTCTACTTTCTTGTATATATTTTGTGTCGTACAATGCTAAATTTTTATTGTGAATTTCCTACACCTGTTTAGTTGCTAGTTCACTGGCTTTGCTTTTTGAATGGCTACATTCAACTGAATATCTTCTGATAAAAGGACTTTTCTTAAATCTTCTTTTAGAATGCCTATTATTAATTGATCTCTAACCATTTCATCCTTTAAATGTTGAAAGTTACAGTTACCGGCTTGTTCTCTTAACCTATTTACAAACTCATCCACTTTCTCCCCAGCATTTTGTGTTAACTTGTGAAACTTGTATCTTCATATGTTATGTTAACCTTTGGTTGGAAATAGTCTGTAAACTTCTGTTTTACCATTTCATTGCTTGTGCCATTTTACTTTTTTCGGCACTGGTTTCAGAACCATGTAAGCTTCAGCTTAACTAAAAATCCTTCGGGATTATTAATATTTATTGTTTCAAACAAATACAAACATGCGTTATTCGAAAGCTCTCTATCTTATATTATTCTTATTGTTCTTCTTGTTAATGACGTATGTCATTGACATTTCCAATAGTCTTCTTATGTTGACCTCCTGACACCCCCCTTCATCGGTTTGGCGGTCAGAGAGGGGACAACCCCCATATCTACCTCCATGGGTTCTCCAGTTACCTGGAGATCGAGTGTATTATTACCCATCTCGTTTGGGTCTGTGTCTGTCGTGTCCATTTTCTGATCCCACAAGCAGCTGGGGAAAATTGTGGTTAACCTCCATGGAAGAGCCCCGCATCCCATGGAGAGGAATTTATACACAGGGAGGTCGTCTGGTTTACCTGGGGAGGATTACGTTAGGGGCAGAATTACCAAACTGCCAATGCCCGGCCATATCGGCCAAAAGCATCATCGCTTCGGCACTAACCCGCCAACGACCTTGTGATGTGTTTTTTTTATAGAGGTCTCTCCTCGCAATGCTGGCCGTTTAAGGCAAGCATTCCCGGCCCTCCTAAGACATGCCTAGGTAGGGTTACGGTATTACATGCCTCCTCCTTTCTCAGCCGGGCTTGGGACCGTCCATGGCGGAGTCAATTCTGGCTGTTAATACTGCAGCAAAAATGTGGATTTTCATCAGCGTAGTAATGAAAATTGTCTATTTACCAAGCCGTTACTATGGAAAGTCGATTCGTCTGTAAACAGAACAGTAACTAGCTGACGACAACGCGAGCAATGTCGCTGCCAAGGATTCAGCGAGGATAACTACCAGTCAATTTCACAAATAATGTGTAATGTGTGGGGTTTAATTTATGAAATTTCGTGACAGTAACTAGCTGACGACAACGCGAGCAATGTCGCTGCGAAGGATTCAGCGAGGATAACTACCAGTCAATTTCACAAATAATGTGTAATGATATGGGTGTGATGTAGTCGCGAGGAATGAGATCAAGTCCAACCACGGGCCCAATCTGAATTTTTCAAACAAAATACTCGCGTTCTTATGTAAATTCGCTGCCCCTTCCAATCGCGGGAGACGCTGTAGCTGGTAAATTAGGGCGAAAGTCCCATGTCCCTACTAGAGTATACGTTGCACATAGTAATGCCACAAACTACATTGAATCTATATTCCTGTGTATCCCGTATGTTTACACCCATACCAAGTCTCCCTATTAACTAAACATTCTTTATAACTTGACTTCATAGTAGTTGCATCAACGTACGTTTGATTTAAATATTCTAATAATTAGAATTTCATATAAAAATAATTGTGCGTCCAATAAGGGTTGCTCACACTTATTATCAATTGCAATACTAAACGTAACTATTTCCTACATCATAATTAGGACATACATAGTTCTTTAAACGTGATTCATTTTGCTTGTACACTCACAAGCACATATATTTCGACACCAATAGAGAAGCTATCAGTGTCGGCCTTCCCAAATATTTACATGAGCAACGTACGTTAACGTGATTTTGAAAGACATAAAATAATCAAACCTATTACATGCCAAGTGCATTTGCATCTTCTGCCTGTTAAAAACTCGTAAGACTGAATTTGTTTAAGCATGGTAAATATTACATTTTTATAGACATTGGCAATATCAGGGACACTCCTATACAAATTTGCTTGTTAAGTTAGGTTTTACAGATATTTTTACAACTTATTCATTTTATGCAGCATTTCTACATCTCCTGTGTTTACACAAGTTATTTAAATTTTAAAATAAGTAAGCCTATGTAATACAAGTGGTAGCAATTTACAGAATAGGTACCACATTATATAAGTACCTAGATATAGTCACGCTAGCTGTGATAAGATACAGCTTTTTCGTGTCACCTAAATTTTCCCTTTATTTTTATCAACCGACACATGTAACCCCCGGGGTGAACAACAAGATATTTTAAACTTATTTACACGATAGTAAAATTTACTCCTTTAAATGAAATGACGCATAAGTGCCAATTATTTATGTGTACGAACAAAGTGCATTATTTAATTCAGCTTTGGTAAAGTAAACTGCCTTAGCGAAACGATTTTCAGGTTGAAAATCGCATTGTGATGACTCAGGCTCTCCCAACTTAGCTAATTAGTGTCCATCACAGGCTAAAAGAAATGCAGTAAATGTAGATCACTGCGTAATATTTATCAAAATAGAGTACAGCACACCCAGATGTTCACTGTTCCTTGTAGTAAAACGCTATATTTTTGGGTGTCAATTTCACAAATTCCATGTGAAGAATATATTTCCTTTACTTATTTATCTCGCAACGTTACACACACACACACATATTATAAGTTGACAACGTCAAGTCAACTTCAAGCGTGCTTCCCTTGAAATAAACATGAATCTTTAAAGTGCTTTTTTTTTAATCTCTGGCTGTGACTTATTTATTCATCCGGGACAATTAAGTTGATATTTTAAATGCTCATCGAGTGCTGTCAAGACTTTGGGAGCAAGTGTCTCCTACTGATAAACCACTAATTTATTGCCGACTATACGAGAGTTAACTGTCAGTCTCGATGCGTAAAGTGCGTTCTTGGCTCATATCTGTCTACACCCGATTATGGAGAACAAGGCTTTTGGTAATACAATATTAGTGCAGTTATGTTCACAGGTCATATGTTTTTCTAGCATACGGCTGCGTTCCTACAAATATCCGTGAAATCGACACCCAACATTAATCTATCTTTAAAAATATTGTAAAAATACTGCACAAAATACATTTACAAACTACATTACCTAGTTAAAATTATGACATTGACACAAGTAGATGGTAAATAAATGAACAATTTATAGCATACAGCATGTCCAAGGGCGGGGCTATCTCATATATATATATATATATATATATATATATATATATATATATATATATATATATATATATATATATATATATATATATATATATATATATATATATATATATATATATATATATACAGTGTGGAACAGCCAAATGGAATAAATTCGATAACGGATAAATGAGGGCGTGTTGGGAAAAACGCTTGGACACGTCGATTTGTATTTTTAACTGCGCATCTTTTTCAAGAAAAAAAAATTATATAGGGTGCGTCATGTGACAGTGGCCAATACCAACTTTCTTATTTTAAATACAAGCCCCTGTATATTATTAATTTTTTGGATTCTTCAGAAAATTCTAGACATAATTCATGTACAATGTTCTATACCTATCTTCAACTGTTTCGGAAATATTAAGTATTTTCAGATTTATTACAAAAATTAACATTAAAAATAGAAAATTATTTTATTTCACAAATTCGCTACATTGCATTCAATACTTATTTCCCATTCAGCTCTTGATAATGAGAAAGTAAACAAAAACCATTCCTGCGTTTCTTTTTACTGATATGAAATGAAACAAAAACAAAAACAGTTTTCTTTCTGTTCGTATAAAACTCGTAGCCTTAGCAACTTGTTGTCTGCCTGCATGACAGTAGTGATTAGTGTCAGTGCTATTGTCGTTTGAATTTCGTTAACTGTACGTAATAATATCAGAAAAATGGTTCATTTAACAGAAATGCACAAAATAACCATTCTACAAATGATTGGTTATGGAGATAACACACGGACACAGATGGAAGTGTCTCGCTTATTTCACGAAAAATTTCCAAATTTGCCGCCTGTATCCCAAGGAACAATTAGCAAAATAGAAAAGCAGTTTCGCGAGCTTGGTCATGTGAGACAGATAAAAAAAGTAGCTGCCAATGCAGTAAGTGATGATACGAAATTGGATATTACGCTTGAGTTTCAAGAAAACCCACATACTTCTGGTCGACAAGCAGCCCAACTATTCAACGTTAGCCACACAGCAATTTTTCGAACATTAAAGGAAAGTAAAATGCATCCCTATAAAATGATACCAACTCAGGAGCTCATGGAGGACGATTTCGATAGGAGAACGTATTTTTGTGAACAAATGATGGCAAAGTTAGATAACAATGTGATCCAATTAGAAGATGTTTTGTTTTCTGATGAGAGCACATTTACACTTCACGGTCATGTTAATCGTCAAAATTGCCGCTATTGGTCTAATGAGAATCCTCATTGGATGAGAGAGGAACATACGCAATATCCTGAAAAAGTTAGTGTTTGGGCAGGAATTGTTGGAAATCATATCGTAGGTCCCTTTTTCATTGATGGCAACTTGAATGGGAATAAATATTTAGAACTGCTCCAAAATAATGTCGTGCCAACTTTGACAAATTTATATCCAGATCCAGCAAACCCACAAGTTCCTGCCAATAAAATATGGTTTCAGCAAGATGGAGCACCGCCCCATTACCAAATCAATGTCCGGCAGTACCTGAACCAAATTTTTCCAAATCGGTGGATAGGGAGGCGCGGATCGATAGAATGGCCAGCACGATCTCCTGATCTGTCGCTATTAGACTACTTTTTGTGGGGATATGTCAAAAGTATTGTATACAAAACTAAGCCCCTCAACTTAGATGACTTAAAAAGACGAATCACGCTTGCGATTAGATCAGTCACGCCTGAGATGTTGAGTAATGTTAGAAGACATTTCTATACCAGATTAGCATGTTGCCAAGATGTTCGTGGCGAGCATTTTGAACATTTACTACATTGACATTAATTTTTTTTTGTTTTTTTAAATTATTAAGAAATAATCAGTATTTCTTATTAGAATTTGTGAAATAAAATAATTTTCTATTTTTAATGTTAATTTTTGTAATAAATCTGAAAATACTTAATATTTCCGAAACAGTTGAAGATAGGTATAGGACATTGTACATGAATTATGTCTAGAATTTTTTGAAGAATCCAAAAAATTAATAATATACAGGGGCTTGTATTTAAAATAAGAAAGTTGGTATTGGCCACTGTCACATGACGCACCCTAAATAATTTTTTTTTTCTTGAAAAAGATGCGCAGTTAAAAATACAAATCGACGTGTCCAAGCGTTTTTCCCAACACGTCCTCATTTATCCGTTATCGAATTTATTCCATTTGGCTGTTCCACACTGTATATATGTACATATATATATATATATATATATATATATATATATATATATATATATATATATATATATATATATATATATATATATGTATATATATGTATATATATATATATATATATATGTATATATATATATATATATATATATATATATATATATATATATATATATATATATATATATATATATATATATATATATATATATATAGTATGTATATGTATTAAAGGCTATCAACTTCAGAAATCTATGGGCAGTGAAAAACGCAAGCTCTTTGCTAAAACAAGCTCTATATTTTGCACCTTCTTTGGGGCATCCTTAGGAGCCGAAAACTGACCAAGGGAAACGACCCAGCAAGGGAACATATAAAGAGAGTGAGGCATATCAGCTCAGGCACAATGTCACGGCATTGGTATTTGTTAATTCTCAAGTCTGTACCGAATTAATTAATTGTAAATTTTTTAAAGTACTTTCTTTTATTTCATATTCAATGTGATACCTCCTCACCATTAGGTGTTTTTATTTTCTTTATGATTTTGTATGTTTGCAATGTAAAAGATTCATAGTAAATACATTGAAATGACATTTTTGTTTTAGGTAAAGAAATAGCAGAAGCAAAAACACTGTATGTAGGTCGTGCACAGAAAAAGGCGGAACGTCAGCAGGAATTAAAACGTCGTTTTGAAGCATTAAAAATGGAAAGACTAAATCGGTATCAAGGGGTTAACTTGTATGTTAAAAATTTGGATGATACTATAGATGATGATCGTCTTCGGAAGGAATTTTCTCCATTCGGTACCATAACTTCTGCCAAGGTGATGATGGAAGAAGGCAGAAGCAAGGGTTTTGGATTCGTTTGTTTCTCTTCACCTGAAGAAGCAACGAAAGCAGTAACAGAAATGAATGGGCGTATTGTCGGTACTAAGCCCTTATACGTAGCTTTAGCACAAAGAAAAGAAGATCGTAAAGCTCATTTAACATCTCAATATATGCAGCGAATGGCTAACATGCGGATGCATCAAATGGGTCAATTTATTCAACCTGGAGCGTCAAGCTATTTTGTGCCAACAATTCCAGCACCTCAACGTTTCTATGGTGCAGCGCAGATGGCACAAATCCGCACCAGCCCACGGTGGCCTGCTCAACCTGCTGTGCGTCCGGGTTCTCAAAGTAACGCTGCAGCGTATGCAGGAATGCAAAATACCTACCGAGCAACTGCACGTCCACAAAATCAATCTGCAGCTATGAGAGGAAATATGAATGTTTCAAGACCTATAACAAATCAGCAGCCTACTGCTCCAAACATACAACGATCTATACCTGCAGGTGGCCAAGGTGTAGTTGCCACTGCTGCCACGGCTAATCGTCCTGCTAACTTCAAGTATACATCTAACATGAGAAATCCGCCACAACCAATGAACATGACTAATGCCACTGCACCAGTACAACAAGCTGTACATATTCAAGGACAAGAACCACTTACAGCTTCAATGTTGGCTCAGGCTCCGCCCCAAGAGCAGAAGCAGATGCTAGGGGAACGTCTTTTCCCCTTGATCCAACGTATGTATGCCGATCTTGCTGGTAAAATAACTGGCATGTTGCTAGAAATTGATAATTCTGAACTACTGCATATGTTGGAACATAATGAGTCACTGAAGGCTAAAGTAGAAGAAGCAGTTGCCGTTTTGCAGGCTCATCAAGCTAAGCAGGCTGCTACTCAAATAAAAAAAGACTAAAATACTTGTTTATTAATTTTAGACAGGCAAAGAAAAAAATTTAAAAAAATAAAAATTTAATGAATTATTAATATATATTAGACTGCATTCTAATTTACAAAAGTGTCTTGTCTAAGAAGGGAGTAACAGAAATGAATGAGCATATTGTGGGTTGTAGACACAATATTATGTACCTTTAGCACCAACAAAATATGAAGCTCATTTAACGTCTCAATATATGCAGTGAATGGCTGACATGTGAATGCATCAAATGCGTTAATTTATTTAACCTGGAGCATTAAGCTACTTTGTACCAACAATCACAACTTCTGTGTTATAACATGCTATAGGTCAGATGGCACAAATCGGCACCAACCCAAAGGGGCCTGCTGTGCGTCCAGATTCTCAAACGAATGATGCAGCACATGCAGGAATAAAAAAATACCTGCCGAGCAACTATATTCACCAAATCTGTCGCAGCTATGAGAGTAAATGTGAATATTTTAAGATCTCTTAACAAATCATCTGCCTGCTACTCCTCAAACATAGAACGACCTATACCTACCTACATGCGGTCAAACTGTAAGTTGCAACTGCTAACTTTAAGTATATGTCAAATATCAGAAATCCACAGCAACGTATGAATATGACTGATGGCACTGCAATGAGTACATATTTAAGAAGAAGCACTTGTAACTTCAACGTTCTCTTGTTGGAACATAAATCAATCCCTAAAGTTTCAGTTTTGCAGGCTCGTCAAGCTAAGCAGGCTGCTAATTTTAAAAAATAAAGTCAAATACTTATTTGTTGCTTTTAGACAGATATTTTTGTAAATTACATAGTCTAATATATATTAATAATTCATTCTGTTTTAAGTTTTTTGTTTTCTTTCCTGTCCCCTTATGCTAATTCAAATTAGCTTAGGTAAATAGAATTCTGGAACTAATTTTTATTTTACTGTGTAATCTGTGATCTATAAGTGAAACAGGTGGTAAACGTATGTTGAGTTTTTCTTTTACTGGATAATCACAACTAGTTTTGATGAAATGTTATCTTAGATGTATTATTTTTATGGAAATAAATACAATAATAATGTTTATTCAGAAATATATCAATGGGCCATTGACCGGAGTTTTCTTGTGTGTTTTACATAACATAATTAACACAGAATGTATAAATATCCTACAGTAAATTAGTTGTTCACTAGACATGTTGGAGCAATGTTAATGCCACATTTTTAGTTTAGGACCTGATTTGGCTCGAGTCCCAAAGTTAAAATCGATTAATATTTATTTCTCTTATTGTCATGGCCTATATAAGAAATGCTCTATCCACTTTACTGTACTAAGAATATTCGCTAATAATTATTATCTTTGTACATTAATATGAACTGTGTTTGTTTTTTATTTTACTGAATAATACTTAACTAGTTTTTTATGAAGTCTTAAATGTCTTATTGCTTTTGTGGAAATAAATACAATAATATTTATTTAGAAATATATAAATGGGTCATCGACTTAAATTTTTGGGTTTGCTTTGGGAACATTTTTGTATCACCAAACTTGGTATGCAGATTCATATGATTATAAAAAGTAAACCATATACCAAAATTTAAACCGCTTGAGCTGAAACAAAAAGAAGTTATAAGCATTTAACCAAACTTTCGGGTGCTGTTTGGGGTCAGGCAGGGCACAAGACCAAAATATTATGTGTAAACAAAATCTATTATATGCAGATATTAATTTTCCTTTGCACACAGAAGTATGAAAAAATGTATTTTAGTTTTTCTTAAAACTTAAGATTTGGTAGTTTTTGAACAAACATTCTGAAACTAATGCAGATTATGTAGAAGAAATGAGGTAAAAAGTGTTTTACAAAGCTCGCTTTGTTTTTGCTTCAACCATCATTGCCTTCATTTTATTACTATTTGCAGAAAATTAATTTCACTTTGATTTAAATACACCCTTTCTCTGATCATTTGCCACTAGTAAGTTATAGTTTGTGATTTAAAAGTCGTCATTGTTTTACTCAAGAACATGAAGGAATTGAATGTAGAAAACTGTTTGCAAGAGTACAAGAATGTTTTGAATAACGCAGCAAAATCAGCATGTGGATTAACGCGAATAAATAAGTCAAAGAAACAAACCGAATGGAGTGGAATGATGACACAAGTAAAAATAAAAACGGAACTTTGGAAGGACTACATCTGAAAAAAAGTGAAGAATGTTATGACAAACATTTAAAAAAAAGATTATAAGTTGAAAAGTTGGTAAAAGATGCTGAGAGATTATGACAGGAAAATTTTGGAAAGCAGATAGTACTGGAAATCAAACATTATTTTACAGAGTCCTAAAAAATCTACGAACACTGAATCAGTGTTAACTGAACCATATTAAAAGTAAAAAAGGGAACTATATTGACACATGAAACAGGTATTGGAAAGATTGAAAAAATACTTCCAAGAACTATTGACTGCGGATGCTCAAAAGTTCCAGGGAGACGTGTTAACTCAAAGTGATGGCAGCCAAAGAATAGGTGATCTGAGAGCTGAACCAATTATGGTAGGATTAACGAACGCTATAAAACGAATCAAAAATGGAAAGACTATGATGGCATTGTACCTGAAATGATCAAGCATATGGGACTCAACGGCGAAAACTTGCTGCTGCTAGTTTGTCAGTGGGCGTGAAGAGAAGAAAATTCCTCTAGGCTGGCTAATTAGCATTATAGTGACAATATTTTAAAAAGGTGGCATCTTGAGTTGTCAAAATTATGGAGGAATATCACTGCAGTGTACCTGGTAAAGTATGTGTATACTAGAAAACAGAACTCGAAAGTCGCAGGAGCTTCACAGAGTGGTTTTAGTAAAGGTTATAGTATAAAAGAGCATATTTTCAACCTAAAACTGATGAGAGCAAAAACTCTTGAACAGGACAGAAGTGTATTCATAGACCTGGAGAAAGCTTTTGACAGTTTTAAGAAATAATATTTGGTCGATTTTAGCAAGAAGGGGTGTGTATATAGAATTAATAATGGCAATCAAGAACTTATTTACCCACAACATAAATTATGTCAGAGTGAGGGGTAGGGAATCAAAAGAATTTCTAACTAATGATTGACGGAAACGAGGAGTGCCGTGCCCTATACTATTTATTGTTTTCATGGATGAGATAAGACCGTGCAAACCGAGGATGAAGAAAGTCGAGCCAGTATACAAGAGCCAGTGTGGCTAACAGAATGTGCATTCGCAGATGACCTTGCAATATTCGTGGCATATCGTTGGGCAGACAGTTCTTTCAACCCACAGCTCGTTTGGCCGACGCTACAATAGAGCGGGGATTTGAGTGAGAATACCGCTTTTTTTTCAGTATTTGTCTGGCCAACTGGGTGACTGTGATAACCTAATATTGATCTCTGCTTCATATTTAGTTGCAAAACGTTACATATAAGCGAAATTGAAATAAAAATGCCAATTTATATGCGGGGCAATATGCACTATATATGTTCAGAATGGATTACCTAATTGCATAGCAATATTTTGAGGTTTAGTGTGATTTTGCTTTAATATAACATTGTAAATAAACATACTTATGGGTAATTAATTGTTATATATGTAAATATGTATGAAACTCGAGCCTAACTCTCCTTAATGAAAAGGTCATTTTCTAATTTAAAAAAATCGATTGATATCAGATTTATTCCATATTTTAATTACAAAAATGTGATTTAAAGTGAAGCCACATATTATTAAGCATTTATTTTCTTATTTTCAAGAAAGTTATTTTTGATCGCATTGACTTTTTTACATTTTATAATGCATAGTGAAAATTTATGGTTAAGGGCAGAAGGTTAAGTACTTCTTTTTTATAAATGTATATAGGCAATGAAGAAAAAAATTCGGGACGCAGCAATTGCGTTATGGTAGTGAATTTTCATTAAATGCTTCACATTTGAATAACTCGATTTTCTATAAACTTAGAAAGCTGAATTTTAGTATGTAGTAAAGTCTTTCCCAAGGCAACATATTGACTAAATTTAATTAAAATAGCTTTGTAACTTTCGGAGAAAATCTGTTTTATAAGAGAACTCAACATTTTCCTGCAAAACCTTGTCCGATTTTCCTGGCTAATAAACTCTTCCAAGCTATTAATAAAAGGAAGGCACTTGCAGAGTTTCATCCAAATTGTTTAAATTCTTTTTGAGTTATCGGTTGGATGTATGTGTGTGTGTGTGTATTCTAGGGGTCCTAATTCGCGCGCATTTGAAAAAATGGTTGCAAAGTCTCACCATCCATACCTCTCTATTAGTGAATTTTTTTAAATAAAACTTCACAAAAAATCATTAGAAATTGATTATGTGGTCATGCTATTAAAGTTATTTGTGTAAAAAAAAGTTGAGTTAAATATAAATAAATCCCTGACATATCGTTCGGCCGACAGTTCTCTGGGCCGACAGCTCGTTTAGTCGAGTGCGTATCATTCGACCGACAGCGCCTACATGTATGCAACCCTGCATACACCAATCCATAGCGGACCTACACTAATTTATTGGTTGACTAATTCATCAGGGAAGTGCTGAAGGTTATGCAATAGGCAATTTGCTTAACACCTTTGCCTGTTGATATAGTATACCTATGATTAAGTTAAAAGAACCCTTGTTTTGAATTTATAAGACCATTTTAAGCAAACCTAAATAGCCAAACTAACAGATCTTTTATGATATTTGAAAAAAATAAAAGGCACCTAATTACAGTTATCCATTTGCAATAACAAAATAGTGTTGATGCACCAAGTGCCTTTTGGTAGCGAGTTTTAATAAAAAAAAGTTGGTAATCAAATAGGTAGTAAATAGAAGTATTAAAAAAAGTTTTTCATTCATTTCAAATCTTAAATCCTTCCCATTCAACTAGAATCTTCAAAAATCTTGATACATATATAGTGAAGCCTCCAGAAAAGCACACATTTATTCAGATACTTGAGAAAAAAATAATAAAAGGCACTTGATAAGATTTGTTGATTTGCAATAAGAAAAAAGTGTGGGCGCAGCAAGTGCGTAATGGTAACAAATTTGCATAAAAAATTCCTGTTAAACAGTAAATATTTGTTAAAAAACTTATGCAACAAGTTACTTGTGGTAACGGGTTTTATTTAAAAAAATTAGTAAATAGTAAATAAAAGTATAAAAAAAATCTACATACAGCAACTGCTTTGTTGCAAAGAGTTATAAAAATATTTCAAATGTTAATAAGCGAGAATCTTGATGCATATATAGTCACACCTTCATAAAAGCACACATTTATTCTGATATATTTGAAAAAATTAATAAAAGTCGCCTTAATAAGGTTTGCCTATGACAACAAAAAATGTGGCCGCAGCAAGTGCGTTATGGCAGCGAATTTTCATAAAACATACTTGAACTGAAATAGTAAGTATATGTCCAAATTGTAATTAAAATTTTTAAAAGCTTTTGAGACCATTTCAGTTACAACCTTATTTATCTGTCAGTTTACTATTAATAACCAGACAGTTTAATTTGTTATCAATGAGTATTATAAAAATGTGCAGATTGAGAAATGTTATATGTCGGGAGAACTGCCCACTGTGTTTATAAAGAATTAAAGTATTACTAGGCATTCCAAAAACAGTGAATGCGCGAAAATTCAGCCAGCATAAAAACATAAGTGTACCATCATGTGACGAACATTCTGCTACTCATAATTAAAAGTCTGGACGCGACAAAGAGCGCTATGGAAGTGAGTGTTCATATAAATGATCTAAAATTTTTGTTATATATATATATATATATATATATATATATATATATATATATATATATATATATATAATTATTATTTTATGGCAGTGAAATATTTTTAAAATCTTTCACACTTGATAATAAATTTTGGAAAATATATTTGCATCAAATAAGCATTAAAAAATAATGTAAGACAGCTTTTTTGAAAATATTTGGCAATAAAAGACGAAAATAGAAAGTTTATGAAAATCTAGTTTTTCTTTAAATGAAATTGTAATGAAAAAATTGAATAAAACATATCATTCGATTTTTTTACGACAATAACAGAACTGCCTGTCAATTCTCCATAGTTTCTTTGAGTGTCGACATTGTAATTCAGGCTTACAACTATTTATATCCTCTTCAAAAACAACGATTTATCCATAAGTATATTTATTTATATCTAACTCAACAATTTTTTTTACACAAATAACTTTAAAGGCATGACCACATTCAATCTCCAATGATTTTTTCTTCATTGCCTATATTCATTTATAAAAAAAGAAGTACTTAAACTTCTGCCCTCGCAACCATAAATTTTCAAACAGTTTTGCAACTATGCATTATAAAATGTGAAAAAGTAGATGCCATCAAAGATAACTTTCTTGAAAATAAATGTTTAATTATATGTGGCTTCACTTTAAATCACATTTTTCTAATTAAAATATAGAATAAAATCTGATATCAATCGATTTTTTTTAAATTAGAAAATCATTAAGGTGAGTCAGGATTGAGTTTCATACATATTTACATATATAACAATCAATTACCCATAAGTATGTTTATTTGTATCTAATAACTAAACATATTTTTTTACACAAATAACTTTATTATGTGAGCCATCTTAAACATATAAAGAGAGCGTATTGCCCCGCGTGCCTATAAAGTGGCATTTTTATTTCAATTTTGCTTATATGTCACGTTTTGCAACTAAATATGAAGCAGAGATCAATATTAGAGCCAGTCGGCCAGACAAATACTGAAAAAAGCGGCATTCTCGGTCAAATCGGCGCTCTATTGTAGTGTCGACTTTACGATGTGTCGGCCCAACGATACGCCACGGTTTAGTCTACATACAATACAGCGGCGATTCGAGCGATAATACCGCTTTTTCAGTATTTGTCTGGCTGAAGCGTTTTGTTTCCTTCTATAAAGCCTAATATTGATATCTGATTCATATTTAGTGGAAAAACATGACATATAAGCTAAATTGAAATAAAAATGCCAATTTATGTCTGGGGCAATACACACTCTTTATATGTTTAAAATGGTTTACCCAATTGCATAACAATATTTTGAGGTTTAGTTTGATTTTGATTAAAAGAATATGTTTAAGTTATTAGATACAAATAAACATACCTATGGGTAATTAATTGTTATATATGTAAATATGTATGAAACTCAATCCTGACTCACCGTAATGAAAAGGTCATTTTATAATAAAAAATAAAAAAATGGATTGATATAAGATTTATTCCATATTTTAATTACAAAAATGTGATTTAAAGTGAAGCCACATATTAAGCATTTATTTTCAAGAAAGTTATCTTTGATGGCATCTATTTTTTCACATTTTATAATGCATAGTTGCACAATTGTTTGAAAACTTATGGTTGAGGGTAGAAGGTTAAGTACTTCTTTTTTATAAATGTATATAGGCAATGAAGGAAAACATCATTGGAAATTGAATATGTGGTCATGCCATTGAAGTTATTTGTGTAAAAAGATATGTTGAGTTAGATATAAATAAATATACTTGTGGATAAATCCTTGTTTTCGAAGAAGATATAAATAGTTATAAGCCTGAATTACAATGTCCACACTCAAAGAATGTATGGAGAATGACAGGCAGTTCTGTTATTGTAAAAAAATCGAATGATATGTTTTATTCAATTTTTTCGTTAAAACAATTTAAAAAAATTTCATTTGAGGAAAAATCAGATTTTCAGAAACTTTCTATTTTCTTATTGTATTGCCAAATATTTTCAAAAAAGCTGTCTTCCTAAATTTTTTAATGCCCTCATTGGCGGAAAATTTATTTTTCAAAATGTATTGTCTTTTTTTAAAATAATGAACAAAATAAACAAGGAAAAAGTGGTCTTTTCTATTAGTTTTTAAGGCTTATTTGCTCCATATATATATATATATATATATATATATATATATATATATATATATATATATATATATATATATATATATATATATATATATATATATATATATATATATATATATATATATATATATATATATATAACAAAAATTTTAGATCATTTATATGAACACTCACTTCCATAGCGCACTTTGTCGCGTCCAGACGTTTAATTATGAGTAGCAGAATGTTCGCCACATGATTGTACACTTATTTTTTTATGCTGGTTGCATTTTTGCACATTCACTGTTTTTGGAATACCTAGTAATACTTTAATTCTTTATAAACTTAGTGGACAGTTCTCCCAACGTATAACATTTCTCAATCTGCACATTTTTATAATATTCATTGATAACAAATTAAATTGTCCAGTTATTAATAGTAAACTGACAGATAAATAAGGTTGGAACTCAAATGGTCTCAAAAGCTTTTAAAAATTTTAATTATAATTTGGACATATATATTTACTATTTTTAAGTATGTTTTAGGAAAATTCGCTGCCATAACGCACTTGCTGCAGCCACACTTTTTTGTTGTTATGGACAAACCTTATTAAGGCGACTTTTATTAATTTTTTCAAATATATCAGAATAAATGTGTGCTTTTGTAAAGGCGTGACTACATATATGCATCAAGGTTATTCAAGATTCTAACTGAATGGGACACTTGCTTATTAAGATTTGAAATATTTTTATAACTCATTGTAACAAAGCAGTTGCTGCATGTAGACTTTTTTATACTTTTATTTACAATCTACCATTAAAAAAAAACTCGCTACCACAAGTAACTTGCTCCATACAAGTATTTTAACAAATATCCACTGTTTAACAACAGGAATTTTTATGCAAATTTGTTACCATTACGCATTTGCTGTGCCCACAGTTTTTTGTTATTGTGAATTGACAGATCTTATAAAGTGCCTTTTATTTATTTTCCTCAAGTATCGGAATAAATGTGTGCTTTTCTGAAGGCTTCACTATATATGTATCAATATTTTTGAGATTCTAGTTGAATGGGAAGGATTTAAGATTTTAAGTGAATCAAAAACTATTTTTAATACTTTTATTTACTA
The DNA here is from genome assembly GCA_964006375.1 of Tillus elongatus. NCBI lineage: Eukaryota > Metazoa > Arthropoda > Insecta > Coleoptera > Cleridae > Tillus > Tillus elongatus. Next base: position 77,617,488 of record OZ023269.1, on the reverse strand, counting down.
TTTTATTACCAATTTTTTTAATTAAAACTCGCCACCACAACAAATTCGCTACCAAAACGCACTTGCTGCGTCAACACTTTTTTGTTATTGCAAATCGATAACTCTTATTAGGTGCCTTTTATTATTTTTTTTCAAATAGAAAAAATCCGTAAGTTTGGTGATTTAGGTTTGCTTTAAAATGGTCTTATAAATCCAAAACAAGGGTTCATTTAACTTAATCATAGGTATACTGTATCAACACGCAAAGGTGTTAAGCAAATTCTCTATTGCATAAACTTGCAACACTTCAGTGAAGAAATACACTCGATCAGTATGTTATTGTACATCCGCGTAAATGAATTGGTGTACGCGGGGGTTGCATACATGTAGGATCTGTTGGTCCAACAATACGCACTCATTAAATCTACTTATGGATAAATCGTGGTTTTTGAAGATATAAATAGTTGAAAGCCTGAATTACAATGTCCACACTGAAAGAAAGTATGGAGAATGACAGGCAGCTCTGTTATTGTCGTAAAAAAAGAATGATATAAGTTTGAGTCATTTTTTTCATTAAAACAATTTGATTTAAAGAAAAACCAGATTTTAATAAACTTTCTTTTTTCTTTTATTGCCAAATATTTAAAAAAAAGCTGTTTTTATATTCCTTTTTAATGGTTATTTGCTGAAAACACACACACACACACACACACACACACACACACACACACATATATATATATATATATATATATATATATATATATATATATATATATATATATATATATATATATATATATATATATAAGGTTCTTGTAAACTATTCTATATTACTTGACCGAATTTGCCAAACGTCGCACTTGACTTTCAATCTTTTCCAATTGGCGAGTTTATTACTTATCAAATACAGAATATAGCACAAAATGGGAATGACGTTCACAACGTAGACTTTCAAACAATATAACGCGTAAACCTACCTAAAACGACAACCGCCAATATAACATAATAGAAGTGGCGGTTTGTGGGTATTTGACTTGGAGGGCTGCACTGTATGTTAAAGTAAAAAAATCCAATTCTTTTTAATGTCCACAGTCCAAAAGAAAAGACCAACTACAGGACATCTAAAAGATTGTAGAAGGTAACAACAGAAGATAATTATGTAACACTAAATAAAACTTAAATAACTCACATACGAATATTTCTTAAAATGAAAATTTCATGTTATTTTATCTAATCAAGCAACTGTCCAAAATTCACTAATACCTGTCATTGTCCACGCGTCATTATTAAGGCCGCCACTAAGAAATAGACACGGAAAACTAAATAAACTTACATTTTTTAGTATATGCTTACTTCGGCTCACCGCTCGGAAAATATGTTTAAATTGGGCGCCCTTCCTCCTTTACTTTTAGTGAATTTTTATTTAAATTAATAGTTATTTAAATAATAGAGAGGTATCGATGGTGAGACTTTGCAAAAATTATTTCAAATGAGCGCGAACTGGGAACCCTAGAAGCCATATCCGGAGTCAGTTTAATTTATATATATATATATATATATATATATATATATATATATATATATATATATATATATATATATATATATATATATATATATATATATATATATATATATATATACGAGGGCGGGTCAAAATGTCCGTGACTTTTTTAATTTTCCGCCTCTTTACAGGAAGGGCAACACTGCTCCTGTCAATAAGCATCTGTCAGTTGACTTCTGTCAAATTTTGAACAAGCTGCGTCATTTAGTTTGTGTTAGATAGCCATTGAAAGCAGACAAGCTCTTGAGTTATAACGAAAATGGAAAAAAGTGAATTTCGTGTGCTCATCAAACATTATTTTTTGCGGAAAAAACCATCACTCAAACCAAGGCTAAGCTTGATAAATACGATGGGGACTCTGCACCATCAATTTACAGGGTAAAAGTGGTTTACTAAATTTCGTTGCGACCGTACATGCGCAAATGACGCCGAACCATCTGGACGCCCAGTTGAGGTCGCTACACCCGAAACAATTGAATAAACTCACATGGTGTTGTCCGATCGGAGATTGAAAGTGCGGCAGATTGTGGAAGCCACAGACATATCACATGGCTCAGTGGTTTCAATTTTGCATGATCACTTGGGTATGAGAAAGCTATCCGCAAGATGGGTTCCGCGTTTGCTCACAACCGACTACAAACGCAATCGTATGACAACTTCTAAGGAGTGTTTGGCGTTGTTCAACCGCAATAGGGACGAGTTTTTGCGCTGTTTCGTAACCGCGGACAAAACATGGGTTCACCACAATACACCAGAGACCAAACAGCAGTCAAAACAGTGGGTTTCTCCGTGCGAGTCGGCGCCGAAGAAGGCCGAGGTGGGTTTGTCAGCCAATAAAGTCATGGCGACCGTTTTTGGGATGCACGTGATATAATCCACATTGATTACCTTCAAAAGGAAATAACAATCAATGGCGAATATTATACCAACTATAACAATGCACACATGTGTAGTCTCTATGGCGAAGTTGCATAAATTAGGCTACGAATTGGTCCCGCATCCGCCCTATTCTCCGGATTTAGCCCCGAGTGACTATTTCTTATTTCCGAACTGAAACAAATGGCTCGGCGGAAAGAGATTTGACTCCAATGATGAAATCGTCTCACAAACAAATACCTATTTTCAGAACCTCGACAAATCTTATTTTTTGGAGAGGATAAAAAAATTGGAGAAACGTTGGACGAAGTGTATAGAGCTCAAAGGAGACTATGTTGAGAAATAAAATGATTTTTTGTCAAAAAACCTGTGTTTCACTCAAAATCAAAATGTCACGGACTTATTGACCCGACCTCGTGTATATATATATATATATATATATATATATATATATATATATATATATATATATATATATATATATATATATATATATATCCAACCGAGAACTCAAAAAGTAATTAACCGATTTGGATGAAACTCGGCAAGTACCTTTATTTTCATAATAGCTTGGATGAGTTCGTTATCCAGGAAAATCGAACAAGCTTTTCCGGGAAAATTTTGAGTTTTCTTTAAAAAAAGTTTTCTCCCAAAGTTACAAAGCGATTTTAATGAAATTTGGTGGAGATATTTCCATAGGAAAGACCTTACTCTATACTAAAATTCAGCTTTCTAAGATTATATAAAATTGAGTTATTCATTTGAAGCATTTAATGAAAATTCACTACCATAACGCACTTGCTGCGCCCCGAACTCTTTAATTTATCTTTATGTGTGAAATAAACAAAATGCTTATATTTGTTGGTTAAACTTTGAGGTGGAGGAATACACAAATCACAATGCACAGCAACACCAAACCAAACAGAAAACAGAAAAATGTTTTAATAACGGCATACAGACTGGAGACTACTCGTCTGGCTTCACTGTTGGTTTTTGTAAATGAAGGACGTAGTCAGCGCGTAAGCTAACTGGAGCAAGTGGCCCTTCTGAATTCCAGATGTTCTAGGGTGTCCTTCAACGTTTCTGAAACCGGTTTCACTGCTTGAACGCATTCCCACACAGAAGAAATTGAATTATTACGGAATCATGCCCACTAAGCATGGTAACTTACAAATGCTTACCGCAACGTTAAATAATTTACCATTAAGCAAGTTAAGTTTGCAACATTTCTAAATGTTTGCAGCCAAAAAACCAATGCAAACTTACAAATGATACTTTAACATAACTTTCAAATGTAATATCTCCTTTGCCGGCTTGTTGTTTTTCTCCACTTGTAAGCTCACGTAAAGTTACAATTGTAATGTTTCTGAAAGTTTGTTTTAATTTGTAAACATTTATTTAAATTCCCTCCGTTTAGGTGTTCGTGTATGTTCGATCGTATGCCATCGTCGTCCAATAGCAACACCAACGCCAACAGCGAACTGACTCTGACAGTGCGCCCGGCGATAATGAATAATGGCGGATTGTTGTTTATATTTATGATATCATAAGCTGTTATTTGATCTATGTCTATTTATTTTTCTGGAAGTTTTAAATATTGAACAATCTTATTGCAGCCTGAATTGTTTGAATTTTGGGTAATTAAGTAATTTGTTGTCTGGAGTGTAGATAATGAAACATGGAGTATATCGACAAAATGTCAGGTACGAATCCCTAAAACAGCTATATACTAAATACATGTGTGAATTCAATAACATTAGTCACTTTTCTGTAGCATAATTAAATTATGGTATATCGCTATTGGTGAATTATTTTTAAATGGCTGCATTTATATTTTTGTTTGTTTTTATGACATATACTCAAGGAAAAAGAAAACCTAATTGCTAAATACGAATTTTGTTATGTCCTTGGAAGCAGCCTGGAGATGTCTTACCTGGTCAGACCAATTCATTTTAAAACGTTAAATATGATTGACCCATGGAAGAATTAGGCTTATCCAGAGCAATCGACATCATAAGGAACAGTACAGTACCCATCAAGTTGTCAGGATTTCTTATTTTGTACATTGTCGCAGTATCCTATCGTATGGAACATTCATATGGGTTAACTCGTCAGCAGCAGAACATGTGTTTATCATGCAAAAAGGGCAATAAGGACATTGTGTGCGTAGGTCGAAGAAAAAGCTGCCCTAATGTGTTCGAGGCCAATGGGATGTTTAGGTACCCTTCCAGCTATATTCCTCTTCTCGGCGAGTAAAATTCAAATATGACATTTGCACATGCGGAAACTGAAAATTTTTAGTTTTCAAGTAAGCTAACACATGTGTAGGGTGTCATTCCACTCGTCTCGATGAGAGGAGATAAAATATTTATTATATATATATATATATATATATATATATATATATATATATATATATATATATATATATATATATATATATAAAATGGGCCCCCTCCACGTGAGTGGAACTCGGAAGCATGTCAAGCAAGATGATGGCAACTAGATGATAACAGCAGGGGGCTAGCTGCACGCAGGAAAATCCTGTCGAGACTTGCATGTGATGTCACTGGACTGACCAGTCGGTAATGCAGAGCCCATACTTAACCACAACTAAAATGCTTAGTTCAAATGTGCCAGCAGTCTGCCTAGCCCAAGCGACGCGTTACCTACAACTCTTATTTCCAGTGTCAGAGTTCCTTATGTTGATGAAAATAGTGTAAAATAAAACAACTGATTTAAATACAATCAATTTAGTGGGATCAAATTACAAAATTTACATATTAACTTATTACACAATAGCTCTTACAATACCAGTTAGAGGTTTATATTCAAATACACAATAATGAATAACTAAACAGTAAGCTCTAGTTCCATTTGGAAAATTGTCTTTACTCATGGACCTTGGTGTCCACCGTTGAAGACTTGATTGACTCATTCTGGTGCTGACAATCGATTAGAAATAGAGCTCGGTCTTTATACTCATCATAATTTAAGAGAGGCTCTGACATGTTTTTATAACAAAAACTTGTTTGAAAATCTGTATACATCTGGTAGGTCTCAGCGTATTTAGATTTGTCGAAATCCATATTCATAGATTCATAAGGTGCATTCTGAATTTAGGAACACTCGTATACCAATGTTATCGAAAAAGTCACCTTTCTTGCTTACGTTGTCTTTTCGATCTGTTTGAAATGCTATAATCACATATCTAGGTCTTTCTAAGTTGGTTGCAGTTTTAACAGACCATACATCTTTATTAATAGTTCTGAGTGATGGTACCTCATATATGTCCCATTTGCGATATGCGAGAAAGATAAATGTGTCTTTTGCAATTTTATCCGTCAGTTCCAACTTCATTTTATCGTTTGGAAATACATGTTTTACTTTTAAAAACATGTTGGTTACAGTAAAGTTCGATCTTGCTGTACCAGTCCTGTAATAGCTGTTGGCATCATTTCGAGCTCTTGTAAATCGGAAAGTACGTTTACCACAAAGAACTCCTTCAAAGTGATGGAAGAAACTGAAGAAGAACCAAATAGGTATGAGCATGTGAAACTTGTTGTCGTTTAAGGTGATATGATCTGACGATACATTCAGCCCAGCATTGCTAAGAGATTTGGCTTCATTCTTGCTAAATGAAAGCAGGCTTTTGATGGTAGTTATAGTGTATGGGTCTCGTACTCGTTCCACTTCCTTTTAATTTAATTCATAGATCATTAATTCAAACAGAGCTCCTCCTCCATTATTTGACATATAACACTCACCAACAGCATTTGCTACTGCTAGAGGTTCCAGAGTGCCTTCGATTATTAGAGCTGATTCTGCCAGACATACGAAAGCATCTTGCTGATTGATGTTTATTTCGACTTCATCACTGTTACCAAATGATTTAGTTGGTAAATAGTAAGACCGAAGTTCTTCTCGATCGATGGAATCGCCAAACTCCGGGTTTTTGAATATTTCTAGCTTTGATGACATGATAACCAAGACTTTAAGGAATTCAATATCATCAGAACTAAGTGTACACTTTGAAGTGGTTGACTGTACTGAACTTGTCTTGGTAGATTCACTTGCTTTTATATCCTTAAATATTAGCATTCTAAGCAATCCTTTTAAGTTCCAAGCGAACAGACACCTCTTCACCTTGAAAGTTTACAGGAACTGAATCTTGGTCTAGGATGTCGATGCTTATATTTGAAATCTCTTGTTTGTTCACTGGTAGATAAATTAGATGCTTAGGTTCTATATCGATTGCATAGCCAGGACCAACCATCGGCGCAAACTCATATAACGTATGTGAAGGTTTTCCGTTGTAGCAGGAACCAGACACAATATTAGTTTCTATGCGAATCTGTTTAAAATCCACTATTTCAACCAGTAAATCAGATTCATGGAAGATACCTGGTTGAAGAACTTGTTTTGAAAATCCCAGCATTCGCCCAATCGAATTAGCAGCTTGAAAAGTAACAGTTGTGTAACACTTTAATTCACAACTAATGGTGTTCGGATTAGGTCTCAGAATCAAGGCTAGCTGCTTTTGTTCGCGTGTTGCTGTAGCACCAACAAGCTCATTTTGAAGCAAGTCTTCCAAATGTGTTATTTAATATGCCCCAGTGGGTATCATGATGGTTCCCTAAGTAGTTCCTTCTTTTACATAAAATTTGTTTTTACCTTCATATATGTTAGGTATGTTGTTGTATGTGTAAAAGCCTATCAAAGCAACAGGATAACTACTATCCCGATTCAATTCAATTGGTGGATCGTAGTCTGTTAACAGATGGGAGCTGCGATCTTTCAACGTGAAGGTTTGCGACATGACTGAAACACAGAGGCTACTGTTCGAGTCTTTTATTTAAAAATTGTAAACTGACCACAATTATAAATATTATATTTCTGATACACATCATGATTATATAATATAGAACAATCTCTAAGGTAACGTTGCAACTCGACTGGTGGCTTCAAGTTACCATACGAGTCAAAGTACTCAGCGGTGTCACCACGTTTCTTAACTGCAACCGAATAACTACCAGGCTCCTTGTTGGTTTGTGAATTCATGATGAATGACTCATTCTTACGTGGACCATTGGCTGGTAGAGCATCTCGCATGTATACACCTTTAAAATATGGGATTTTCATTTTACCAGAAAATTTCACAAGATCTACATTTGTTAGAGGTCTTGCTGGTAAACATCTTATTCGTTTTTTGGCTTTTGTAGATACAACCCATAACCGCTACGCTGCTTCTTCAGATACAGACCATTACCGACCCTCTTGCATTTTGGTTTTAATTTTAAACCACTGCCTCTCTCACCCATAGCGATAGGCTCCATTGTTTTGTTGTGACGTTCTTCTTCTTCCAGCTTATGTTTGGCTGCCTTAGCATCGTTAACTGCTTTAGCAATACCAGCAACACCACCACCCAGATCACCTAGTGCCGACAGGACACCAAAAATCAACGGTAACAGTGGATGGAAGCCTCTGCTCTTAGGTATTGGAATAACTCGAGGTTTCTGTACATTCTTACGCCCACCAATTTTTCTAACGATTGCATGAGCGATATTAAACACAGCTTTCTCTGTTGGGATAAGGTTTCTGTCTTTTACAACTTCTCCAATCAGACTTATGTTTTTAAAGGGAACTTTCTTCTTTGGTTTTGAGTTGATTAAATCAAGACCCATACCAAGCTTTCTTTTAACTTTCATGGTGTTTGTAACGCCTCAAGCAGATAACTTTTCACCAAAACTTGCGTCCTTCGACTTGACTCTCTCCCAAGCTGGGTCTTCCAACACCTCGTCAGTTCGATGTCTATCACTTAACTCTTTTGATTGAGAGTAAGCGATGTCGTGCTCTCGACAAGCACGATCTAGAGGATTGATACCTTGATCACCTCTAGCCAGACATTCTTTAAGATTAGTACCCCGACCACAAAACTGATAACCAGGTATGTGTAACTCAACAGGTAGCTTACTAATAGCTGTGTTTACAAGACCTTCACCCTGTGACACCAACATTGATACTGACTGTACGACTCACATGCATCTCTATATATTTATACTTGCCGAACAAATATAGTTTATTTTAAGTCAAGATGCGTACCATCAAACACGCTTCTACCTTACCTATTACAAATATAGGTGATGTTGTTGATACATCTTCAGAACAACAACGAAGGCATGGTCCTCTCTTTCCAAATACGTTAGATGTATCCTATGTGGTCCTAGTGGGCGTGGTAAAACAAATGTTATGTTAAGTTTATTGTTTGAACAGAACGGTTTAAAGTTTGATAACGTGTATGTGTATTCAAAGTCTTTATACCAACCCAAATACAATTACAAAAGGTGCTGGATGCTGCAGAAGGCGTTGGTTATTATCCATATAGTGAAAACGATGAAATATTAGATCCGGGAGATGCCTTGGACACCTCTCTGTTTATATTCGATGATGTAGCTTGTGACAAACACGATAAAATGAGAGCATACTTTAGTATGGGTAAACATAAGAATATTGATTCATTCTATCTGTGTCAAACATATACTCGAATACCCAAACATCTGATACGTGATAACGCTAACGTTTTGATCCTCTTCAAACAAGATGAAACCAATTTAAAACATGTGTACGACGATCATGTGACCACTAATATGGACTTTAGACAATTTAAAAATATATGCTGTCACTGCTGGAAAGACAATAAGTATGGTGTGTTGGTGATTGTAAAAGAAAATGATGTACACAAAGGCAGATATAGAAAAGGATTCGATAGCTATATATTAATCTAATTGATTACAACCAACTACAACAGCTGTCATACAGCTGTCTGTCTGCCATGCTAGACAGCTGTCTGTCCTGTCTCTCCAACAGCGGTCATGTTAGGCAACTAACGAAAGATAAGGAGGCAGACAACCAACTCAAAGCTAGTACACCTTAAACCACCAAACTGTTTGTATCTCTTCACACGATATCCAACTAAGTTTAGCGAGATGGAGGTGATGGGTAAACAAGAGAGAAAAATCAAGAAAAAGATTTTACAACTTGCTGAAAACATTAAAAAAAAATTGAATGCTTAAGCTTGGCAGAGCTGAGAATGATGAAGCTCTGGAACGTTTATATAAACCAACTGTTGAACCCGTCACTGAAGTATCTAAAAACACATCAACACTTAAACTGCAGCCAACAGCTGAACAAATCAAAGAAGAAGCGGTACTAGAAACCAAACCCAAAGTCGAGTTCCTTGAAGATCATGAAGTTTTTGAAGCCGAATCAGGGGAGGAGACAAGTTCCGATAAGAATATCCCAACATTTGAAGAGCTTGAGGCAGATCTACAAACTATCACAACCAACCCAGCATATCAATAATTTTTGGAGCAATATCCTGAACGAGTTCGATATTATGTAGACAAGTATTTTACTGAACCACCGAGACTTGCGACCATTGATCAAACGTATGGTGCTCGCTACGCAAAAGATACTAGTAGCTAGAGTCTTGGCAACAAACATTTGGACTTTACCGATAATGACATTCTACTGGGTCAAAAGAGATATCTGCAAACACAAGGTCTGCTAGAATTGATATTTATGAAAACACCTAGGGGGTATACTTATGACGATCTTCAACACTATAGAGATATTCTGGAATCAACTAGTGTTCATAAAATTAACTACAATCCTAATGCACGAACCAAAGGCTGTACCTCGGAAAAGTATCTGACTAATAAAACCAATTATAAATCCACGAGGGCGAAGATCCTTAACTCCTCAAGGTTTTGGTTACGACACACATCTTAACGAAGAACAAAAAACCGAACCTAGAGCTCAGAATGTCAGTGATAGAAAAAGCAGCACTAACAACTATATGATGCAAAATAACAAACAAATAGAATATGTGTATTGGGATGACATAAATGAGTTGGTTGATAGACTTAGACTTTTAGTGGCTTTTCAAGTTGCTGGTAATAATGCTCATAACAACGAAATTCAGTCAATCATTGAAGAACTGAAGGAAGCTGATGTTATCGCCTAGTAAACCTACATATATA